>CAHIKZ030001567.1:0-437500 GCA_903632075.3 Acanthosepion pharaonis | reverse complement strand
AGATAGAGTTTTAAATTTTGTTATATTTCAAAATCAGTTGTTTATTTTAATCTAAAATTAACTTGTGTTTTTTATTATATAAATATATTATATATTTGAATAATAATTTTATATAAATATATATATAATTTAATATATATATACATTTTTATCACGTGTATATAATATATATATATATATTAAGATTAATTTTTGTATCATATGTTTGTAATTTAGTCAGTTGTGTTTAATGTATATATATATATATATTCCAAAATTTGGAAAATATCATAAAATTTAAAATATAAATTTATCCTATATTTCAATATATAAATTATATATCTGTATATATGGCAAAAAAATATCAATAAATTTTATAATATGTTTTTTTTTAAATTAAATTATTATTTATATTATATATGTGTATTTTTTATTTTTATTCTGATATATATAAATTTATATATATAGATTTTTTTATTTCATCTATATATATATATATATATAATCTGTGTGTAATGGTTATTTATAAATATATATATATATATTTATGTGTTTTCTGTGTATAAGATATATATTTTCTTATATGCAGTGAATGTTATTGATCTTTTATATATATATATATAAAACAGTGGAATCTTTTATATATATATATTTTATATATATCTAATAAATATTCAATTTATATATCGTTTGTATATATATATATTTTTATGTAATTAAAAATGTTTATTTATATATAAATTTATATATGTATTTCTATATATATATATATTATGATATTTATATATATATATATATATATATATATCAATACATATTTCAATATATATATATATATATATTTAAAACCGTATATATATATATATATATGTTTATATTTATATATATAATTATATATATATTTCTTCTCCAAATATATATATATAAATTTATATATAACATGGAAATATATATATATAAATATGTAATATATATGTTTGTGTATTATTATAATGATATATATATATTGTCTGATATATATATATTATTGTTTATATATATGTTTGAAAATAAATATATATATATATATGTTTCAGTATATATTGTAATTCACTGTTTTCTATTTTTTATGAGAAATATTCATATATATATATATATATATATATATATTTATATATATATAAATTTTTATATTTATATATATATTCATATATGTTATATATATATATATTTTATAATATTTATTTATATAAATATTGAAATGTTTATATGATTTATATTTATATATAAAGACAATTGAAATGTATATCAATAGGTAATTATATATATTCTATTAAATTATTTATGTATATATATATTTATATATTATAATACATATGATATCTATATTTATATTTAGAATTTTCATTTTCTTATATATATATTGAAATTTGCTTTTAATTTAGTTTATAATTTATCTATTATGAATTTTATTTTTATTCATAATAAATATATATATATATATATATATTTTTTATGAATGATAAAAGTTTTTTTTAGTTTCATCAATTGTAAGAGCTTGTTTATGAAACATTTTTTCTTAAATATTCGTTTTTTTCAAATAATATATTTATTTAATATATATATATATATTTATATATATGAAACGTCATATATGTATATTATTTTGTGTGGCAAAATTCAGTCGTTTATATGTAATTGAGTAAATGAGCTATATTTATAATATATATATTTTTATGCTATATATGTATAAATATATATATATATTTATATATATATAAAAATATATGTATATATATATATCAATATATATATATATATATATATATATATATATATATATATATAAATATATATTAATATATATGTCTAAATATTTGTTTCATATATATAATATTTTATGGTAATCTTATTAATATATATATATATAAATATATATTCTATATGATGGAATATATATATATATATAAAATATATATATATATATTGTAAACTTTTTTTTATAACATAAATATATAATATATTTTGATTTAATTGTAAAAAATATATAATTGTATTATATAATTCATATATTACTTTTCTATATATATATATTTATTTATGTATATGTAACTTGTGTATATATAGAAAATGTATATATTCAAATTGTTTATTTTTTAATATATATATATATATTTGTATTCCTTATATTGCCTTCAGTTTGATTCATTTAATAAATATAATTTTATTAAATATCTTGTTTATCAAAATATTCTTGAATATAATAATATATATATATATATATGAAAATTTTAATTATAACCATATATATATATATATATATATATATAATAATTTTATATGTATTTTGTATATATATATTGTAAATATGTATATATATATATATATATATATATATAAATATCATATTTATATATATATGTTGATATATATATATGTTATATTAGTAACTATATATATTTATATTGGAATCCATAAAATATATTTTATATTATTCAAAATATATAAAAATATATATTTTGAAGCTTAATGCTTTTAATGATTTTTTATTATAAGGATATATATGTAATATTGTATAATATTTATATATATATATATAAATGAATATATATATATTATTTTAAATATATAAGTATATATATATATATATATATATTCTAAAAATATATATATATATTCAACCCATATATGTACATATATATTTATATATATATATATATATATATATATATATATATGTGTATTTTATATATATATATATATATAAATACATATTATTATATATATTATATATATAAAATATTTTTAAATTATGTATATATCAAAATATATATATATATATATATTTTATGTGTTTATATATATATATATATATATCATGCCATGTGTCTACATATTTATAAATCATATGTAAAATATGAGGATAATATTTATATATATATATATATTTCCTGATATTATATATATATATATTTATATATATGCAATATATTTTTTATATATATATATATATATATGTATATATTTTGATTCTATATATATATATAAATATCTTATATATATATATAAATATATATATATATATATATAATATATACAGAACTAATATATATATATATATATAATGTATATGTATTATATATATATATAATAATTATAACTAAAATGTATTTCTGTATATATATATAAAAAAGACATTATTATCATATATATAAATGTATGTAAATGTGTTTTTTGTATGTATTTAATCACTGTCAAATTATATATTAAAAAGAATTTATATGAAAGAAATAAAGTTTGTTTGGACATTGCAATAATCGAAATAAAATTATTTTGATGTCAAAAAATAAATTAATTAAGTTGTTTGTTATTTAATAAAAATATTGTAATTTATTGAAAATATATAATATCAAAAAAATTGTTTATGTTGATGTGTATATATATATGATATATATTTAAATATATTGTAAAAATATACATATATATTTTTTGTGTTTTTGTAACATGTTATTTATATATATATATATTCTTTGATCATTTGAAAATACCGAAAATGGAATGCGCCACGTTGTTATATATAAATGGCCATATTTTGTGATTGTTATAACATATATAAATATCCTTGTTCATTTATATTCTTAAAATATTATAAAATATAAATGTATCATATTTAAAAGCATATATTTTTTAATTTGTTTTTGTCAAATGAATATATATATATATGTATGTAAAATGTTAAATGTTTTATGTAAATATTCTTATCTATATACGGCCTTTTTATATTATATTTTGTGTTTTTCCTATATTCCCAAATTTTTATTTACAAATTTTTATTTTATATATATAATATATTTTTATTATTGAATATATATATATATATATATATGTTGTATGTTTTATATTTTTATATATATATGTATGTTTTATTTTATATATATATATATATATTGTATGTGAATTTTATATATATATATAATGTTTGTTCATTTATATATCATCTATTTATATAATTTTGTATATATATATATATTTATATATATGGACATATTATATATATATATATATATATATGTATATGTCTTTATATATATATATATGTATGTATTTTATATATATATATATATTTGAATTATGTTTTTTTATATATATATATGTATGTTTGTATGTATATATATATAATGTTTTTATGTATATATATATATATATATATATATATATATATATATATATATATAATAAACAAAAATGACACATACAAACATTCAATATATATATATATATATATATATATATATATATATATATTTATATCTCAGAGGATTAATTCTTTTCAGAATTTGATTATATTAGAACTTTTATCTCATCAAATTAAATAATACAATTTTAATTTTTGTTTTTTTATTAAAAACTGATTTTGCTTGAATGGAAATAGAAAGGATGAAATAAAACACTTATAATTGTTTGTATTTATATATTTTTAATTCTTTTATTTAGTCTTTTATATTTATTTTCTTAATAATGTATAATTCCTTAGGATCACTGATTTTGTCCCTTTTATGAATGAGTTTTTCATTTAAGGTATTAACATGAAAAATGTACTCAGTGCAAAAGAGAAATGACATTTACATAAAGTAGATTTTTTTTTTACGTTTTGATGAATGTATTCAGTGGTAGTGATTCAAATAACACTTATAAGTATCATTATTGCTGAATGTTATAAATTTTTATTTTCAGTGATTTAAAATTATTGGTAAAAGTGAACAATATTCCTCATTTCCCTGTGAGTGACATAGCCCCTGATGACTGGTCTTTACTTATGCCTGTCTTCTTTATACTCAGGGTGAGTTTCAAAGCAGAAAGATTTTATTCATTTTAATTTAATTTTAAAATAAAATATTAACATTTTATTGTTTGCTATAAACAAATGAACCAGCTAAAAAAAAAATAATTTCTTAAAAATGCAAATCGTCAAAAACTCTGAATTTTCTTTTTGTATTTTACTAGCTCTTAAAATTTTGGTTTGTGCATATCAAAATGCAGTATTTTATTTTGATTATCTGATTATTTTATATCTTGCCATTATTACAATTTTATGAACAAAATTGAATCTAAAATTCTATTAACTTTCCACTGGTTATAAGAAAATAGATATATGGAAAAATCATATTTATGTTTGGTAATGGAACAATACTTTTTGTGCATAATAAACATTAATGTAAAAGATGTTGAAATGTTTAAATTTATGTGACTGCCTGTTTGAAAAATTATATTTCATTAAATATTTTCAAAAAAATTTCCATTGCAAATAAAGTATTGTTTATTGATAATATCAATTTTCAGAAATCCATATAACTGAAAATCAGTTTGTTATGAAAACACTCCAATGAGTGTGCAGGATCTCCTCGTCAGCGATTTTATGACTTGGGGTCATGACAAGTTTCGGGTCTTGCAAATCATACTTGTTCGCCCAAGAGACCCTACTGAAACAGTACTATTCTGACTGGCGATCCTGAAGCAAAAAATCAGCCAAGCATGCAATAAATATTACAGAATATTGAATCAAACCTTTTATTCAATTCACAGGGATAGTGTGTTTTCATTTTGTTTCTGTACTTAGGGAATATCTCGTATCATTTAATTCTCTCTCACTTATTTACATTTGTGATCCATCTTTAGGTGAGTGCGTAAATGTTTCAATAGATAAACTGATTTAGATGTTGACATTCTGTGTACAAACAATATACTTTCAATTAGCTTCCAATATATACCAACAATACTTGACTATGGGATCACCATTATCTCCAGTCATGGTAAATATATACATGGAATACTTCAAGGAAAGGGTTATAGAAATGTCACCACTAAAACCAATGAAGTAGTTTAGATATATATAAATGAAAACCTTCATACTCTGGCTCTATTAATAAAAAGTGAAAATACTGCTAGACTATGTGAACTCAATAAATCCCTTCCATAGAGTTCACAATGGAAAAAGAAGCAGTAGATTAACTGGCCTCCCAGTATGTACTACTAACCCCCACACACACACAGAGTATAGGTTTAAGAGATCCACATATCATAAGCCACCATTCACTGGATAATATGTGAACTTCAATTCTCACCATTCATACAGTGTCAAGAAAGAGGTTTTCTGTGGCCTGTAACAATGGACCAAAATCATAAATGGTGACCAACCTACCAACAGGAGATGATCAGCATTAGGAATATCCCTCAAAGTAACAACTACCCTGCAAGCATAATAAGGATAACAATCAAAAATCTGTCATGATTTGCCTTCCATACATAAGGACTATCTCAGAAATGATTTAGAGGATCTGTGATCCATACAACATCGATAGTATTTAAAAATAGTTCAACTCTTTGGAAGAGAATATGACCAAGAACTATATGTATTTCATCTGATGCGGTTGGGGTAAGGAATACAAGGATTGGACCACTTACCTCAAAAAGTTAAGACCATCCAAAGCATATTGTACAGAGAGAAACACTGAAATCAGACATAACTAATCCTGTATGGAGTGAAAACCTTGTGAAAAGAAGTCATGATAACAGACAGAGAACAACACTGGAGAAAACAACTGAAAAATTCGGTACACATGATTGGCACCGATAACCTCCTCAGTAGACCTAGCATAGAAATGAACACCATTTGGGAGCCTCTGATTAAGAAAAAGAGAATACTTGAAATTTTTACCACTTGATTGCAAACATTATGTTTAAGATTTCAAAATGATAACTGGATTTTTCAAGAAACATGTTGCCTCATAGATAAAAGTATTAGTTAAAACATAGTGGTTCCCTGGCAGTCATAATTTCAATCCCAGGGCCAGGTAGTGTAGATAAGTCATAGACTCTGTTTCAGTTGAAGAAACTAATGTGGATAGAATAAAGGTTTTGGTTCAAAATTCCAAGATGATTACCAAGTACAACAAACACCTGAAGAAGTTTTG
This sequence comes from Acanthosepion pharaonis, assembly GCA_903632075.3. NCBI lineage: Eukaryota > Metazoa > Mollusca > Cephalopoda > Sepiida > Sepiidae > Acanthosepion > Acanthosepion pharaonis. The sequence continues at coordinate 430,571 of CAHIKZ030001567.1, read as the reverse complement.
ATGCTACAATAGCTGAAATATGATTGTAACAACCAAGATGAGTATTTCTAATCAGAAAGGCATATAACTGTAAAGTTTTTAATTTTAATTATTAATGAATATCATAGAATTAAATCTACAAAATAGCTTAAATCAAACCTAAAATGAATCTTTGTAATGAATTTTAATTCTCTGGCTTGTATTTGAAAAAAGAAATTGTTGTCATTATGATCTGAAATAGGAACTAAAGCTTTCCAAGTGATAAACAATACTTAATGAAAAGGTTTTTTTTATCTTGAGCCATAAAATAATCATTCAGTTTTTTGTGCAATTATATAATTATTTCTTTTCTTATACTAAATCAATATATCAAATTAACTCTCAGTTTTGGAAACTTCAGTCAGATTTTCAGGCTTTAGATAAATTTCTGTTTTATTCTTTAATAAACTTTTGTTCTTTGTTGCCTGAGAATTTATTTTCAAGTTTCTATAAAAATAGTTTCTAGTACTTAAGTATATATTATATTTTTGTTACTTTTCAATAAATTTTCTTGGTTACTCATTGGTATATGAAATCATTTAAAGATCAGAATTTAAGAGATAACAAAAAAATAAATTAATTTCTGAAATCATTTTTATCTCCGAAATGACTTTGGTTATATTTGTTTATCAGACAATTTTTATAAAGTCCAATGGAAATAAATTAGGAAATATTTAGGACAATCCATTTGTTTGTTAATCAAATATTGATTACTTGTAAGTATATATTTTTTTAATTACTTTCAGTTTTTGTTATTCAAATATAATTTTTATAAAAAAAAAGTAATTGAAATTTTTTTTCCTTTTGCAATTATTTCTTGCTATTTGTAAATTCAGATGTTTGATTTTTTTTTTCTCTGCCAAAACTTATGATTCTTTTATTTTTCTTTGTAATTCAGGATGCTTTTGGTCATCATAGCCTCAAACCCAAAATCTGTGGAATCTTATCGGTTGAACATTCTGGTGTTCCTGCAGCTGTTAATGATGGAGTTTGCTTGACTTGTGTATTCTCCCTAAATGTCTCTGATGATTTGCATTTGTATAATTTTGTCAACCAAGATTATCAGTGGTACTCTATTAGTGACCCTGAACTAATGTCTCTCCTTAACAGATCATTAATACCAGGAATGTCTGTACCTCTGATTGACCACCATTCCTATTAAATTATCTGACCACCCCTTCTATCTTTCCTCTATCTGTTTTCTCCCTTCCATCCACTCCTGCATCTGCTTACTCTTTCTTTGTCTCTTGTGTCATCCTCTCATACATTCATTTTAGGATATTAAATGGGATGGGGAGATGCAGGGGTCATGAAGCAGCAGCAGCAAAGCAGGTGGCAAGCAAGGCAGACTTGGATCTATTAACCAAATGATGACAGCTCTTTCAACCTAATGCATACTGTGTTTATTCTCAGAAAACTTGAATATCTGTTTGTGGTACATTGCTTTCTTCTTTTTCTTTTTTGCATCACTGTGTGTGTGTGGCTAGTCTGTTGGTGATAAATGGAAGTATTTGGTGGTTGCTAAAAGGTAAAAATAACCTATAATTAATTGTGAAATGTAAGTGAATGAAGGTCCATTGTCTGATTTACAGAAATGACTTGGTAAATGCAGTATGCTTAAGTAAACACTGTTTTGACCTTGGTCAAGTTTTTAGTCAATTCTTATGTGTAGGGCTGTACTAGCTTTTTATGTAATTACAAAAAAAAAGCTTGCACAATACTACAGTTAAATTTACATTAAGAAAGATACAGTTTTAATTTATGTATATTAAATTTGACAAATTATATCTTTATAAGTACAGAAAGTATAAAATTATTAAAATATTGGTCATAAAATATTTTTATGCTTGATCTTGGAAGTTTTTTGTCAGTAATAAAATTTATCATGGTTTCTGTTTACAAACAAGGTAAAATTGAATTCAAATAGAAAAAATGAATACACTAACAAAAAAACAACATGAAATGTTTTTTCTTTCAAAGTCATCTATTAAAATTAATTTATTTTTTCTTTCTATCTTTTAATTGGATAGGTAATCTTAAAGCTATGATTTTAAACTTTACAACCCTAATCTGTTGACAATGACAATAACATTATTTTAGTTGTATTCATACTTACACATTTAGTATGTTTTAAATAATTCTAACATGTTTAGTTTTATTCAACCAAAAAAATATTTAAGTATTTAGTTTCATTGTTTTCTTTTTAATTTCTATCTGTAAAAATATGATCTTGGTGCAGATTTTAAATAATAAATATAAACTTTTTCTTGAAAAACAAACTTTTTCTATGCTAGTAAATTTTTGTAAAACACCATCCAATCATAGACCAGATCAGGTTCCTGTGTTTCCAGATAAAGCATATATATTTTTCTGAATATTTGATATTGCTTTCTGTTTACATCAACTTTGAATTTAAAATAAAAGATTTTCTTCTATTCAGCAAGCTGAATTAGCCTTCCAAATATTGATCTATTGACCAGAATGATTATAATCCAAAGTTTTGTCTTACCTAGCCAAGTTCTTGTCATTTCTTAAATCCATTACTATCAGGGCACCATATTCTAAAATTTGCATCATGTAAATATAAAAATTAAATTTAAATCCTATCAGCATTTCCATTTTATTAAAATTTTAAATTAAGAATTTAGACCACTTTACATTTGTGTAATAAGTAAACAAAAGCAAATCAAATGTAAATATTCACAATTCCCCAAATTAAAATTTTCCCAAATCTCCATTTGCACCTCAGAGAAAAAGATGTGAAAACAATAGATATTTGTATTTTTCTTTTTTTTTTTTAATCAAGGTTAGTGTTATTTTATGCATCAAGTCATTCTGTTATAAGAATTTTTCTTTTCCTTTAAAGACTGTATGCAGTATTACATCATCTATTGTTACAAATAGAGGCACTTCTTAAAATGATTTTGTTCTATTATGTGTCCTGGTTGTAATTTCTTTTCAAGAATCTGTGAAAGTCTTTTTGACCCAAATTATCTTTCACTAATTCTCTAAACTGCATAAAATTATTCTCAATGGTTCTGATAATTTGTACTGGTATATTTTAATAGTTTTTAAGCAATTTTTTGTTAAAATTAATTTGTTTTAAGAATGGTTGGTGCTTAGTGCAGAGTTTGTCCTAGAATTTGTTACACAACGAAAAATTTCTAGTGTACTTTGAATCTCCTCCTTTACCCGTTTCTCTTGATCCAGATTCTCTGTGCAAAAAAAAAAAAAAAAATTTGGTCAGGAAGTTGTATATAAAACTTGGCCAAACGGACAAATCTTTTCTATAGTCCACTTTGAATTTTTTGCATTTGGTAATGCTGTCACAATATTTGCAAAATTGGTGGTAGTTTTTAGAAACTTTGCAGTAATGGATTTTACTAAATTCAGATACTGGTGACATTACTGGATAAACTCTGTTTGAATGCAGTTTTCTACATAAACTTAAATATTTTGTGTCTTTATGTTAACAATAATAATCAGTGTGTATGTGTGTTCATAAAGTCTTCTGCTTTTTTTTTTTTTTTTTTAAAGTCATGGACAATATTCTAAAGAACGTCATCATTGAGCAATATTTTTTTCATATTTTAGTCATTTTGTGTCATAAGACATTCCATAAGGATGATCCCTGATATATGGTGTGTTTTGATAGGGGAGGAGCATTTTTGGATGAGTTATTTTCAAATTTACACAGAAAAATGCTGCTAATTTTCTTATAGCAAATTATAATAAGTTGAAACATTGCATTAATTGCATATCTAAAAGATTTTAGAACTCTATATGTTATCAGTGACATAAGACAGATAAAAATTGTCATTCCCCTGTCTTTACTCTTGGCTAATGCACCCTTAGATATTTTTATTCTTTCCAATTTATATTTAAAAATATTGGAAAAAACTTGAATCATAATTTGGATTACATTTTTTCTAATAAGAATACTTCCTCTAAACTGCTTTTCATATTTTGATATAATCTAACAATTAAGAAACATAAGCCTAAAATATATATAATTGTATCCATTAACACTATATCTAGTCATCAAATTTCTTTACAGTTTTCTATAACATTGTGAATTTTCATGATTATAAATAGCTATATTATAGTAGTAGTTTCACTTGTTTTCTTGCTGGGATTTAAAATTTTCCTGTGAAAAATATAGGAACATGGGTCTCATCTATCCCTTTTCAGTAAACTTAAAATTTTAGCCAGTAATGCAATGCCTTACATATACATTATACCTACAAGTTTATGTACATTAAAAAAAAAAAAACTCTAATTTTCTACCATGTATTTTTAATCTGTTTATTTTGTATCAACATTGAAATGCATTTATATTAATAGTTTTACAAGATTTCATTGGACAGAAAATTTTAGATTTCAATTTTCAATTAGGACAGAATTTTTCTTACTGACCATTTCTGTAGAATTCAAATGCAGCAGCAGTTTCTTATTCTGGTATATGATTAAGATCATGAAGAACATTATTTTCTTGTCAATTTCTATTTAATAAAATTAACTGATAAAATTCATTTGTAAATTTCAGCAATTGCAGCTGAAAAAAATGTCATTTAATCTCTTTGCATTTTAGATTTTGTTTATTCAAGTATTGAATATTTTAAGGGAAAACAAAGCAAAATCTATTTTTTATATTTTTTTTTAAATTTTATCTTTGCTCTTAATTCTACATCTGAATAATTTTTCTGATGAAATCATTTATCTTTCTCTTAACTCAATTTGAAAACATTAAGTAAATCTTCTATACCTGCTATTATGGTCTGCTCACAAAAAATGCTCACTGCTATAATGAATGTGTTACTATGATACAAAAATTGATGAAACAAAGTTACATATAACTGATAAGTATTAAGTAGCAAAATGTTGCTATTAGAAAAGTATTCTCAAAGATCTCTTTCTTTATTATAATACTTTTAGCATTTTCCATTTCTGCTTATAATGGATATCTATGATTTCAATTCAATTTTATTTCTGAACTTGATGTCTTTAGAAAAATCTTCAATATTTAAATTGAAAAAATATTTTCTCTTTCTAGTAAAAAGTCTTTTCTGATAAACTATTAAATCAGACATAATGAAGAAAGGTAAATTATATTTTATACTTTTAAGAATACCAATGATGAAATGTCTATCTGTGCAACTGTAAACTATCATTGTATAAAGTTTATGTAAATATTTATGATTGACCAATTTTCTGTAGTTTCAATGAAGCACAAAATACCAGTGACTGTATTGAATGATAATTAACAAGAAATTTCTGTCTGAACCATAAATTCATATAAGTATGTCTGTAATGAGGCTCATACTTAGAGTGGCCATTATTTGAAAGATTGTTTTATATGGGCATGTAGCATTATGGGATATCAAAACTACAAGCAATAACTTCACCTGAATTCATAAGTGGTCACAATGTCTTTCAGTTTCAATATTAATCTTGCAAGCTTGTAGAAGGGGAAATATTTTTAAATACATGCACACTTTTGAATTAATTTTTTTGTCTTTTGTGAAAGACCATTTTGAGACTTGTATGGAGCATGCGGAAATTGTATGCTAGCATGAAATAGTGATGAACTACTGGACTTAAAATAACTGAAACATTCCTAAAAATGCTGTGAATGTGAAAAACTGTATATGTCAGCATATAAGATGATTTCTTAAGTATTTAAAAAAAAAGAAAGGGTCATATTGGTCCATTTTAGACCCTTTGAATTTGATAGTTTGTTTTTGGTGCTGCCTTATCTTCTGGAATTGACTTATCAGGTGAATATAATTAAGTTCGAATTATTAACACTACAAAATTTTAGAGGCCAGCTTAAGCACTGACATTATATAATAAATATATGGGGAAAGTATTTTATGCAAAAGTTAGAAAAAAAATAACATGTAAAATACTATGCTAGCAGTTGAGTTTTTACAGCTCCATACTGAATTAAAACAATTTTGAAATTTTTTGCAGAACTTTTAATTTTTTTTTCCTTTTTGCTTTAGGCATTTATGCTTTGATTTTCTTAGCTTGATAACTAGTGAAACAGTAGTTGAATTCTTGCTGACTATTTTTAATTTCATTGCAAAAGTTATTTTATAGTACTGTGTGTGTGTGTGTGTTTTTTTATTGTCACTTTATGGCTTTTGTTTTGTATGAACATTTTTTTATTATTTTTTAATGATCTGATTGTACAAAACATGGATATCTGAGACAAGAATATTGTCTTGCTTTTATTTTCAAATATTCTTAGAAAGTAGGTAATAAAAATTGCTAGTAAATTATCCTATTTAATTTTCCTCAATTCGCATTTTGCTCATATTAGTTTTTTCTATGTAAAACTGCTGAATAATATTCAATATGGATGTGGAGTACCACTTAATAATTTTCTAATAAGCTCTTTCTCCTGATATATTACTCTATTTTTCCTTCAATCTAAAGAAAATTACAATTGGCTTCTGTCCATTGTACTCCATTTATTTTTAATAAAGCTACTTTGTGTTTTTATTCTTTCATATTTTTCCTGATATTTGATATACTATTTTTGTTAGGCAAATTTAAGTCTGTCATATTTAGTCTTTATAGTTTATAAGTTCCCACAAATTGTCTCCACTGTGATATTTGTAACCCGTCCTTTTGATTTCTATTTGCATGGATTAATTCCATTTGTTATCAACTGAAAATTAAGAATATCTTTTTTTTATTTTATTATTATTTTATTCTTTATGAAATAGTAAACATTTAAGTAAATTAAAAATAAAACTATTTCAGTTACAGTGTCATTCTTATAAATTAACTTTATTTTTATTTTTTACTTTGGCATTATTTTAAACCAATTTAAAGAAATTGGTTCACTTTGGTTTAAACTATGTGTTTGATAGCTGAAGCCTTAGAATTGATTATTCAGTTAATTGCACATTCATTGAAATTAACTTTTTAGTTTATTCGGGTGTTCAGAATTAAAAAAAAAAATTAAATTCTTTTCTTTCCTTAATGTTCATATTTTCATAAGAACATTTTCACAATTAAACCTCACTTTATTTTTGTCTCACTGTTTTTAAACCAGGTATTCTACCCATTGTTTGCATTGGTTCTCTTGTTTTCTGTTGCTTTTTGTCTTGACAATGTAGTTGCTGTAGACATTGGATTTCAAACTTGGGGTATGAGTATTTTTTCCCAAACATATGTAAAAGAACATAATAAAAGGCAAAAATTAGTTCAAACAAAGCAGTATGCATCACTTTCTACTAATCTGCTTGAAAATGTTTACAAAATAATCTTACAGCATTTGGAAGCCTATTTATTTCATTAATTTGTTTTTAAAACCAATTTTTAGCTTTGAGTCAGAATGTCAGAAGTTTAAATTTTATGCTGGGTCTACAGTTTATGCAATTGTTTTTATTCTCATCAACTGCTTTGTCACTTATTTCTTTAGCTGGGATCATTAGAAAGATTTGTAAAAATATACATATATATCAGAAATTTTTTTTTTTTTAAACCTAAATATTTAATAAATTAATTTAGAAACTGATATTTTAATGTTAATAGATATTTACCAATAAGACAAAATATTTTGTAGATTAATTCTGTCAAAAAAAATGTTTCATTTATTTTGTATGTTTTTTTTCCTTTTTAATTTCAAAATTTCTTAAAATTTCTTCTTGTCAAAAGCCAAACTGATTCTACATATTTTTCTCTATTTTTTACATTATTTCAATGATAGAAAAAATCTTTTAAATGACTTGGTTTCTTTTTCTTGACTAAGTGTTTCACTTTAGGGAAAAATAAAAATTAAAACCAATCTGAAACTTTTATTATGTGCACATTCCATCAGACTTTTTGTAATTTAGGCCTAATGTAGTTATACTTCTTTTTCAATTATCAATGCACACAAAGAAATATTATCACTTACAAAAAACAAAATTAATATTCTGTGAGCTTAATCCAGGTCAATGTTATGGTTTTCATTTTTTCTTATCTTGCTATTCTCTTTGGAAGATTTTTAATTTCTTTTTCTCTCTCTCTCTCTCTTTTTTTTTTTTTTTTTTTTGTTGCATGTATGTTTGTTTTTAATCTACCATCTCCATGTTTTTCTTTCATGAAACTGAATTGGTTCATGGTGTGATTCATGTCAATTCATGTAAAAGCCAGACCAGAAGAAAAGAATTTCATTATCATTTGATAAGATCATAAATTTTGTTTGTTGAATTTAAATGCTCTTATGAATAAGTTTAAAGAAAATTCTAAACTAGTTAAAATGTTCTCTTCTAGTTTTATAAAATTTTAGCTTGCATATATAAATGTATGTATAAATAGGTATTAGAATGAACATTTACTATATTTGATGAATTAATATAAAAAATATTTTGCTTACAATTGTTTTGGTATTTATTTTCCTGAACTGCTGTTGTTATTCCTGATTCTTTACTGCTTTCTTCATAGCCAAATGAAACTTTGGCACTAGCTTTATTTTCTTTAATCACATGACACACAATGTTTTGGAGTGCTGAATTATATCACCAGAAAATGAATTGTATATCTGTCAATCTGCGAGTTAATATTTAACAGTACTTTCTAGTTTGCTTTTGCGCTTATTTGATATATTTATTCAATATCAACAATAGAAATTATCCAAAATGTTTCCATTGTTAATTTTATAAATTGAGGAAAAAACTGTTGTGGTTTTTCAGTCTTATTTCTCAGTTTCTTTTATTCCAATCTTTTTGGTTATAACCCAGATTGAAACATGTTTTGCTCAATAGGTGTTATTCAAATGCTTACGTCAAAATATAAAGCATTAACATGAATTCTCTTTATGACTTTTAATAATATTTTTGGAAATACTGATCTTAATGATTCTTACAATGTTTATTTTGATTTAGAAATAAATTTTAATAAAAAATGTTTTATATATTATTTATTATGTTAATTTTTATCCATTTGGAACAGATACTTTCAATATTTTCTTTAAAATCATTTGTTTTTAAACAGAATAACATTTGTTTTATAAATCAAAAAATTATCTTTGGAAAGTGAATTATGTATACACTTTTGGAAAGTGTATACATAATTTTAAGAATTTAATGAGAAATATTGACTTGGATTCTGAAACATTTCTTGCAAACTCTGATCAGTGTAAACTTTTTGAGACATTTTTCAGTGCAACTAGAAAAAAACAACATTTGATATATACTGACAATTTTAATGAAATTTATTTATAAATTGGATTAGCTTTAAATGTATTTAGTTCATTAAAATATTGTATGAAAATATTTCATTCAATTGAAAGATGATTTACCTCAAAACAAGCCCCATTAAAAAAAAAAAAAAAAGTACAAGATACATTTCAAAATTTATCATATTCAAAGTATATTTGTAGACTCTATAAAAATATTTTTCTTGTTAATATAGCACAGTAAATCTGTTTGTAAATGAAATCATTAATAATGCTCAAACTGTCTTCTCTTTGTAGTCCTACCCAAGTGGTAAAATTAGATATCATTGCCAGTGATTTTTATTTCCTTTCATTTTTTTTAATGTTTTCAATATACTTTCATATCAGGCATGATTTTTTTTTAATAGAATGCTATTTTGAGAATGTTAAAACATCTTAAAAAGTTTTTAGATTAAATTTTATAGTTTCCTTAATATCTAAATAATATATAATTATAAATTATATTTTTCATTAAAAATATTCATTTTTCTTTTCCTATGTTTAATTAACATATTTACATTTTTTATTTTAATTATTTTTCCTATGGCCGTGTCTTGCTGACTTGTTCATGGATATATTTTAAAATTTTCTATTAACTGTTAAAATATTTCAAAATGACTGCAGTATTTAGTATGGCAGAGTTGCAGTAGTAATATCCTTTCCTTAGACCTTTCATTTGTATTTTGAAATTGCTCAGATCAAATAGCAAAATGCTAGTACTTAAATAAAAGAAAAAATTTTCAACATTTTTTGCAAATTTTGTGTTTGTGTGTATATATATATATATATATATAGGTACTGAAAGGGAAAATAGTGCATAGACTACATCAGTTAGTTTCGTTGCTAGAAGACAATAAACATAATGATGATCATACTCTGTAATGAATAATGCTGCAGAGTTAAAAGGAAAAAATGGGTTTTATAATTTCATCTTACCATGTCTTAATCTGGCTAGTTAGTTTTTGTTTAATTAGATAATTTGTAAAAAGACTGACTGCTTGTGTCTTTTTTTTTTAAGAGTATGTCCTCCACTATTCATACATAATTTTTATATATATATATATATATATATATATATTCCAACTTATGATTAAGCAACAAATCATAAGTTCTCTTCTGATAATTCTTTGGAAGAACCAATAAATTCATTGAATGCTTCTTCCATTTACTCTGAATTGGAGAAAATCGTGCTTATATAGAAATGATGAAGATCCTTAAAAAAAAAGAAAAGGTTAATCAAGTGAATAGAGAAAGGGTCATTAAAGTAGTGTGTATCTTTAATTCATTCAACTTCAATTTTGCAATATGAAAACAGCAATTATCTTACAATTTTTCTAGTCACCAAAATGACTGCTGATCATTTAAGTTTTCAATGCACCATTTGTTTGGCAATTTTGAAGGAAGTGCTATGATTTTTCAATCTGTTTTAGTTCTATCCAAGCTTTCTAAATTTTCCAGAGAAACAGTTTTGGTTGATATTTCAACTTCTCATCTCTATCCAGCCATTCTGCAGATACTTTTGATATTATTTAAAATATCTTTCATCACAAGTGCTGATGATGAAATACAAAAATGAATCAGTTTCAAGATATTCAACAAAATCTGTTTCTATAAGTTTGATATATTTTATTATTCCTTATTTCAATCAAGTTGGAATGTATTTAGCTTTTTATGCTAACCACTCTTAAATAATTTGGAATGCTTTTAAAGTTGGGTGTAAATTCTATCACATATACTGGATATATTGGAATACTTGTCACCATCAATATCAAATCTTAATTGGTTGTTGCTTTTCTAAACTTATCATCTCCACTTATAAATTTTTGAAATCAAAGTGTTCTAAAATGCATAATTTGAAATCAATTGTTCTAAAATGCATAATTTATATTTCTTGTAGCCTACAATTCTATTAAAGGCCACTTTGAACTCATCCAAGTATAAAATACAAAACCCTTTCACTAGTTGTAAGGCCTTTCTAAGTTTTGTAAATATAAAATAAAATGTAGTAAAAATTAAATAAATGTTTACAGAATTAATAAATAATGTTTATTCAAAGGTTAAATAACAATTAAAAATGTAATTTTTTTTTAAATGGTAAAAAATTCAAACTAAATTGAAAACTTTCAAGATAATAAAAATTAATTTATTGTAATATTTGACAAAAGGATATTGCCAAAATTAGTTTGGAAAATTTGTAATGAAATTTACATACAAAGTTAATGTTGATTATTTTCTCATGTATCTTCTTAAAACAAAAAAAACCCACAAAAACTGTCACCAGTATTAAGTTGCAAAAAATGTCATTAAAGTATAAACACAAATTTCAGTAACAAAAATAGCAAAAAACATCTTTGAAAGTCATCTGGAAAAGATAATGATAGCAGAATTTTTCTCTCAAAAGGAAAAAGGTATCTGCCATAAAGATACAATTCTATACAAACAATAGTGACAAATTAAATTTACATATGAATATTTATTCATAGCATTTTACTATTTTTAATTTAAGTCTCTTGTTATAGAAGAATGATTATTATTTTATAGAGACTATTTTAGATAAAACAATAGAAAAAGGAGAAAAAGATTTCAAATGTCATAGTGTGTATGTAATCAGTTGTCTTAATCAGTGATTGTAATAATTCCATAATTCTAGTTATAAAAAATGATCCAATTTGAGATAATTACTACCTATTTTTTGTGTTTATTTCTTTTAATAGACAAATGTATTTGTTAATTTTTCATTTTTGTTTTCATGATCTAAGAAAGATTATTGATGTTGGAAGTTTTTTAGAAAGGCATAAAAACCTGGTAGCATTATTTGTTAACTGAAATAACATCAAAGATTTTACTTGTCTCATCTAAATATACCTAAAACTGTTTATGCATAATTAACACAACAAAATGTTTTATCTATAATCAATTATGCAGTAATTTAGAAACTCAGTTTTGTTGATACTTTTCAAACGTTTTTCAGTTCATTACTTTAGATTAATGAGAAAAAATGTTTTGGGCTTCATTTCTGTTTTTTTGTATTTTTATATCTCCTGCAAATAGGAACTGTTATACTTTTATTATAATAATCCTGATATTACTTGTTTTTAAAATGTAGATATTTACTTTTGATAGAATAGTTATTTTTTGTCATTTTTTTTAATGCCTTTTTATCTTCTACTTTTGAATGTCTACGCACATCCCCTCTTTGTATATATGCTAAATAGGTTTGTATGTAAAATGAAAAAAAAGTGAAGAATATTTTGTTAATATACAAAAATATATTTTAACTGAACAAATAATTTCTATATATTTATTCTGATGTATAAGCAATAATGATTATTTTCATTTCCAAATTTGAATTTTATACTACCTTGTTGAAAATCCTTCATGATTCCTGATAAAAATGACTTCAGTAAGAGTAATTATTTCATCAGTCTTAAATTTATTTTCCTTTAATGTTAGATGACTTTACTAATTAGTTATACAAAATATAGAAATCTAATTCAATGCTTTTTGCTTTTTATGTTGATCAGGTTTTAAAAAGCTGTCATGAAATAGGTTTATGTTGATCAGGTTTTAAAAAGCTGTCATGAAATAGTTATTTCATTGGTCAGTAATAGGCTCAGATATTTTTATAACATTTAGTTTGGTTTAGTTAGAAAAATCAAAACTTTATTCTAATACTAGCATCATGAACGCTAAGAGCGTTTTTGTATAGTGTTATTAATTACTATCACCCAATAAATTACATTAGGTTATTTTACTGCTAGTCTTTAAGAAACTAATTGCATGTTCTGTTGATCTTTGCTACTTAGGTACTTAACCTATTATTTAAATTACTTCTAAAATGAGTTTTACAATTTTAAACATACTTTTATTTGAAAGCACATCAATGTTATTCTCACTCACATCCAGCAGCATCAATAATTAGTCTAATGTATTCACTATTTTGTCAAGAAAATTTGATATCGAAGACTTCCTTGTTTGAAATGATAGAATGATAATGTTTAGTTATGTAAACATGATATCTTCATCATAAAATGTACCTAAAGATATTTTCACTTTGGTCAATTTATTGGTATTGTGAATAAAAAGTACTATCAGCCTTTGATTATTAATAACATATTAGCTACATTATTTGTTCATGTTGATATGAGGACCTATATGAAAAAAACAGGTTAGTTTACTTTTGCTGTTAGGTTCTATTGTTAACTTTGGTATCTGAAATTTATTTTTCTAAATTTCCTTGAAATATATAAGTGACATTCAATTCTCAATTCAATCAGTTTTATAAAGCTATTAGGCTAATATAATTTTGTCTGTAATTTATTACTTTCTGCCTTTCTCTGAAAAACCTTATTTAATTGGGCTAAAATACTTTGGACATTTAATCAATTGTGTCTGGGACAGTTTCATATCACCCTTAGACAAACATATCAAGCCCCACTCTTAGCTGAACTCTAGCTTGGAAAGATATTGGATTGATAAATATCATCTGATCAATCATGCTACTGTGGCTACCACCATTTAAACTATAGAAAACTTTAAAAAGTAATGGCATTTGAATTTACTTGTAATAACATCCAACTTAAAATTGTTTATGTTTTAAGCTGCTTTTCCAGATGAAAATATGGTATATGAAGAAAGCAGGACAGCAATAACAACATAAAAAAATTTTATTGACTGAACAAAATTTTTATTATTGTAATAATGACATCTTAATTTAAAGATATAACAAGAGAGTTTTTGGAAATGTGTACAATCCAAATACTTGTAGCCTGTTAGATCTATTTATTATTATTATCCAGTAATTACTGTATAATTTCTTGTTGCTGTTTTATTCATAACTTTTGAACATAACCACTGCAATAGATAAATATTGACATTTTTATCACTCAATCATTTGAGCACCTTAAGTGTCTCAATAGATATCTGTATAGATTGAACACTATTATTATTAAATATAAAAAAGGTGCTATTAACTCATTTTGGGTTGCAAATTAAAACTGATGTCTGCTCAAAAATGTCTCATGTCAGGTTGCATGTGGATTGTATGATATTTGAAAATTTCAAATGAGATAATTATGAATTTTTCAAGCACTGTTACAAAGAATTAAAAGTTAAAGTTGTTTGAAATTCAATTGTTTCAACAATTGTAAATATAAGCAACATAGAAGATACACAGTGTGATATTTGATTGTCACCATTTTTTATTATCTTTTCTATGTATTTTTTGAAATGGTCAACTTGTAATGAAACAATTTATTTTTCATTCTGTAACCCATGTTTGTATGGTAATTTCTACTTAAATCAAAAATGTGTGATTAAAAAATGTGAGTATTTAATAGTTTATAGCTAATTCTAGATAATATATTTATAACAGCTAGAACTAACTTTTTGTAAGGTTTTTTTTTAAATACAATTATCAAAATACTTGGTTTTAAAAAATAATTGATGTAATTTTGGTTGTATATCTTGACTAGAAACTTTTAATTAAAATGTAATCTCTGTAGGTATCTTAAAAAGGAGGAAATATTTTCAATTTCATATATTTAAATTAAATTTTTTTACTATGAGAAAAGTAAGGACTTTTGCAATGTTGGCTGTAACTATTTTTTCTCATCTCTACTGTAAGCATCACAATTGAAGTTTTCTCTCCAAAAGTTCTACATGTGAATAAATATTCTGCCAAGATGGTAATTATTCTGGAGAGTGGGTTGAGTCCAGTTGTTGACAGCTTTCAAAGAGTAGACTCATTAACGCCTTTTTGCCTTACATTTTTTTTTTCTTTTTTTAAACAATATGGCTACTTTTGTTTCGCTTGGTAACAAAATAGTTATATTCTGTTAATTTTAATCCAGGGTTAAGAAAAGCATAATTATTGGGATATATATTAGCAATAGTAACAATGTTTTTTCTTTTTTTAATCCTTTCTCTTCATTCCACATTGATATGAAAAACAAAAAAGAATCCAAGTTGAATACTATATCAATTTTCCCCCTGCCTGTCAGCCTTCCTACCTGTAGATGCATATCTGTATGTTGGGATAAGATTACAAGTTTTTCTTTGCTTCTTCTTTCACTCTCTTTCTTTTTTGCAATGGTGTATAGCCTACTTAATTTTCTAATGCTGTGATTTAAGCCATGCTTTTTGTCTTTCATATAGCTGGACACATGTTGATCAATGCATGTGTATCTTGTCTACACAGTGATTTGATTCTAGTGTATATGTTTGTGCATGTATATGAGCATGCACTTGATTTTATATGTACTTATATGCACACTTTTTTTTATTGTGTGTGCCTTTAATCCTATATCTTATACCCTTTATAAAATACTAATGACACTACCATTGGGTTTGTTTTGTGTACACAATGTGTACAAATTATTGAAATTGAAGTACACATAGATGCATGTGTGTATTTTTGTGTACTGACCAACTGAAATGTACAGTTATTTTTTTTTTTTCATTTTTTTTGTACAAATTTCTACTTTTGTACAGCCCACTGTTATGTTAATAAATATCCCAGCTCATCAAATAATTCTGATTGCAAAATAGATGATAATTATTAATAAGAATGGAATAATTTTTCAAACTATAAAGAGAGAATATGTGAAAAAAAAAGCAAGAAAAAATATGAATAACATTAATTTATTTCATTTTGTCTTTGTTGATAAATCCTTTAGATTTTCAAATCACATGTTGAAATTAATCTTGTTCTCATTATGTAAGTATATAAACTCTAAGATCAAGTTTTAACAGATATATTCTTTTATTGCTATAGGTATGAAAACAAAATCCTTATTTTGTTACTCAATAGTCAAAGAATATATTGAAATATTTAAAAGAAAAAATTATGATAAATCAGCTACTTTTAAACAGGATATACATATGAAAGTTTAAAAGAACTATTGTATATTTAGTGATTTGACAACAATAACAAAAGTGATTATTATGTCAATTTTGATATATATTTATTATAAATCTTTATGAATTGTTAGAAAGTAAAGTCAGTGAATAGAGTTTATTTTTCTGATATTTGTTTTTGGCAATCTATCAAATTCTATTATATTTAAGTCATAAGTTGAATTGATTTCTATAATTGTTTCAGTGATTTCCCACAGAGATAGTCATGTATAAAATTGATTTTAACAGAAAACTTCATAAATAAAACAGGGATTGATTTTATTATCAGTTAAGATTTTATTTGAAAACTTTGGTCAGCATTAGTTAGCAATTACATATTACACAAACATTCAATTCTATTATTGTCCTGTCTTCAGCTTTACATTTCTGGGGTATTCATTTCCATAACCAAGAATTTAACTAACAGTTGGCTTCTAAAAATGCTTAAAAATTCAGCTGAAAGAATTTTTGATTGACTTTGTGTGCACCTGAAGAGAATTCAGATATGAGATTGTTCCATTTCACTGACTCTGTATACTTATAATATTGACTGTATATATAAGCCTGTATGTATGCTTGTATGTAAATGGTAATATAACTTTGTTATGGCTTGTCTACATGTCCTATCTAAATGTTACTGTCTATGGGCATAGCTTTGGATGAGCCAATAGCCAGTGTAGAATTTATGGTTGAAAGCCAAAGATCTGCATATTTTCGTTCAATTGTATACACGCACATCGAGAAAAGTGTGAAAACTTTACCTGAATGTTATGTAAAAATTGTTTTTAAGAAAATTTTTAAAGCTAATTACCAGACAATCTTCAAATTTAGATCTTGTCTTTTTATAAAAGTGAGTTTTTAAGAGCATCCCAAATGACCTAATTATATTAACCAATCATTATGAAGTATATTTCAGGCATGTCTTTCATTTACTTGACTGCCATTTTTTTCATGCATAATCTTCTAATATATATTAAGGCAATTGTTTGTTTAGTATTGCTTGGGAATCATTACTTTTAAAGATCTCCAGTTGCATTTGTCTTAGAAAATTCTTTCCTTGAGAATAATTTTATCTAATTACAAGGATAGAATTGTTAACATCATCAATGACTATTTAGCTGATAAGTTTAATGCAATAATTCAGTACAGATTCTATAAAATTATAATGTGAAGAAAATTTTCAGTTAACAATTGTTAGTTAAAAAAGCTATAAAACATGCATACATGATAAGATATATGTTCAATTTTATGCTCTTCAGGAATTAAGTTGTAATTTTGGTGTCCTTCGTAACCAATATAGGTATATGCATTTGGTATCAGTAAATACTAAAGTTTTCTTCTATTGAAATATGTAACATAAATTTGGATGGATACATGTGCATATATTATCACTTGTATATCAGAAAAAGTAACACTTTTAATATCAAAGTATGATTTCCCTTACCATAACAAAAAAAGATAACTACTATGTGTTAGATAAGGTAATATATACTTTATATTTTACTTTTTGAAATTTATTACTGGAATGATCAACAATATCTGAAAGAAACTACATGTCTCAATATTAAATTGCTAATTTCCATGATAATCTTGGGCATCTTAAAAGGTTAGAATTCAATAGCTTTATAGAAAATAACCTTGTCTATTTAGTACACTTGAGCTCATTACTGAGCTCTGTCAAAATTTTTGTCTAGCAAAATAAGATAAAAATTTCCAGATATTTTCTAGCCTCATATTTTTTCTACTGCTGAAAAAATTATTTTCAATTAAAATTTGTTTTCTACAGCCAGTTTAAATATAAACAAAAATTGCATAAACTTTGGAAATCTTTTTAATTTTTTTTTCAAGTTAAATGTCATGTTTAATTTTAAGTGTTTATTTTTGTTATTTAGTTAAGAATTTCTAAAAAAAATGTTTCTCTTGTGCCAATTCTCTGAAGAGTAATTGTCTTTGATAAGCCAAATGATTAATTTTGAAAAGTTCTTTCACATAAATTTTGTATGCAACAGAGAGCAAGTTATCAGAAGTTATGAACCATGTTTGTGAATTTAAAACAATCACCCACTTTTCTTCAAAATTTGCATGTAGACAGTGATCAATGATGGATGTGTTTTGTGTTGTATGTATGTATGTATATATATATATATATATATATATATATAAAAATTGCTTCTAAGTTTATGCTTTGTAGGTGTCTAGTGGATATACAGGTATCTTTTCAACCTGATAATAAATATGAAAGGTGTTAAAATGTGGAAAGTTTGTTGTCTGTGAGATAATGACTCTGATCTGACAAATCTGAGTGGCTATTTGGTTAGCAGCAAGCCATGGGAAACAACAGTGTGTGTATGCATGTGTATTTATATTGTTGACAACACACTGCAATGCTAGGAGCCATTTTGTTGTATATCCGACTACATTGTGAATGTCAATGTAGAATGTGAAGGTATATGTAAAATTATTTTATCTTCACTGGTTGTATGTCTTTTAAGTAAAACTGAGTAAATTTTAGAATATCAGACTTTGTCTTTATTTTTTTCACTTATAATGAAATGATTTGCCATGGAATCTCAACAAGAATGCCTGTTGTATGGGTGTAAATCATGCAATTGATTGTTACTCTGCACTTAAGTCATAGAAGTTCTGAAATTTAAACTTTTAAACAAAACTGCTTCATGAATTTAAATATTTTTATGGGAAATATTGTGCTTCTGTGAATTTTTATAGATTTATTATCTTTGGTTATTTTTCAACACCTGGCCTTTTTATTTTAAAATTGCAATTTTCATGACAATCCGATCTTGAACTTTGAATTTGTAATCATAAATCCTGTAATTGTAAATTTGAAATTGTTTTCTTTCATATGATGTCACTAAATAACCAGTTCTAGTTCTGACAATAGCCACACCAAAAATGATGATGATATTGTACTGCAAGACTTACTCTGAAAAAAAATTCTCTAAAACATGTGATTGAGACTATTTCCATTAAATTTAACAAAATTTTACTTGAAAACTACCATGTGCTCATTTGTATCTGGGATGCATTTCTTCCTAACAATTATTGTCTTGAAGTTAAGATTTTCTTTGTTATAATTTAAATTATAAGAAAAGAAAATATAGTATTGAAAAGTACAGAATTGTGCAGCTATAAACTAAACAAATGAGAATGTGTAATATTGTGACATGTATTCAAGTATTGTTTGAAAGAAAACAATTTTCATATTTAAGGATGGATTCATCATTTTATCAAAAGCATTTTGAGATTTCATCATAAGGCAGCCTTTATTATTATTCTTTTCTGTTTAATGTTATTTTATTTGTTTTAAGAAACAGAAATTTATGGATCAGGCATATGTGCAAGTATAAAATAGGTGAGACCAAAGCTGAACAAATGAAAAAAAGTTGCATCTTTACAATGTTATAAAAGGAAACAAAAACACAACTAAATATTATTACTGCTTTTTGCTTATATTAATTATTGATATTTTTCTATCAGATTTGATTTGCTTCTTTGATGACTGTGTTTGCAACATTAGATCTATTTTTAGCAGATGTCTTCTGTCAGCATTAATCTTTGAAAACCAGGTCTTTTTCAAGAATAATTAAATATTATGCAAAATAAACTTTGGTCTGTTTTTATGCCTAAGTTCACTTTAAAACTTTTTCTAAAACCTGAAGTAATCAGAGTTGAACAATAAATCTTCGATTAAATGCTTTTAATTTAAATTTTGAACTGATGGTTCAATTATAAATTAATGAACAAATAAAATTAATTAATTCTTTCAATTTATAGTAAAATGGGTTGTATTCTAATTTGTAATATGATCCATTATACAAATTAGTCAGTGGCCAAACTGGACAGTCAAAATGAAAGATTTTTATTAAGCTTTAGAATTCTGCAGCAATCAGTTGAACATAAACACTTACTGCGTGAACAAAGGAGTCATCCACTTGTATCATTTGAGCAGGTCAAAAAATTCAGAAAGAATTTTTGAGTATTTCTTATTACACAATAACTTAACAGTAACAGCAAAAGACTTTAATTAAACATAAAATATACAGTTTTTAAGCAAATTTTGTCAGGAAATGATAAAAAAAAGAATATTCTGAAGCAATATGGTGCAAAGAAAATGAAGCACTATTAGTGGCAAAGGTTAATCATTTAAAGCTTTTTAGGTTTATATGGTGAAATTGGAACTATGAGATCCTTTTAGAGAATGAAACAAATGATTTAAAGAACTATTGTTCCTAATTAGACTAAATGAGAGTGGAAATTAATGAAAAGTATCTGGAATGGCTATAATATTCCATCAGGCTAATACTGGGCAGAATGTTTCTTTGGTTGCCAGGTAAAAATTTATGGCTTGGCTGGGATGTTTTCATTCATTTGTTGTATTCTTTATTAGCCTTGGGAGAATTCTTTTAATGATACATTTTTAATTCTCTGAAAAGTACAAAGAGAAACTAGAGCAGTTCTTTGTTAAGATGAAACCTTTTGGGAAGATAGAATTATGAAGTTGACTAAAAATAAATGACAGAACTATCTTTTGCCATTTATTTTAGTCAATGTTATAATTATATCTTCTGCAATTGTTTTTTTTTTTTTTACTGAAACAAAACAGTAATGTTCTAGTTAATAAAGCAAATGAACTTTTTGCAATTCAATAGTAGACTTGGTGAATGCCATGTTTTGTGTGTGCCTCTTCTAATGAATATATCTCAATGATGTATTAGGCAATTCATTGAAGAGTCAAAAACAAGTTTTTATATATACAGGGATATAGATGACAAATCTAGACAAGTCAGTCTAACAAATTCAGAAAATGTGTTTTTTATATAAGGGTTTACAAAAAGTGATGAAATTGTCTTATGAGTATTTTATTTTAATAAATTAAGAATAGAAAACGGTTAAGAATAGAAAAATAGTTTAAAAACATGTGTTTCGTTTAACAAAAGTACTAAGGGAAAAAGAAAAGGAAAAAAATAAATAAATAAACGCTTTTTCTTTTATAAGTAAATTTGTGGAAGAGAAAAGGGCATCAGATTACTGTTAAATCCTACCAGTCTTCCAATAAAATATTTGACTAAGTGATTAGATGTGATAAAAGATAAACGTTTAGGAAATAGATTTTAAATGACCAGGTCAAAAAACCTTCTTTACTGTATCTCGACAACATTAAGGAAATAAAGAAAAGATAACAGAATTTTCCCTTTCTCCAGGCAATAAAAAAAAAAAGGGCTATAAAAACATCCGACGGCCTTCACACGAAGATTTGTTAAGATAAAAAAATATTTAAAAATCCTGGAAAATACATCGTGGGAGGCCGATTACAGACAAGGATTTTTTACACATCAAAAAGCAAAATTTAAGTACCTTGAAATTTTTAACTTACAGTCGCCAATGCTTATCTTTTGTTTTCACCCGGTGGTCTAGGGACTTCCGATTAGTTCAATATAAATACGAGTGATTTTTTCCAAGCCGGGCAGTTCAGCCGGGCGTGTGCTTGAAGTAGCCACGTGTGTCAGGCACACTGAAGAAGTGAAACTCCGTTCGTCTGAGTCGGTCGGTTCGGCATTTGATCTCCATTAGTTAGAGTTAGAGCTGAGTGTCACATCGCCTACCCCAACGGCAAGACTAAGTCTGGACGAAATAAAGCTTGATTAAACTCATCTAAGTTGTGGAAGTTCGTTCCTCCAATGCTTTATCTTGTGCCCCCAGCTTGAGACTTCGACTTTTTCAACCAACCCCCGGCAACATCACAGCGTGGAGAACGGCCGCCGGAGAAATTGTACGGAGCTCACAGTGGGTGTTACAATTGGTGCCGTGTTAACCCAGGATTCGGAATCCACGGAAGTGCCACTGGATGCTAAAGTTTGGATTTCAACGAACCGACGCGACTGGACAGAAAACGAAACAAGACGAACGGAAAAAGGAAATTGAAGGAAGAAGCACTCTAACGACCAAATGAAGAATCACTCTAGGAACCTCAGCAGACAGAAGAATTTCTTTTAGATTTTTTTGATCGTCACACCCACTAAAAGACATTCTAATTGCTTGGTATAAGCTTTAAAAAAAAAAAAAAAAAAAAAAAAAAAAAAACAAAGAAAGAAAAGGGAACCCGTAATCAACAAGCACTGATTCACTTAAGGTAAGCCGAATTCCTTACTCCCTAATTTTGTCTGTTCAAAATTCTCGCTGGCATATTCTTGGTATTGGTTTTGATTTTTTTTCTCTTTCTTTTGCCACTTGTTAGAATTGTAATAGTTTAGTATGGATAGGATTCATGTTATCGGATCAAGTGGGTCGAGAATACCTGTATTTAAAGGTAGATCTTCCGAATTCCAGGCTTGGGTTGAAACCATAAAAAAAAAAGAGTAGAATACACAAGCTTTCGCAGGCAGAGATAGTTAATGTCGCCTACGACTACTCAGATGGAGTAGTATCAGAATATATAGGGCTGTATTTAGAGGATCATCCTGAATGTAGTTGGGATGAACTTTTGAAACAGCTAACTCATCAATATGGTGATTGTACTAGTGCAGCTAATGCTGCAAGGGCTTTAATTAAGGTTAGACAGAAAGAAGGAGAAACTCTGCCAGAACTAACGAGTAGGATTCTAGGGCTGGCTAAGATAGCGTATAAGGACGCAGTTCAACGAGAGGGCGAGGTAATTCAGATGCAGCTGGCTGAGTTTTTCACGGACGCAATCGAAAACTCGTTCGTGAGAGAGGACACAGCCAGGGCATACCCAACCACTCTGACGGAGGCATTCAATGCAGCACAGCGGAGCCTCAGGCTGCACGAAAGGCTGGCAACCTCTCGGGAGCAAATGTGGGGGGCGCGGGGGCAATGTGATGGAAGATATGTAGGACCTCCCCAGAATGATAGGGAACAGTGGAGGTACGGTGGGACGGATCACCATTGGGGAGACCATACCCCGCAGAGGAGCTGGACAGAGTCATGCCCAGTTCCTGGCAGACCGGGATGTTGGGGATGCGGTCGACTGGGGCACCTGGTGAGGGAATGTCCTCGTCAGGAGGGGCCCTTACGTGCCAGAAAAGAAACCGAACGACAATCGGGAAACGCGGAAGGGCCACCCCGAGGGATGTAAGGGTGGCCCGAAGTTATGCGTTGCTCAGCCAAGGTACTGAAGCAACTTGTGATGTGCTGGTGAGCGGCAAATACGTACAGGCATTATTAGATACGGGGGCATGCATATCAATTTTGAGATTAAAAGATTTCAAGGCATTAAACCAAAAAATAGGAGACTCGAAGCTGCAGATATGAAGATAATTCAGGCAGACGGACGAGAAATAAGGATAACCGGTGCGATATCCCTGCCTATAAGTGTGGGAGGGGTATCCACTATGCAGAAATTTTATGTAGCCCCAACCATCTGTAGGGCAATGATATTAGGCCGAGACTGGTTGGAGAGCAATAAGGCTCAAATTAGCTTTAATCCAACCTTCTTAAAGTTAGGTGGAAAGGAGATTCCTCTCGGAGCTCCGATGAATGAAGAAGTGGTCGTTCTTCCTACTAAAGACATTGTTTTGCCGCCGCGCACGGCTATTGCATGTAACGGAAGGCGGTCACCAGCAGAAAACCTAAGGCAAGGAATATATCAGGTAACTCCAACTGATAAAGGTTACTTCGAGAAAGGGGCTTGTCTTTTTGGAATTTAAAGATAAAGTAACAGCTCGCAAAGCTATTAAAAAGATGCACAGATACAAAGTTAAAGACAGACAAATTGTTGTCAGAAAGGAAAAAGAAAGTGATCGACAAATGACGCAACAAATGAAAAATCAGCAGCAGCAACATTCAATGGTAGCTGGCTTGACAGGTCCTGGCCCCATGGGCATGGGTGGCATGGGTAACTGCGGTGCTGGTGGTGGTACTGGCGGTGCTGGTCCCAGTCCACAGCTTCTACAAAATCTAGGCATTGAAGGACCTCTCACAAATACAGTATTTATAGCCAATCTTGATTATAAAGTGACATGGAAGAAACTAAAGGATGTCTTCAAACTGGCAGGCAATGTTCTACGTGCAGAAATCAAGCAAGATAAAAATGGCAAGAGCCGAGGGATGGGAATTGTCACCTTTGAACACCCCATGGAAGCAGTACAAGCTATCTCTATGTTTAACAGCCAGACTTTGTTTGACAGAGCTATGGTTGTACGCATGGACAAAACCAGTGTGGATACATCAAATGACAAAACTTCACACCCCAAATTTAATTTGCCCAGTGGTTTGAAATCAGTTGGTATGGGCTTGGGTCTTGGTGGTCAACCAATGCAGAATTTTAATCAGATGTCAGGTGGTGGACAGATGGGAGGTGGATTTGATGGTGGAAGTGGAGGAGGTTCTGGTGGTAACTATGGAGGCAGGGGTGCCATGGGAAGGGGAATGAGTGGTATGGGAAATATGGGTGGTGGCCCCATGAATAACTATAGTGGCATGAGTGATATGGGAGGAGGCATGGAGGCAATATGGGAGGAGGTATATGTCAGGTGGTATGTTAGGTGGTACAAACACTGGAATGGGTACTGGCATGTCAGGTATGGCAGGCAAGATGAGTGGTGGAATGTTGCCGGGCAATATGGGCATGTCTGGTATAGCAGGTATGACTGGAGCTACCAACATGGGCAGCGGAGCTGGTGGTATGGGAGGTGGAATGGGTAGTAACATGAGTAGTGGTATGGATGATGGTTATGGCATGGGTGCAAATAACCTTGGACCCAAGGACTTTGGCTCAAATCAGGGAATGGGTGACACCTTTACCAGCAACATGAGTAAAATGGGTGGCCTTGGAAGCATGGAGGCCATCAAACCTGTTTACTTGGGTTATTTAATGGGAACAAAGAGGAGATTGAACGAACCTGCAACATAGAGGTATCAAAAAGCAAATTGATGCCACAAGCCATAGGCTTGTCAGACGGGGTGTGGGCGGTAGCGTTGGAGACAAATTTAGATTTGTCCCAGGTATGCAAAGGGAGGCCAACACTAACCATTACAGCCACCCCGCCCCTATCTATCATAAGCTTACCTATGGGGTGCACAGCCTTCGGCACGTATTTCACACTTCCGCCTTTTTACCAAGCGGAAGAGAGATTTGAATCTAGAGATTCTTTCCTTGCTCTCTCAAACATCTCATCGGCTCGTTGGACAGACTTGTGGACACCTCTCGTTAGAACATCGTTGAATTTTACTGCAAGGAAACTTCCACAACTATTAGAGAAAATAGAAAGAATCGATTTACAAGACTTAGTTGATCAACTAGAGACGATAGATGGGGAGGCTCTTCCCCAGGGGAGTTGGACCACTAAATCTGTAGCCTTGTTATCAGTTGGGGGATGTATTTTGGTGGGGATAATATTAATGATAATTCAAGTAGTTTGGGGAAGGCAGTGGTTAAAAAGATGTAGAAGAATTATGCCGGCGAGAGGACTGAATAGCAAAAAGGTGGATCACCTGTTGATACCACGGAGTCCCAAGGGACAGAGAACCCTGAAACTGATCCACTGATCCTGAGAAAGGAACCCAGGCAGAGGAACGGTTGCAACTAACAGCCGTACGATTGGAGGGTAAAAAAAAAAAAAAAAAAAAAAAAAGCAATTAACGGCCTAATGGACAGGGTGCTCCGATTGGAGGTTAAAAAAAAAAAAAAAAAAAAAAAGAAGTGATATTCCATATTCCTCTTCCTTTTAATGGACAGGGTGCTCCAGGAGCATGCACATACAGGAAAAATGTGTGTACTTAAAAAAAAAAAAAAAAAAAAAAAAAAAAAAAAAAAAAAAAAAAGAGGAAGGGAGAGAGCAAGAAACAACTGTGCTCGAAAAAAAAAAGAGATAATGATGATGAAAAAAATATTTTTGAGAAAAACAGAAAGAAACATTTTAGAAACATTTATTTTTTTGTTGTTGTTCTGTTTAAAAGAAAAAAATGTAAGAAAGGAAAATGGAATAGGTTTGGAGAACTTTAAACAGTTGAAAAAGAGACTGATAATGAGGAACAGTTACATCGCTTCTATAATTAAGCAGTGGACTTGCTCAGAGTTATGTCTATTATATTTGTGTTATTTAATTTTTTTTATTTTTTTTTGGGGGGGGGAGAGGGTGGAAACACTCCTCTCTCTTGATTTTATTGGGTAAACTGTGCTTCAATTATTCTGTCGGGCGCCATTGACCCCATTGGGAGGGGGCGTCCTCAGCAAACTTCCATCATGACGGAGCAGGAAGGCTCAGGGATTTGTGGCTTATCTTTCAGGGCTGGTAACAGGAGTTGAATTGACCAAGAGTAGAATCTCTTCTAGAAATAAAAGGGAATGGATGTAAATCGGAAAGCAAAACTTTAAGTTGGGAAAGGCGTTCATTAACGAAGAATTGACATTCAAACGTAGCGATAAACCAACTGCGTGGATTCATTGATGCCACCAGCTACGAAGACAAAATTGATGAATTGGTTGTGAAAAAAAAAAAAAAAGAAAAATGGGTTGAGGAAATACAAAGAATGGTAAATAATGCCAAATTGATTAATAAAAAGTTCATAATTTGGTTATGGAGGGGAGGAGAATACCCTGTGGAATCAAAATAATTTTTGTGGCGATGGCGTGCCGACCTGAAGAAGCATCGTGTCATGATTTTATTTTTTTGTTTATTGTAATTTATTAACATAAATGACAAGATCCGTTGGGGAGGTAATGTGACACGATAACTAGGCGTCTATTAAAGTTGATTTGTAAAATATGTATTTTATTTTAATAAATTAAGAATAGAAAACGGTTAAGAATAGAAAAATAGTTTAAAAACATGTGTTTCGTTTAACAAAAGTACTAAGGGAAAAAGAAAAGAAAAAAATAAATAAATAAACGCTTTTTCTTTTATAAGTAAATTTGTGGAAGAGAAAAGGGCATCAGATTAGTCATCCAATAAAATATTTGACTAAGTGATTAGATGTGATAAAAGATAAACGTTTAGGAAATAGATTTTAAATGACCAGGTCAAAAAAACCCTCTTTACTGTATCTCGGCAACATTAAGGAAATAAAGAAAAGATAACAGAATCTTCCCTTTCTCCAGGCAATAAAAAAAAGAAAAGGGCTATAAAAATATCCGACGGCCTTCACACGAAGATTTGTTAAGATAAAAAGATTTAAAAGTCCTGGAAAATACATCGTGGGAGGCCGATTACAGACAAGGATTTTTACACATCAAAGAAAGCAAAATTTAAGTACCTTGAAATTTTTAACTTACAGTCGCCAATGCTTATCTTTTGTTTTCACCCGGTGGTCTAGGGACTTCCGATTAATTCAATATAAATACGAGTGATTTTTCCGAGCCGGGCAGTTCAGCCGGGTGTGTGCTTGAAGTAGCCACGTGTGTCAGGCACACTGAAGAAGTGAAACTCCGTTCGTCTGAGTCGGTCGGTTCGGCATTTGATCTCCATTAGTTAGAGTTAGAGCTGAGTGTCACATCGCCTACCCCAACGGCAAGACTAAGTCTGAACAAAATAAAGCTTGATTAAACTCATCTAAGTTGTGGAAGTTCGTTCCTTCAATGCTTTATCTTGTGCCCCTTTTCAGTGACGTTATAGCATCCAGATGGCTATTGTTTGTACATGGAATTATTCACTGGTAATTAATCTTCAATTTAGCTGTGGAAAATGTCACTTGGCGGTTAGCAATAAGAAATTATGCCCAATTTTCTGAGAAAAATCACCGTTTTTTATGAAAAATATTTATTTTCACTTTAACTTCATCCCTTTCTCTTTCATTTGGTGTGAACATCATTGAATAAAAGGAACGGCTAAATGGCGCGGCGATGGGAAATATGAAAGATATGCGGTGAAAAAAAACAATGTCTACTAAGTGTTGTTGTCATCACCGGGTTCACGGGGTGTTAAAAACAAAACAAAACACATCAAGCCATTGTTCAAACATAGGTTATATCAAGCCCTACTAATGTTGACCCTTTTTTTTCACTCTTTGCTTTTATCTGGGAGTGGTGGGTTTTATTATAACTTGTTTAAGCATTTATTACTGGTTGGCTGACATTTGACCCAGAGATGTCAAAGTCAATTTGGTTTAATTTTCCTTATTGCCGCTATTTTTTGGAAAACTCTCAATTTTATGCCTGAAATAGTTTGATTATGATTTAGGCTTTCTGATTCCCCCCCCCCAAAAAAAGAAGGTTAATTTCCCATTTTTCAAATTCCTTCCAATCACTGTGGTTACCATCTAGCTGACTCTTCACACATTAAGAAATATCCCAGTTAATTAGAATAGGGATATAGTAGCAATTTCAAATAAAGAGTTGGGAAGAACGCAGATGGTTAAAATGAAAATAGACGACAGGTGATTGAACACCTGTCCTGTACCAGAGTCCTCACATTACTGCTACTGGAATTCACATCATTCGCCGAGACCTCCTGACCAAGACCTTGTGCCAGCCCTGAAGACCAGAACTTAGAAATTTAAGTTACTATTAAGACAAGCTGGAAGTGGAAAGGGTTAAAACTGCTGTATAAACCAAATCATCATTACATTTTTAACCCAAGTTAATTCTTTATGCCAAAGGATTTTTTTGTTTTGTTGATCTGTCCTTTACTTCAGTTTATTTTATCAGTGATTTTTCTCACTCTTTGAGATCAAAAACATGGCAAAGGAGTGAAGGATCATGAAGGAGACAAACGCCAGATAAATCAAGTGGAACTGTGTTCATCAACACAATACCAGCGACCAATCAGAAATGCATTAATGAATGAGGGGTCAGCTAGATGCTAACCACAGTGGTTGGAAGGAACTTGAAGACCAACGTGGGCAATGGTGTCACATTATTGGTACCATGACCAGGAAAACCAGCAGTAACTTAGAAGATAATAACTTTTTTCTTTTTTTTTTTTTACGAAAAATAGTAACTGGAAGAGAGCAGCCCTCAGGAACACAGAACCCAGCCTGAGCAAGTTGTGAAAATATAGGCAGGAATAAGAACCAAGGAACTTTAATCATTTGCCTATTCGGTTCTGAAAGTGCATGCAACATATCAACCTACCAGGGAAAAACGGCTACATTTTTTCCCAAATACATTCCAGTTTGTAAAACAAATTCTTTTGTTACCTGATATCACTTTTGTTTGATTTCCAGCATGATAAAACTTTCTAATCTCTCCAACAGAAATGCTGCCTTTCTTAGCTCCTCCCATTTTCTGGTAAGTCTATAAAGAAAGAAATTTAAATTATCTGCTCAGATTTATAAAGACAACATTTTTTTTTAAGACTATAAATCATTATAATTTATTAAAAATAGTAGATTTATGTTGTAAAAAGATTGATTTCTGTTGGCCAATACCAAATTTAGTCCAAAGAAACAGGCAAACGAGAATTGCAAGACCAGAATGTCCAGTCTTGCACAATGATTGGATGCTGAAGGATACAGTGATTATTTCCATGGAAATTTTTACTCTTTGAAAAATGAATTCACTGACCTTACGTACAAAGTCTTTGCGAAATTCGTTCATTTCCCCAATCACGGCTAACATGTACAAATAGTAATCCATAGAATCTCTGTCTTTGTCTGTTATGGCTTCAAATAACTTGTCTAATGTCTGCAATAAAAATAACACAAAAATGAAGGAATAAAACTGGAAACAATAAAAACAAAAAATAATTATAATAAAAGGATTTTTAAATGAATGCAATAATATGAAGATGCTGTACAATAGTTGTGTTATTTAATAGCAAAACTAAATGTGTCTTTCACTATAAGATTAAAATGAGGTAATTACTTTTATTTCATTAAGATTATGACAAATTTTCAGCCTAAACGACTTCACAAAATCTGACCAAATATCAATCTTTTTTTTGAATACCAGAATATCAGCACCTTGTATATATATATTTAAAAAAAATATTAATCTTTCATTTTTAGCTTTGTGATAATGTTTATCAAATGTGTGTCTATTAGCCGAGATTTTACAGCAATAATGAAAAATAAATTTTACTGAGAGTTACTGACTATCCACCAAGTTCAACTTTATTTACTCACTGTTTGTGGCAAATCAATATGAAATTCTTGAAGGCCTTCTTCAAGATCAGACTTGGACAGACAACCATCTGGGGCTGATAAACGATGACATACTTTCCTATAGTGCTGGCCAAGTCCTGTCACAGTACGGATGCCACGCTTTTTTAACTTATGATGCACAGTTTCTGATAAAAGAATGATGAACAGTGATAAATCAAGGAATATTTTTAAAATATGTAAATCCAAAAAAAAAAAAAAAAAAAAAAAAAAAGATAAAATTCAAGTGAGCAGGATTTCTTTTCCCATTATTCTCTTTTGTCTATTTTCTACTGTTTCTTTTTTTTTTTTTAAATGTTTTATTGTTAAATATGAGAAAGAAAAATAGATTATGCAACAAAATTGAAAGATTTTATTTTATTTTTTTTGCAACTGGGTAAGCAGGTCGACAGTATTTCTTTTATTGAAATGTGTGCTAAATATTTAATTGTAGATATATACAAAGTTTTAATACTTTGTGTGTGGGTGTTTTTCTAAAAATTATGAAATAAATCAGTATTGAGAAGTTGTAATTATTGATCAAGCATCTCATGGCTTTCATCATTACTACTAGGCAACAGCTGTCAATGAATAAAAAAAATATTAGTACATTTAAGTGATGCATATACACTGATGGAAGTCCTGTTCAGATCACTACATTCATAGTCCATTTTTCTCTCTTTAAAAAGAGAGAAAAATTTTATCATTGGGATTGACAACAATTTGTTTTTCTTTTTTGTTTCTGAAAAGCACTAATAGCTGCAGACCAAATTAGTGAACATAAATACCAACCAAATATTGAATGAAAAAAATAAAAATGTAAAGAATACCTAAACAGGAAATAAAAATAGTGAATTCTGACTGATGGTACAGGTACATGATATACAAACATACTTGCTGGTTATTTAATAGATTTATTTAACTGGAATTTAAAATCATTACTTGGTTTTCACTCAGCTTAAATTCTTGTAATTTTGGGATAAAGTAATGGGAAACATGAATAGTCTTAAGTGAAAAAGAAAATAAAAAAAATGTTATGTACTCTGAACTTCTGCTAACAAGATCATTTTCTGTCTGTCAATTTCATGTTGTGGAATGTGCAACTTGGTATACACTTGTTGCTGGTCAGAAAGTCTTACACCAGATAACCTGTAAATGAAATCAAATTGAAATGAAAGAAAAATTGTCTGCTAAAACAAATTTATCAATTTATTGGATTTAAAAAGAAAATACTTTTTTTTTTTAGTATCTGTTTTTAAATTTTAAATTCCTTACAAAATTATTGTAGCATTACTATAACAAACTATTAAATGCAAAGAAATTAAATGTAAATGTTGTCAAGAGGTCAAAAGTTTAACATTTATGGCTCCCTGGTGACCACTGGTTGTACTACAAATGTAAACACAAATCTTGATTTTCCAGTGATTGAACAGTTTATAGGAAGAAAAGTCATAGATAAAAAGGAGCATAACCTTGTCTAATAACTTAAACAAAATGATAGACACAAAGTAAGGGTCCAATTTAGCATTATACTTGCATTGTAACTTGCTAAAAACTTAGTTTTAGAATGTGCTAAAAACATGGCCCAGTGTTCCATAAGCAAGCATAGAAAATTTGGAAGTAAAGTCAGCTTTAGTTGTTTTGGAGTTGTGCAAAAAAAACAAAAAAAAAAAAAAAAAGACATTTAGTGAATTAGAGTAAAGTAGCTGAAAAAAGATAATACTGATAAAGAAGAATTATTCCATAATATTGTTTAGATTATTGTCTTCATCTATGATGTCTTAATAGCTAAGATGCTATATACTAGAAGTATTTAGAGCCATTTATGGATTATTGGCTATAGCACATAGAAACTTCAAACTTACTCACAACAGAAGTAACTAGACAAAAGCTTTCGTGGTGATAGAGAAATAAATAAATAAAAACAAATAATAACAAGAAAGCCAAAATTTAACCATCTCTAAAAATAGACAGATAATAAAAATTGCCAGGTAAACAAAGTCATAGTTCAACCAACTAATCAGAAAGCTTTCATAACCAGGATATAGGCCATGAACCAATGAGAAGCAGAGCACCTTTTATGAAGTGCATCTATCTATCTATATATATATATATGTATATAAACAAATGAAAAATCAACCAAAGCTAGAATCAATAAATAAATATTGTCTATTTTCCAATGCTGCAGTCATTGTAAGATACCCAGAGATGAAATACAGCATTTGCACCGTTAGCTGGTGACCTTAAATGGTTAAACCATCCTGTTACATTGAAAACATATACCTTCCTTCACCCACATTATTAATAAAATGGCTAACACATTTGGATACAAACATACATTTACTTTCTCACAGACATTTTCTGTCTATTTCTCTTATATTCCAGGAGTTTTACACTTGAACTCTTGAAACTTCAACTTTCACTTTATTCTTCTGTATTTTTTTTTTTTTTTAATCGAGTTCACCCCAAACAAGGTAGTAAGATACAAGGGGGGGGTTACTGGGTGTGGAAGAAACAGAAACAGTACTAAAGAGTGAGAACAAAACAAGAGGACAGTAGATAGTGATTGTAAATTTTTGAAGATTAAAGTTGGCTGTAAAGCATGGAGCTAGAAGGGCATTCCACAAGCAAGAAGAAACTAAATAGCATAAAACTTATGGTTACATCTAGCCAACTCAACTGAAAATTGATGAGATCTTGATGACATACTAGTACTGCGCTTAAATATTCAAAAAGTCTAGGCACCATAATGAAGAACTCATCTGAACATGTTTCTAGAAAAGACACAGAGAGGCAACATTATGATAGAATGTGACTGAAGCCAAGATGTCAAATCAGGATCAATAATATTGCTGATTCTCCTTTGGATTTTGTCAAGGAGCTCTAAATAAATGTAAAAATTGTCTCACATGACACAGTGAACCAACTTTTTTATCAGCAGACTCATCAATGAATTCAATATAGTTTTTCCATTGCATGTCAGCTGAGAACGTTAGCCTGAGAAGGTGCAATGAGTCACATTGCTGGAGGATAGCATCAGCCATGCTGATGGAAGACAGACAAGGTTCTCTCAGATGATTAATGGAGAGCAGTTTAGTTTTGGAAGCGTTAAAATTAGTAAGCCATCCTTTTCCCCATTTAACAACAGACTGTAGGTCATTTTTTTACATCAGCTGCCAATTTGATCTTAGTGAACTGATTAGACTTTCTATTGAGACAGGAGTAAATGGTTGTGTCATGAGCATAGATACCAAGTTGAGAGCTGATGTCATTGGGGAGGTCATTAATGAAAATTAAAAACAAAATAAGACCAAGGATGGAGACTTGGTGGGGGGATACCTTTATTAATATGGAAAAATCTAGAAGATTGGCTGTTCAGAATAAATTTTATTTCATAATTTCATGTGAAAGATTGGATCAGTTGAAAAATTTGTTTAGAGACACCATAATTGTTCAAGTTGTAGAGAAAATCTGTCAACCAAATTATGTGTTATATAAAGATTTATTTTTCATTTATCAACACTTTGTGCATTTTCTTTTAATCACAAGCCAATATACACAGAAAATCAATTACAATGGTATATGGTGGGATTATAAGTTGTTATAAATTAAATAACTCTTCCATAACAGATAACCCTTATAACTATTGTAGTTTCAATATGACCCATTGTTATATTCTTGCTGCAAATACAAGACCTTAATATTCGATCATATGATTCTATTATCGGACTGGAATATTCTAGTGAAAGAGATAAAAAAGGAAGAGAAAAAGAATGAACTCTGGTATAAGGAAAAAATAAATCTCAAAATGTTTGAAAGTATTAAAACTTACAAGACAGCAGACTTTTCTTTTTCTGCAACATCTGTGACACGGAAAATAACCTTTGGTTTATTTTTTAGGGTATCAGGTAAGCAGGTTTGATTTTCTGTACTCAGTACCAAATTGGATCCCTGAGAAACAAATATTCATTATTTACATTTCTTATAAGCATTTATAAGAGAAAATATAATAATAATAAAAAGGATTGTATAGTAATCAAGTAATACTGGATCATATTATTTTTAAAGAAATTATTGTTGATCTCTACTCCAGATGTCCAATTGACAAAAAAAAAAAAAATGACCTTGAATTTTATATTTCATCCAATTGAGATTTTTTTTGACATTATTTTCATTTAATGACTTTTTGGCTGTAATATAAGGATTAAATATAAATTAAGTTTTTTATTCTTTTTTCATGAGAGATTTTAGAGAATCTAACACTTACAGGTATCCAATTTTTCTGTTAAACTTCAGTTGTCCACTTCAATACAAATTTATACAATCTTTCCATAAGACATTGAGTCAACTTTGTTTTATCAACTTATGAATATTTATAATTATTCATAAACATAATTATTAATATTTATAAATTTCAATTTACAAGTCCAGTTAAAAAGAATAAATTTTAGAACAATAATAAGTATTGCTAAATCAAAATTCATTCTTTGCATATACTGTTTACATGTTATTTTGTAAATATTTTTCAGTTACAGTAGGAATTTGTTTATTTTAAAGAGTAATTTATTTTTAATAACTAATGCACAAGTTTTTTGTTTTAATAAAACAGATTTTGAAGGAAGTCATTTTTATAGTTACAGGGTATATGTTGCATAATGTATAATGTTGACTGGGAGTGGTTGCTTCTGGAGGACAATATTGACCTTTCTTAATGAAGGGCAATGCTTTGGAGCTACAAAGAGAAAAAATGCAAATATGTTAAGAATTGAGATTTGAGTAATGTTTGGAAGAATTCAAAAGAAAATATTTTCAGAGTACTCACCTTTTGCCAAATTGACGGAATTCATAAATTGTCAAAGTGTTGTCAACATAAAAGAAGAATCCAATCAGCTCTCTGAGAGCATCATGGCCATTGCTAATGATGAAAAAGAAACAATTCATTAAATTTAATATTGACAAGAGTCTTAATGGATATATAATATGTAAAAGTTGTTCTGTGTACAATTGTGTCTCTGTCAATGTTTATATAGTAATATAAAAATAAAAGATTAAATTTTGTAAAGGAAATTTTCATATTTAGGCTATTTTACTTCACCATTGCAAAGAAACATTTTGGACTAAATTGTATATAGCAACAGATTCTGGAGAAAATCATACTTATTATAAAACCCAGGTTGTGTGTGTGTGTGTCTGTTCGTTTATATATTGGATCGGATTTCCTACATTTTTCAACTGATTTCAACAAAACTTCACAGGACTACGTAAAATTACCTTGAGGTGGTTCTGACAGTGCCAAAATTCGGAATAACACAATTGTTTTTGCATGAAATCAATTTGAAGACACGATTAAGAGGCATCACTGTTGCCAGAATGAAAGGGAGACAACTCATATCGAGTTATACTTATTATAAAACCCAGGTTGTTGTGTGTGTGTGTGTGTTCGTTTATAGATGGGATCGGATTTCCTACATTTTTCAACAGATTTCAACAAAACTTCACTTTTTTTTTGGCAGGTAGTATTTCTTATTGTCTTGCACACTTTTTTCTTTATTTTTACATTCAGAATGCTTTAAAAATTCCATTTACAAGACAATTGTTTATAATAAAATTGAAAAATTCTATTCAATCGGTAGACTCATAACGATTGAAAACAATGTTTTTGTTTGAGTTTGGGTTTGACCAATTCGTAAAAAAAAACTCCAAAAAACAAAACAAAGAAAAAAAAAAACTAATTAAGACATGCATGTTCGTCAACCTTAATCAATAATCTTTGTCAATTTTATTTTTCAGTCTTTATGATGGTGGATACTTGATCTATCTCTTACTGTTATATCCCCGGGCAACGCCGGGCTCAACTGCTAGTAACAGTTAAATGAGAAGTAATCTTTGCAATCATAATCTTTTTACCTGAATAAAGTTCTTTTATCCTGAAAAAATATTGTGTTATGTTCTTGAAAATAGGGTTGAATGCTATTAGTTCTCTATTAAAGGCATTTTGATAATTTAACAAGCCTACTTCAGTGGAAGCCATCTTGTTTTCTACACTTTCAGTTTTAGTCTTTTTCAAATCTTTAAAATCAAAATATTTGCATTCTTTTTATGGAAACGTTTCTGTGTGTATTTTCAATTATTGTTAGTTCTATTTGAACAGAACAGCTTTAATAAAAACATTGGGGGAAGAAAAAGAATCATTAGACTTAA
The DNA here is from genome assembly GCA_903632075.3 of Acanthosepion pharaonis. NCBI lineage: Eukaryota > Metazoa > Mollusca > Cephalopoda > Sepiida > Sepiidae > Acanthosepion > Acanthosepion pharaonis. The sequence goes on along the minus strand of CAHIKZ030001567.1, from coordinate 394,186 downwards.
ATTGTTTTTGTAATGACCCAAAAAGACAAACTTGTTGCTAGAATTTAAAGGTGAGAATATAATTTTAATAGTTCTGTTAAGGACTTGTTTGATGTAAGAATTCACAAAAGGAAATATTTTATGCAGTCACTGAAGAAATTTATTTTGTGATTATGAATTGAATAAAAAACATATTTTGTAACAGATTTCCATATTTTTAACTAAATCTAAGAATTATGACATTAACAGAAAAAGAAACAATATATCTACAATATATCTACAATAATATCTGCAGTACTGTTGTGCAATATAAGAAACCAGTTTGGAAAATATCAACAATCAATAATGGTATCAAGTATTATGTTTTTAAGTTAAAATTAGAAAAAAACGTGTTGAATTTGTAATTACTTGAGAAAGAAAAGAAATTTATATGATTAAAAATATCTTTAAGTAACTCTGTGCTTCGATAATTAAAGAAAGTGGTTGACAAAAAGTAATATGTACTTTTTAAAAATGCTAATCCCATTATAAAACAATTGAAAAAGTAAATTTTGAAATGTAAACATATACCCCAATTTTTTTTAATCATTTCATTTCAAGCAAGCCACTAAAATGCAAGGGGTTATTGAGTGTGAAAGAATATGAAAAAAAGAAACCATTATTAACAATAGAAAACAATAAAAAAAAAAACAGGAATTAAGAAGACAGAAGATAACAATTGACATTGCATTTAAATTTTTGGTGATCAAAGTTAACTGAAAAGTAAGAAGCTGGAAGAGAGTTCTAAAAGCAAAAAGTGCAAGAGAAGAAATTGTCAGCATAAAACTTATGCTTACATCTAGCCATTTCAACAGTAAAATGATGAGACCTAGCTGCCAATCTAGTACTGTGTTTAAATTCATAAAGTCTAGCTACCAAAGAGGAACACTCATTAGAACAATTATCATGGAAACATTTATAGAAAATGAACAGGGAAGTTACATTGGAGTGATGGAAAAGTGACTGAAGCTGAGATGCCAGTTTAGGACCAATAACATTGCAGATTCTTCCTTGTATTTTATCACAAATTTCTAAATAGAGAGCAGAAGCACCAAACCAGATGTGACAGCAATATTCAATGCATGGATGAAAGTGAGATTTATAAATATGTAAGATAGATTTTGGCAAGAAAAATTGTCTAGACACGACACAGTGAACCAACTTTCCTAGCAGCAGACTTAGCAGTTGATTCAATATAATTTTGTCCACTTCATGTGGGCAGAAAACATTAGCCTGAGAATGTGTAAGGAGTCCCTCTCTTGGAGGCTAGCATTAGGCAGGCTGATGGATAACAAATATGTTTTCATTTTATTAAAAGGGAGTAATTTTGTTTTAGAGGCATTAACATTAACAATCCATTTCTTGCCCCACTTGACAACAGATTGTATGTCATTTTCTAGATTAGCTGCTAATTAGAGTTTATTGAACCTATTATTGACTTATCATTAAGACAACAGTAAATAATTGATATCGAGGAAGATCATTGATGAAAATTATGAACAATAGAGTTCCAAAGATAGAGTCCTGGATACGGACACACACACACACACACACACACCTAACTTTCATTTCCTGATTTGATAAGAAAGATTGAATCAGATCAAAAATTCCATAAACTTTCAACTTGTAAAGAAGACCAGCATGCCAATCCCTGTCAAATGCACGAAGGTGAGGCATGAGTAGCTTAACCAATTCAGAGTTGATTAGAGCCTCTAGTACTTTGCATAAAAGATAGTAGAAGGCTAATAGGCTGGTTGAAGGATCAGATGGTTTGCTTGAGTTTTTAAAGATCAGATATCTTGAAAGAATTTGACAGAGTTTTGAAGAGGATTTCCAACAAGCAGGAAAGCAAGAAGCAGCAAGGCATTTATTGTAGAATTTAGAGTGAACAGGAGACAATTCAGGAGTATATTTCTTAAGGACTATTGCAAAGATACCATCAAGTTCACATGCTTTGTTTAGAGATGATATCAGAAAACATGGATAGAGTTATATGTATATCACTCAATAAAGAGTAGAAATGGAAGTGAATTTATGAGCAAAGAATTCTGCTTTATCAGCAGAAAATGTTAACACCTCAAATTGAGTAAGGAGGTGGGGGGGAATAGAAGACCTACTCATATTTAGCATATTATTACAAAGTTGCCAATAGTCACAAGAACCAAATTTGTTAGAGGCTATACAGTGCCTCATTCAGCAAATAAAAATTTAGCATCTTTCAGTACATGTTTATAATTATTGCAAGCAGGCAGAGGTGTCTATTGTAATTGGAACTATCATGTTGGTACAATTGGAAAAATGATTCCTATGGGCTATAGGGACTAAACAGGCCGGTGTGAACCAAGGAGAAGATTATGGTATTTCTAAGAAGGTACAAAAAAATCAATGCTGGCTTTAACCCAAGAAGAAACCTCAGTGGCACAATTCTCAATAGAATGGTTAAGAATATCAATCTAAGGGGTGTCTTAAAGAAAGTCATGAAATGAATCCCAATCTTTATGCTGGTAACAGAAAGAAGTCTTGTGAATAGGAAGTTCCTTTCTAATAGACAAGTCAAAAGAAATATCGACAGATACTACAGCATGATCCGAACTGCCAAGAGGACAAAGTTGAGATGCTTGACAAGAGCCAGGAGAGGAGTTATGGAACACTGATTATTATAATGAACATTTGTTATATTTCTTTTGTATAAATATAACAAATCAATTTAATCCAAAAAATCTTTATTATGCTTAATAATGATTAACAGAAAATAGAGTTTTTGTCTGAATTTCTGTATTTAGAAAATACATTTCAATATTTTTCTCTTAATAAAAAAGTTCTTATAAAGCATAATCAGATCTGTTCAAAACGGGTTAATTTAAAAATATTAAATGATGATCGCATAATGTACTGCTTAGTTTTAGTTGAAGTGATAAGAATAAAAGAGGAAATATATTAACAGAGGAAGCTGTTTCACAAGTTTCATTCATCTTTGTTGGCCTTTTGCTTGATATCTGTACTGGGCATTTGTTCTTGTCAATCCATTAAACTTGTTTAGAGGGACAATATTTCTTTAAACATTAAAAAGTTGCATTTTAAAAAGTGAATAGCTAAACATCTTTCAGCAAATGTTAGCAGTTTCATTTTTGAAGATATATTACACCAACAAAATTGCTTTATATATTGGATGAAAATAAATAAACTCTAGAGAATAAAGAAATGTTCAACATTCAGTGTTATCTAACATTAGTACATTGTATTTAGTCTATTCCAAGTATTCTGTTTCCAACTGAAATTCCATTGCTGTTAAATAAAACTATCTACATGTATAAATTTATCATAGACACATGCAAAAAAAGTTTTAATAAAAATTATAAAATGACTTTAAATATCAATATAAGTAATTGGCTGTTTTAATTTACTTTAATTATTTTACTACAATGAGTATTTTGGTGTTTAGTATTGGATTATGCAAGTTTTATAAGAAATAGCTCATGAAAATCTTCTAGTTATACTTTCTTTTTTTACATATGTCAAAATCTTAACATGTACTCAATTGTTATTTGATGTAGCTCCAAAAAAAAAAAAAAGACACATATGTAGATTAATGCATATGAAGTTCTATTTATTAGCATAATTACATATAATATAAAAGAGAAGGAACTAAATATTTAACATAATATATGTTTTCATTTTAAAAGTCAATTCATTTGAGAATTAAAAAAACAAAAACAAAAAAACAAACTTTGTTAACTTTTCATAATATAACTGTACCCATTTATATGCAATGCTTAAATTCTTACCGTGTCAATATTCTTACTCCAAACCTAACTCTTTTGGAAAGTAGGTTTTCTGTTGAGGAACCATGAGTCTGGATGCTGGGAAGGCAAAAGAAGAAGAAGAAGCATAAATGTAAAGCACCCTATTAAAAGATACACAGATTTTGGAATGTGTAGTACAAGATATTTTTTTTCGGGAAAAACTTCTTGATTCTCTGATTTCACATTTTGAGAAATATATATATATATATATATATATACAGATTTAAATGCAAAAGTTTTGGGTCAACAACATTAATTTTATTAAGATAAGATTTTTTAGTGATTTGCTTTTATCAATAGTATGTGTGGACCTTCAGAATTAGAAAATAAGTTGTTGCACTTTCATAAGTGCCATGTAACAGAGGCCATACTATCCATTCACACCTTGTCAGTAAATAGTCAGTGGGGCTAAGCACATCAATTGACATTTTTAACTTTGATTTTATAAATGCAACCTCAATTAAAAAGAACATTAATTTTGTAATGGGATTGGTTTAGCTAATAGGTAATTAGCATAAAGACAGCTATAACTATAGCTCACAGGCAACTTTAGAGGAGTGTATGTAGAATATCTACGGCTAATAAATTGGATCATCATAACAAAATGACATCACTGATAGGATTCAAACCTATGTGGGGAAACCCCAATGAATTCCCAATTTTGAAAAGCTGTAGGTTTCCTATTCATATAAAGCCAATGGTAGTTTAAGCTGTGAAAAATGGTGGAAGAAGGCATTTTTGAATATGTAGAACCTGGAGGCAGCAAATTGGCATTGCCTATTGTGGTTTTAAAAAACCTGATGCGGATTTTAGAATTTGTGGAGATTACAAAGTAGGCGTAAATCATAAGATTTGTTCGGATTCCTACCTTATTCTTAACATAGAAAACATACTACATTCTCTGGCAGGAATGAAATATTTTATGAAAATTGATTTAAAAGTGCATACCACCAAATTGAAATAGATGACAAATTTAAGGAAATCACAACAATAAACTCCCCCATAGGCTTACTTAGATGGTCCCACTTACCATTTGGATTTAAGACAGTCAGCTCAATTTTTCAAAAAGCTATGGAAAATTTGTTAGCAGAGAGAGTAGAAAATATGATAATTTATTAGGATGATATATGTTTAGGTGTGGCTATGAAGAAGAACTGAAACAAAAAACTAAATTTGTAACAGATAAGTTGAGGAAGGCAGTAATGACGATAAATGAAGATAAGTGTATATTTAATTGCAAAGAATTAACATTCTTTGGTTACCAAATTTCAGAAAATGGTACTTCATTGGACCAGATGTTAATACAAAAAATATTAAATGTATTTTCTCCAACTAATAAAAAAGAATTGGAATCACTTCTTGGATTAGCCAATTTTTATAGCAAATTCTTGTCAAAATATTCTGAAGGAATTGAAGCATTTTCTGATTTGTGAAAGAAGAATAATAAGTTTGAAATGACTACTACACACCAAACAGCCTTCATTAAATTAAAAGACACTATCTAAAAAAACCCATGGTCAAGATTTTTTACCCTAAAAAAGACATTACATTAACCACAGATGCGAGTGGTCAGTCTGTATCGGCAATTTTGTCCCAGGAAGGACACCCGGTGATGTATCTTTCCATGATATTGACACCAGTTGAATTGAACTACTCTAATATTGGAAAGGAAGCACTTGCAATTGTATGGAGTATGACCAGAGCAAGACAATTTTTATAAGGAAAAAAAATTTTTTTGTTGAGATACGATCATAAGCCCTTAGAATTTATATTCTATAGGAAGGAATTGCTGAATATTGCAACATCCAGAATATTAAGATGGGCTATGATGTAGAAAAAAGAAGAGAGAAAAACAAAAAAGTGATGAGAGGGTTTGCTGGCAAACCAGTTGTTCTTCTTCGCAGTCGGTCGCCTCAAAGAAATGAATTGTGAGACTCCTTTTCTCGGCCGTTACACCGGGCAGTTGTGAAATGGACACCCAAATCAAATGTGCCTATTTCAACTGCCTCTTGGTCTGTCAGTCTATTCGCATGTCCGACTCTGTTTCACGAAGTCCACTGAATGACCCGCTGTGCTGCTGGCACCTCGCCTTTTTATGCTAGTCCAACACTGCTGAAATTTGCATGTGTACTGGTACAATCTCGTTTTGGACGAGACCGGCACATATAAATCGCGTCTTCGACAGCGGCCATATTTCTTTTTGGATTTATCATGCAAGCAAGACATGTTCACACACGTTTCGAGCTCCGAGGTAAGTCATCACATATGAAGTTAATGGCTTTTAATTATGATATAGAATATGTAAAGGGACACACAATGCCACACATGGACATATTGTCCTGACTACAATTTGTAAAGGAACAAAAAAAAACATAAAAAAAGTTGAGGGTGAATTTTTGCATTGGAATAGACTAGTTATAGAGAAATGTTACAAGATGCAGTCTTAAGTCAAATTTTATCTAGAATAAGGAACAATAAATGGAGTAATTGTTCAAAAGCAGAAAGACTATACAAAGAAACCAGACACAAACTATCAATAGAAAATGGTCTAGTTTATAGTGGGGATTTAGTTGTACCACTGGAAAAATGTAGAAAAGAAGTAATTAAAAGTGTACATGATGATGTGCATTATATAACCACAGCACAAAAATGGTTAAAATTGGAATTGTGGTGGCCAGGACATGCCTGAGATATGGAGAATTATGTCCATAAATGTCCTAAATATGCTGAGATAAAGAATTTTCACCACAATAAATTACATTCTTGGCCTAAGGAAACAGAACCATGGTCTGGAGCTCATATGGATCACGCACCAATTAACAGGGTAGGTTTATGTCTAATATTGGTTGATGTTTTTTCTGCCTGGCCTGAAGTTTTCCGAGTTCAGGAAAAAAATCTATTACTGTAAAACAAATATTACGTAATAATATTTGCTAGAAATTTAGTACCAAAGATATTAGTAATTGATAATGTCTCTGAATTCTGTGATGAAAGTCTATGCTTGCGCTTAAGGAAGATTGGCTGTGTTCCATATAAAACACCTTACCACCCTCAATCAAATGGGATTACTGAATGAATGGTTCAAACAATAAAGATGGGATTGAAAGCATTTTCTTCTCAGCAAGAAAAGACTGAAACTTTCCTACTAAGATTATTGTTGAGTTACAGAATGATACCACATGATGACAGATTAGAGAGCCCGTCTGCATTATGAAAACATAAACAAAAGAAATAAAGAAAACGAGCTGGAAAAACAGATTTCATAATGCAAAAAGGATACAACATGGCATTAATATCTAAGAATAATAAAAATATTGTTGCTCATGCAGACCAGTTAAGAGCTAGCCAAAATTACGAGTAAATACAAAGCAAAGCTAGTGTAAATGACTATGTAGATGAACAAGAAAGCAGGGCAGAGGAATCAATGGACGATCATAGTTCTTTGGAAGATACAGAGTACGAAACATGGGACATTGAGAATAAAAGAACTAGATCAAAGTTCCACATGAAATACTTGTGAAACCAGTGAGATGGGGAGGCAATATAGGAGAAGCCGTAGATCCACATAGGGCGGGAAACCCAAAAGATTCCGGGAGATGTAATGAGATTGGTTTAGCTAGTAGGTAATTAGCATAAAGAGACCTATAACTCACAGGCAACTTTAGAGGAATGTACGTACAATATCTATGGCTACTAAGTTGGATCATTGTAACAAATTTATTATGTAAGAAATACTTAGAGGATGTCCTGATAAATATTGTGGAGTAAATAACACACCCCCGGTGACACAAATGAAGTAGGCAAGACGCCTTAAATAAAGAACACCAAGTGAATCAGGTAGCCTGTTGGAGTCAGTCAGGAGAACTTCTAACAGATGTTATGGCAAATAGTCTAAGCAAGATATAATATAACTGCTAGGAGTGAGATGTGGGATCAAAACTCATACGCAGTTGAAAATTAAAACTATGTTGGTTTAATTTTTCCCTTAGGTGTGTGTAAAAAAAAAAAAAAAAAAAAAAAAAAAAAAAAAAATCAAAAAGAATTATTAGCTCAAGTTGTAAAAATGCAACAACAACAGCAACAGTTTTTGGAACTCTAGAAACAACAAAATTTAATTGAAATACTAGAGAAGAAAACAGAAAATTCCCCAGGTTCTTTCACTCCTGATGTGATGACAAATGCTATAGCTGAATTCACATACAATTCAGATGATGGAATTACCTTTTCTGCTTATTTTAGAAGAAATGAGAAAATTTTCAGAGAAGAATGCAGCAACTGGGAAGATGAGAAAAAATGACTTTTGTTGAGAAAAAACTGGTAGAACATGAAAAATATTGAAATTTTGTACGATCAAAAAACAGGAGAAATTTGCTTTGAAGAAACAGTAAATATTCCAACTAAAATTTTTAGCAAAAAAAGCTTGTTATTAAATACTCGTTAGAAATGTATGAATGTGAAAGCTCCAAATTAAACGAATTGAATTTGGATATATTTAAAGGGTTAATTTTTGTTCAAGGGTTAACAGCAAAAAAAGATGCAGAAACACATGCGAGAATTTTAATGAAACTTGAACAGAATCAAAATCTAACACAACAAGAAATATCAGATGAATGTCAGAGAATCATAAATCTGAGATGTGGATGTGGAAGAAATTGAAGAAAAAAATGTCCATACATACAAGTTAAAGAAAAATATTGAAAAAGAGAAATGAATCCATGTTTCAGATGTGGAAGATTACATCTTGGAGATGACTGTCCATTTAAGAATTCAAAGTGCCACAAGTGTGGAAAAGTAGGACATGAAAAGTTACACTGTAAAACTAAAGCAAGGAAAAGTTCTCACAGAAAAAATTTTGTACACAATGTTGTGATGAAATAAATAATTACAGAAAACCAAAGAAAATTAGTGTATGGAAAAATTAATAAATTGGATGTAAAAATGTAACTAGACACTGGTAGTGATATCACAATAATCAATGAAGACACATGGAGAGAAAATGGAAAAACTTATATTAAAAAGAACTTTGAAAATCGCACATGGCATGTCAGGTGGAAAATTATTTTTTTATTGGAGTTGTAATTGTCTCATTCTGTAACAAGTGTGTAAAAAAGCTTATGTGTTAAAAAATACAAGAAAATTATTTGCTACTGACTGGATGGAATTATTTGAGCTGTGGGATTTACATATAAATATTTATTGAAAAATTGTAAGTGGACAAGTGACCAGTTTAAAAAAAAAAAAAAAAAAGAGTGAAAATTTAAAAGAAGAATTAAAAAAAAATGTTTTTCAGATGTTCTGTTGGATGAATTGGGTCAGTGTTTCAAAGTCAAAGTGAAATTTCAAGTGAAAAAATAGTTGATACCAGTGTTTAAACTGAAATGTAGTGTTCCACTTGCAGCATTGGATCAAATCAATGAAGAATTAGAGTGACTTGAAAAAATAGGTGTAATTGAAAAGATTGACCATTCAAAATTAGCAGCGCCAACAGTGTATGTAAAGAACAAAAAAATAAAATTCATGTTTCTGCTGATTTTTCAATAGTGTTAAATAAATGTTTAGAAACCCATAACTATGTTCAGAGGAAATTTTTGTGAAATTAAACTGGAAAAACTTTTTCAAAGTTGGATGTTTTTGAAGTGTATTTGCAAATACAAGTTAAAGAAGAATTTTCAGAGTTAATAACTAAAAATACATGCAAGGTATTGTATAAGTTCAACCAACTTCCTTTTGGAATAAAAGTGGCTCTAGCTATATTTTAACAAGCTATGGATACTATGCTGGCAGATTGTGATTTTACAGTTGCTTATCTGGATGATATATTAATTAAAAGTGTATCTAAGGAACAACATATCAGGAATGTGAAAAGATTTTTTGAAAAATATGAGAGTATGGGTTCAAACTCAGTGAAGAAAAGTGTAAGTTGTTTTTTGCCTAAAATCAAGTACCTAAGAGAAATGACTTACAAAAATGCTCATTAAACAGATCCATCAAGGGCAAGTGCAATTAAGAATATGCCTCCTCCTCCAACAAATGTTACTAGGTTACCAGCATTTCTGGGACTAGCAAACTGTTATCAAATTTATATACTTAATATGCATAATTTGAGAGCTCCACGGAACAATTTACTTAAAAAAGCGTAAAGTGGAATTGGAGTGATAAGTGTCAGGTGTTTGAAGAAATCAAGAAAATACTAACATCAGATTTAAACATTAGTGCACTACAATCTAAAAGCAAAAATCGTATTGGCTTCAGATGCTAGTGGCTATGGTATATGAGTGGTAATTCTTCATAAATATGGTAACAGTAACATGAAAGCCATTGTGCATGTTTTGTGTTTGCTACTACCAACAGAAAAAAACTACAGCCAGATTGAAAAAGAGGCATTAGCAATAATATTTGCAGTGAAAAAAATTCACAAATTTATAAACGGAAAAAGTTTTTGTTTGCAGACGGACCATTGACTTCTATTATCAATTTATGGTTCAAAAAAAAGGAATTCCTACACATACAGCAAATAGATTACAATGCTGGGGTACCATCTTATTAAATTATGATTTCAGGATGGAATACCAACCGTCCAAAAAATGATGACATGCTGATGGTTTGTCAAGATTGATACCAAAAAATATTGAACAATTTGAGGACACTGTTATTGCCGCATTAAAAAGTGAAATAGAAATTAAAAATATATTATACAATGTGTGACGTCGTCCCCCTGGTTGCAGCGTCGACTCTGTCGTTCGATCTCGTTCAAGCGCGCGTCATTGTTCGCTCCTCGCTGCTCCAAGTGTGACGTTCTAACCCTTTGGTTAGATGAATACCAACCTCGTCGTTCCCAACTCGCTTCCAATGCCTGGTTACTAGGGTAACTGCACTGATCTCCGGTCTGCCTACCCACGTTGTGATTAGATCTTAGACAGATGGGATCAAACAGGGATTGGGGCCGTATGCAAGCTGAGTTCAACGGGGTGATAACACACACAAGAAAAAAAAAAAAAAGGTCAAAAATTATTGAAGAAAAAAAGGTAACAACTTTTTATATCTAGATGTTCGTTACACAAGATTATTCCTACCTCCCGACCCGTTCTGTGGACTGTGGCACCAAGCTTCTACCATACAACTTTAAGGCTTCGAGTTGCCTGCTCTCTAGAAATTTGCATTTCGGGTGTGATTTGGTTTCGACACTGGGCGCTGATCTCTACTTGTCGTTCACGGCTGATTTCTCTCTCGTCGTCCGTGGCTGTAACTAACTCTCTCCTCAGAGTCTGAACTATTGTTCACTCATCTCTGCCGTCAGTGCGCGAATTAACTTCTTCTCTTCGGCTTCGGTTGGACGAGTTTATTCACTTCGGCTTGAGTTGGGCGAATTTCTTCAAAAACTTGGGTTGGATGAATTTCTCTTCTTAGGCCAAAACGGAACCGGCCTTTCTTGCCAAAAAGGGGGGACTAATGAACAGGGCCCGCCGTCCGGCGTCCTCCAATTTCGTCCGAGGCGCAACCCAACTCAACTTCTTCTTCCGAGGCTTCTCCAACTGATTTCTGTCGATTGGGGTCCTGCTTTTATTGAGGCAGTCAAAAACTGGGGTGGGTCTGTCGGGCGCCAGGGTTTTTCTTTGATAATTCTAAAGTCGTATTATTTCTGATTAGGGATTTTCCATTATCGGTAACTTACTTTCACTCCTACTTCCTTACTGTGCCTCTGGGGAGGCGTATACCCGCTTCCCTGGTCCCTCGTATGTCAGGTGACCGCTCTCGACCAATGGGGTCCTGGTCGGGCGTCTTTCCTCCTCCTCGCACATCATGTGACCGCTCTCGACCAATGAGACTCTGGTCAGGTGTCTCTCCTCCTCCCTCATGTATCATGTGACTGTCCTCGGCTAATGAGACTCTGGTCGGTATATTTCCTCCTTCCTTCGTGGACGTCTCTAATCGGGCGTGGACAATCCGTGGCTTTGTTCTGGGGAAGAAACACCTTGCTTAAAAAAAAAAAAATTTAAATTTGCCCTTTTCGTATGTGATCGAATGACCCTATCGGTTTCTTTTACACGTGGTATCTGTCAAAACAGCCTATCGCTAATTGGATGCGATCTAAGAAAGGAATTCTCCTAGACTGCGTGGCGTTCTCTAAACTAATACAAATATTTCACCTTTTTCTTTTCCTCAAGCTTGTTAACAAAAATCTTAATTATCTCAAAAAAACATTTTCTACATCACCTTGTGTGGCCCTCCGTTCAATTCTGGTATGGTCTGGGTTCTTGTATTAATGCTTTGTTTTCATATATACTTCCCCATCTGTTACCTATCATCTCAATGACATCCTTTTCATTTGTTACTTATCAATATTTTTTTTTTTCCATTGCCCCTAAAATTTTATTCTTCAGCCAAATTGATAACAAACTCCCATCCTCCGCGGACACGAAAGTAGGTCGGTGCTTGACCTGATATTTTTGACATCTGATATGTGCCAGTCGAGCGTGTGTGTTTTCGCTTACGACCTGTTTGCATATTATATTTTTTTTCTTTCTTTTTCTTTTTTTTTTTTCATTGTCTCTAAACTCTATTTCTTCAACCAAATATAACAAACTTCCATTTTTTCGTGGATTTCGGTCAGGTACTTTGACCTAGATATCTTTTGACACCTGTTATGTGTCAGCTGAGTGTGTGTGCTTATGACCGGGTTTTGTACCATCTATTTCTCTTTCTTTTTTTTCTTCTTCCTCCTTTCTTTCTTTCTTTCTTTCAGATCGCCTAAACGCAATTAGAGAATTATTCTCAACTCTGAAATATTTTTCATCTCTAAATAACTATCAAATGGTTAACAAACTGAAAAAATAAATCATATATTTATGAATATCTCTTTTCAGTTTTCCAATTATGCATGGTGCCACAATGTAGAACACAAACTACCAGTTACCCTGGAAGAAATAAAAGTAAAAGCAAAACAAGACATGTTTATTTTGGAAATAAAAAAACAACTAAAAAGAAGTTAAGTAAGAAAGATGATTTTTAGAATGACATCCAGACTTGAACACTTACTTGATGTGTGGTAGAGTACTGATGTTTGCACAAAGAGTAGTAATACCTATCATATTACAAAAGCGGATATTAAATGAATTTCATAGTGGACATCTGGGAATTTCAAAGGTGAAATCTCTTATAAGAAGTTATGTAGACTGAACCAAAATGGATCAAAACCTTGAAAAATTAGTAAAAGCCTGCTGAGGTTGTGCTCTGGCAGCAAAATCACCTACTATGAAATTACAGCCTTGGCCAAAGGCAGATACTCCATGGTCAAGACTATACATAGATTTTGCAGGTCCAATAAACGGATTACATTATCTTGTGGTAGCGGATAGCGTTACTAAGTGGCCTGAAATTTGTAAGTGCAAAAAACCAACTTCTATAGTTACAGTGAATTTTTTTACACAAACCATTTGCAAGATATGGCATTCGGATGCCATAGTTGTGGGTAACAGTACACAATTCATGGCTTACAAATTTAAAGATTTTTGTAAAATGTTCTTGAACATATTACTACCCTGCCATATCATCCAAGGTCAAACGGACAAGCTGAACAGTTTGTGGGTACTTTTAAGGGGGCTTTAAAAAAAAGCAAGTAATGAAAAAGTGAGTGAAGAAGCACTATAAAAATTCTTGAGAGAATAGTAAATAACACCAAATCCCAATACACAATCAGGCATGTCGCTGGCAGAATTGATGTTTTAAATTTAAAAATTAAATCGATTGACAAGTTTTACGAGGTCAAAAAATTAAATAATAACAAAAAAGGATACAAAATTTTCAAGTTGTTTTTTGAGAATATATAAAAATATATATAAAAAATGGAATATAAAAAATATATATAAAATGGAATATAAAAAATATATATATAAAAATGGAATATAAAAATATATATATAAAAAATGGAATATAAAAATATATATATAAAAATGGAATATAAAATATATATATATAAAAATGGAATATAAAAATATATATATAAAAAATGGAATATAAAAAATATATATAAAAATGGAATATAAAAATATATATATAAAAAATGGAATATAAAAATATATAATAAAAAATGGAATATAAAAATATATATATAAAAAATGGAATATAAAAATATATATATATAAAATGGAATATAAAAATATATATATAAAAATGGAATATAAAAATATATATATAAAAATGGAATATAAAAATATATATATAAAAATGGAATATAAAAATATATATATAAAAATGGAATATAAAATATATATATAAAAAATGGAATATAAAAATATATATATAAAATGGAAAAGAACTGTGGGATGATAAGGTCATGAATTGGAAAAATAATATAAATGGTAAAAGGAAAAAAATGGGAACACAAAAGGCATTGAAATCAGTTAAAGAAAAGGTTTACTGAAGAAAGGCCTGCAAGAAAGGAAGAACAAATGCAAGTACTGTATGATATTTTTGACGTGCCAACACCCCAAAAATTAGTTGAATGTACAAGTATGATAACCAGAAAAATGAAATGTACAGAAAAACTAGAGGTTGACCCAAAACAAAAGATATATAATGTTATTTTTATTGGATACTTGTATTTGAGTAAATGCTCCATTTATTTATTAAACAGTATATTTATTTTTGTCTACCGGCCTGAATATTTGAGAAATCTTATTAGGAAAAAAATATGAGCACTCTGACAGGATTTGAACCTGTGTTCCTCTCGAGGTAACTGTTATTAGATCTGATGTGCTTTGACCTATGCTTGTATTTTCATTTTTTATATATGTACCTGTCACACTATTTGATTATTCTTTAAAGATAAATAGTTACAAATACTAATTTTATTGTACAGACATTGATGATATATCCTAAAATCTGTTATTGTATAAACAAAGAGAAGAAAAGGAGGGAGTGATGAAACAAAACCAAAAGTTTTACTCAACATTCTCTAATTTTATTTTTACCTTGATTCATGTAGGAATCTATTTGCTCCTCGAGGCTGATGGGCCACATATGAATGAGGCTCTGCAGAATATTTGTTCTGTTCAGGGTCACATATCACACTTCTACAATATAAAGAAAATTATTTTTTATATTTACAATTTTAACATTTTACAAATTTATGTTTGCAGATGCCTTCATTAAATGTTTAATGATTTTATTATTTTTTTAAAACCAAAAGAATCAGATAATGCATTTACAATGAACAATAACTGTTAATATTTTTTGCACTAAAAGCTTGATTTTTGTCATAATTTTTCAATAAATCTCTAACATATATTAAATATCACAATAATATAAATTACAAATACTTGAAAGTATAGAAAAATATTTTTGGAAGTGAAAATAAACAGAAAATGAAAGAATTGTGACAAGATAGTAATATTTTTTTTTTAGAAAATATAAAAGTTAAATCTTTTGTAGTAACAATCATAGAAAATAAATTATTTTGAAAAGCAAATTAGCCATGATGCAAGTTAATTGTGTATTTAATCAAATTTCCAAACTTAAATAATGAAAAAATATTGTATCTTCCCTTGATAACTGATCAATCATCACTGTCTCAATAAGTTTTTCTTTCTTTTTGTTATTTTCAGATTTTTCCTAAGAAAAAAAAAACAAAAAAACAATAAAGATTTATAAAAATAAGCATTTAACAAATAAAAGTTTTTAAAAAATTGCAGGGTTTAAGAATATTCATAAATTTCTTGAAATGTCAAAGTTGGTCCCAGATAAGTATATGAACATTCTTTGATTTATTGATGATTATTGTTACTCTGTCTATCAATTGAGCACTTTCTTATTAAAATTCTACTTTCATTCATAGGTTGAATTCAACAATGGGTGCATGGCCAAGTGGTTAGAATGTTTGCTTTCTGACCATCAGAGTAGAGTTTAAAACTTACCATGTCAGGAAAGTGACTTCTTAATGTTTTTTTGTCTGGGTGGTGTTCCCAGCATGTGGCACCTTTGAAAAGTGTCTGAAAATCATATCATCGGTTGACCCAAGCCCGAAGATAGAGTGAAACTAGATAGACAGAACTATTTCGGAGTCATCGATGGTTGTGCTAGCACAAAATTGAAAGTCATCGTAACCAAGGGTGTGAGTATACTGGCCTTATTCAGACTGTTGATCACACCAGATAATGCACACTTTCCTAGAAACTGTAACTAAGGTCTGCTCAGTATAGTTGCAGTATAAACCAGAGGTGGACTCTGGGTGTTGAACAAACACAAATATGCCTGAGCAGGCGTCTACAACAGGGACCGGTTATCTGCCCTAGTAGACAGACATACTCAAATATGTGCAGCTAGCCATATATATATATATATAAAATGGACTAAATCTGACAATTATTTTAATATATTTATTGTTTATACATTATATAAATATTTAAGTAAATGCTCTGTTTATAATAAACACTATTGAATTTGTATTGTTACTTATGAGTTTATTCATATATAAGGTTTATTTATTAAAAATAATTTATTATAGTTTATTTATTAAAAATGCTCTTTTCTCAATATTCTAATTAGTAAAGATTTCTGTTGACCAATTTAACTATTGAAAAGATACTTTTTTCTTTTACAAGTATCTGGTAGCATTCTTCTCTCTCTCACATACACACTTTTTTCTCTCTCTCTCTCACACACACACACACAGAAGTATAAATAGGAATTGAATGAGAAATGTTTTATTGGATAAAAATGAACTATAAAAATATTTACCACTTCCAACTTGTTTTCAGTACCAGATGGAGCCAACAATTTTAGTTGAGCAAAACTTTGTTCCAATAAAGCATCTTCATTATTCACTCCTGATTTATGGTCACCATTCTCACAAGATTTCACCATGACTGATTTCTTTGAATCCAAATTAAATATGGAATTAAATTAAAAAAAAAAAAAAAAAAGAACATTACGCACATTAGATCATTATAATGAACAAGAAATTATATTCAATAAATTTTTTAAGAAGACAAACAAACAACTCATTGTCTATTTTTTTATTTTGATTATTGTTGGTCTCAAATGAAAATTTCCAGTGGATGTGGAGTTTTTGAATTCTATTCAAATTCTGTTTAAAACTTTTATTTAATGTTCAAAATGAATCTGTTTAATTAGATGAAGTTTATATATATTTACTTTAAGCATTAATTCCACTGATTAGATATTTAATTAATGTTTATTTTGAAGTGAAAAAGCTACATATATAGTCAATTTTAACCATTCTCAACTCAATTTAATTTTTATTTCACCTTTTTTAATCACTTTACTCCAGGTAAGGTGATAAAGCCACTAAGATGCAAAGGGTTACTGTGTGTGAGAGAATATAATAAACAAAAACACTATTAAGGAGAGAGAACAATAAAAAACAGGAATTAAGAAGACAGATGTTAATGATTGACATTGCATTTAAATTTTTGAAGATCAAATTTGACTAGGAAGAAGGAGTCAGAAGAAGCCACAAGTAAGAAATGTGAGGAAGAAACAGCATAGAACTTATAGTTATATCTAGCAGCCACTTCAACTATAAAATGATGAGACCTTGATGACAATCTACTACTGTAGTTAAATTCATAAAATCTAGTTACCATCATCAGAACAATTACTATAAAAGTAATTATAGAAAAAGCACAAGGAAACTAAGTTATGGCAGTGGAAAAGTGACTGAATCAGGTCAGGACTAGCATTGCAGAGTCTTCTTTGGGTTCTATCAAGAATTTTTAAATACATATCAAGCAAAGCAGACCAGATATGGCAACAATATTCAATGCATGGAAAAATGGTAGACTTATAAATGTGCAAGATAGAATTGGGCCAGAAAAATTGTCTTGCATGACACAATGAACCAACTTTTCTAGCAGCAGAACTATCAATTAATTCAATATAATCTGTCCACTTCATGTCTGCAAAAAAATGTTAGCCTGAGAAGGTGCAAGAGTCACTCTCCCGGAGGTTAGTATCAGCCATGCTGATAGAAGATAAAAAAACGGTTCTCTTAAGATGACTAATAGAGAGGATGTCACTTCTTGCCTCAGTTAACAACACATTGTAGGTCATTTTCAAGATCAGCAGCCAATATGACTTTATCAAAACTATCAGACTTACATTAATACAGAAATAAATAATTGTCATCAGTATAGATACAAAGCTGAGAAGTGATGACATCAGGAAGGTCATAGATGAAAATTAAGAACAATGTAAGTCCAAAGAGAGAGCTCTTGGTGACATCTGCATTAATAAAAAAAAGATCTAGAAGAGTGGACATTCAAGACAATTTTCATTTCACGGTTTGACTGAATCAGTTCAAAAACTTGTCCAGAAATACAAGAGCAAATAGTTGTGTCATCAGCATAGATACCAATTTGAGAATTGATGACAGCAGGACGATTGTTGATGAAAATTAGGAACAATGATAGAGTCTGAGATCACCTAACTTTCATTTCCAGATCTGATAAGAAAGATTGAATTAGATTAAAAATTTATCCAGAAATCCTATAACCTTTCAACTTGTGAAGAAGACCAGCATGCCAAACCCTATCAAGATATCCAAAGAAAAAGCCTAAACTTTCCCATTCTTAAAAGCTTGATAGACTCTTTCAGCAATAACCATTAACACATCACCAGTTGGTGTAGAGTAACTTACTATTGAGAATTCCTACATTGCAAATTACTAACTCCATCACATTGAATTAGTTTATTTCATTACATAGACAACCATTAATAATGTCAAACAATACACTATGTGAGATTTTATTATGCAAATTAATGTTTTCCCAATAAAATTGATGTTGGTAAAATTTTCAGGATAAATATATCTATATGAGAAATATATCATGTGAGTTTCAACTTATATACCTAATCTTATTAAAAATATTGCAAGTGACTTGTTTTGGGGAGAGTGTCAGATTTTATTACGCAATAAAACTAAATGAAATATAAATTATTTTAAATCCAGAAGACATAAGCCATAGAAGCACAATATCCTACATATCTGAATAAATTATTATTTTACATGTTAATCTGGGCTCATTGACAATCACTTTCATCCATTTTCTTAATTTTTCTACTCTTAACTTTGTCATTACCTGCAGAGGTTTTTATTGATTTCTAGTGATCTGCTTGGATATTGTTTTCTATGTTTTTTTTATATACATCTCTTAATTGTGGACTATAAATTTTCTATTCGATTAATACCTGAAAGAGGCTATTCCATTAATTTTGTATCTATGAAAACTTTTTTTGGCAAAATAGTCAAGTTTGAAGAATGTGAAGGTGCATTGACTTGCATGACTATATTCTTTAAAGTTTCTTCATTGTGATCTGTATCAAACAACAAAAAAAAACAAACACACCTTGTCCAAAAACTTACTATAAGACTGTTCTTATCTTGAGATTATCATCAGATTTGAAGGGATCTGTAAATTCTACTGCATATAATACTATTGTTTTCTAAGTCATGTCGGTCAACTATTGAGATGAATAACCCAACTTCAAGTCCAGTCAATGTAGCTCTACATTTGTATTTGTCACTTATAATTATGGTTGAGGAATCAAGTTTCCATTTAGTTCTTCACCTAAATTACATCTCTGTGTTCTTCATTTAAAAATGGTAATTTGGTTTTGTCTTTAGCCAATGTTGTAAATATTCTTCATCTTTTTTGTTTATATTCTTAACACCAGCTTCAAACATTTTCTTGCTTATGTTAACCTTGTAGACTAGCTGTATGGCATATAGGGTTACAGTCTCAATACATTAGCTGTTGCTGCTAGGTGTTTAGTAGCAAGTTTTGAAATCAAAGTTGTCCTTTTCCTTTGACTGGTTGTCAACCAAAGCTAAAGAGTCCTGCTATTAATCCTTAGCTGTTTTAGAAATGAATTCATACTTTTCAAAAGCTATTTGTGTGAAAGCAAACAAAATAGCCTCAACTGCAATTTGCACTTGAGATGCCAACATCTACTTTTCCCAACAATAACTGTGGACAATATGTTTTCCATTGAATTAATGCTAAACCCCACCCACACACAGAGTTCATATAGCTTATTACCCGTTTAAATTGTCTAAAATTTCTTTTTGTGACATTCTTAAACCTCAAACATTTTTATCTTTCCAATATTTTCCATTTCTTGATTGATTTCACTTCAGCATTTTTACAGTTTCTAAAGTTGTGTTCTCATCATTCAATAAGTTTACAATATTTTTGTTTCTCTTCTGAGCAGATTGATTTCTTACGACCTGTGCCAATATTCATCCCTCTAATATTAAAAAGAATAAATATCAATAAATATGCTATTATGTATATTTATTTCCAATATAATGAACAACCCATAAGTTGCATAATAAAATCTTACAGCAACAAATAAGGTATTGTAAATATTTCTAATAAAAGCATAACCTGAAATTCATATAGCATATTTATCATATAAATATCTCCTGAAAATATCAGCAACATCAGTTGGTTAATACCAATTTAAGGTGACAACATCTGACAAGTTACAAATCAGTCCAAGGAAAAGAAATCTTTTAGGGTCAACAATATTTAGTGGAATTTAGTAGATCTCACATTTAGCAACTGATTTTGCTCCTAACAATGCAAGTTTATATATATATATATATATATATATATATATATATATATTAAAGACATTTTTATGTTTAACGTTCTTTTTTATAGATACAAGTATTTAAGTAAATGCTCTGTTTATAATAAACAGTATTAAATAAACAGAGCATTTACTTAAATACTTGTATCTATAAAAAAGAATGTTAAACATAAAAATGTCTTTAATAAATAAATTGTCAGACTTTGTCCATTTCTTAATATATATATATATATATATATATATATATATACTGTCAAGATCAACATACTTGTACTTACATTCATTTGTCCCTTGCTTTTACGATAAGAGTTTTTCAATTCATCTTGATACTGTTTATACATATGTCGATATTTCATAGATGGACCTGGCAAATCTTCTGGAACAACTGCATTGTCCCATACATCCTTCAGTTAAA
Organism: Acanthosepion pharaonis; assembly: GCA_903632075.3. Lineage (NCBI taxonomy): Eukaryota > Metazoa > Mollusca > Cephalopoda > Sepiida > Sepiidae > Acanthosepion > Acanthosepion pharaonis. Next base: position 373,336 of record CAHIKZ030001567.1, on the reverse strand, counting down.
TGAAGGAGCAAACAAGTCATTAGAATATTAGCATAAAGGGAAAGAAATACACATTAACCTCAAAATAAATTCATACATATATATATATATTATAGATGTTTTATATTTCTTCTTTGGTTTCTGTCTTTTTATGCTGATAAACTCATTCATTTATTCAAGAATCTCTATATGTATTGGACACTAGAATTAAGCAAAATATCTACACCAAAATTCTGATGGTCAGGCCAATTTTCCTTCTTTGTAAAGTGCATTGAGCTTTATCCAAGTTCTTCTTTGATGCAAATTTTATGATGGAATTACAAGTGTTTCATTCATTTTTTGGTAAAATTTTTAATTAAAAATATTTCTTTTCACATTTATTTCTTTATAAAATGATAAATAATACATCTTTATAAAAAGTAAATAATAAATAAGCCATTGTTCTTGGTTCATATATTTTTATAATCTTATTTATCTAATTTATATAATAATAAATTTAAATATTGTAAAGCCTTGAAAACATCAGTAAGTATAACAAAACAAAAAAGTAATTTTGGTTGTCTTTAATTATTTTATATTCAAAATTTATAAATCAAAATTTTCAGTAAGAAAAACACTATGTATATTCAATTTAAATTAAGTTTAGTAAAACTGACCAAGTTATTCTAAAAAGTCATAAGAGTAATATAAAATCTAATAGGATGGTACATCTTTGTAAAGGAAGGAATAAAAATAATAAAAGCAAACAGAATGAGAAAAAAGAACAAAGAAAAAGGAACATTAGAATTATTGTTATTCTAATTCCTTTGCTCACGGTGTTAAAAAAATCTCCCCATATTTGGATATTTATTTTTTCTGTCATCGTTCATATATTCAAAATTGAAACAAAAAATGGAAAACATTATTTTTATTTTAGTAAGCAACTGTTATTAACATTCATAAAATGCTGATTTTAATTTATTGATGAGGGTAGTATTTGAAATCTAACCTCTTTAACTTTGTCAGGAATATGAGGAGTTTCTTTAATATCCAGTCCTAAACTTGGAACATCAGGATGAGGACCAGAAGATGATTTGGACTTAAAAAAAAAAAAAAAAAAAAAAAAAAAATGTTTATTAAAACAACATGGAGCTATAGATCAATGTTTTTTTTACATGTAATTTTTATCTTTGATCTCTATTAATTTTCTTTAAGATCAAACAAAGATGAATGACAACAACAAACTATTAATGCTCTTCTATTGCTAAAAGATTTTGTAACAATCCCCCCCATATATATATATATATATATATATAGTGAGATATAGATAGATAGATAGATAGATAGATAGATAGATAGATAGGAGTTATTGTTTATAAAATAAAGTATTTTTAAAAATAAAATATAAGTATTTAAAAATAAAAAATAGAAAACTTAACTTTTTAACACAGGAGAAAGTAAATAGTAAATATTTAATTAACCAGGTATTATCAGTAAAGAAAAAGTTATGAGAATTAATTCTACAATTCATTTTAGAAATAGTCAAGATTTTGTATATTATTCTATTTTCCTGTATGAGTTAAGATAAGAAAAAGAAATACTTGCAATATATTCCCATAATTTATTGTCATATTCAGAATTTGATGCACTTTTACAGCTGAAATCAAATGTAAAGGAGATATTTAAAGGAAGCATAAAACTGCTTTTCAAAAATAGCATTTGAATTGAAAATGTTTCTTGGAAAAGTACAAATCATTATTAGAGACAGGATTTGTAATTAAGTAATGTAAGGAAAGATCTATTATTGGCTAAAAAATAAACCATTGTACTTTTACAATGGAGTAAAATTTGGCACCTTTATAAACTCATTGTAAAATCAGCATAACATAATGAAAAAAGGCCCCAAACTTAATAAAGACAAAGTTTTATCATCAAAATGTTTATGTTATTATTAAGAGAAAAGGCCAAAGTATTTTTTTAATATTTTTTTTAACCCTTTCTTGCATATTCAAAATTTTGGTTAAAAATCTTATTTTCCATGTGTCAAAAGGGGTTTTCATTAAAGATTAATATAGGAAATTTTAGCATCTTTTTGTGATAAAAAACACATTGATTTGGAAATTCTTGCAAAAATCAAATAAGTGTCAGATTTCAATGAAATTTCCAGGGATTATTCACAATTGAATGAAATTATTTTTGAATTTTTTTTTTTAGAAGATCTTGATGAAAATTTTTTTTTTTTTTTTACATCTGTTACCCCCACCACCTACCACCACTTGCTTAATTTTATGAAATTTCAAGAAATTAAATTTCACCAGTTTCATACTTATATTAGTTCATTGGAGAATTTAAATCATCAAATTTTTTTTGTAAAACAGAAACATCATTTATTGAAAATCTGCTGTGAATCATAAAAAAAATGCAATAAAACTAAGACATTATTTAATTAGAAAAACTTTTAATTGCTTTTATAAATAAGATTTATTAACATGTCTTAAGGAAATTTTTTTTCAATGAATAATGAATTTTTACAAGAATATCTTTCATTTTTTTTTTAAATTTTAATTTGAATAATTTAAGTTAATAATTTAAGTTTTAAATATCTGTATTAATTTGACCCTTTTAGATGATATTATTAAGCAAAAACTATATTTACTAATCATAAATGGAAAAGCTTAGTACAAATCATCAAATATTGAATTTTTTTTTATGTGTATACTGATTTTTGTAGATATGGTGGTCCATACATGACATTATCAGAAAATAAGAGCAGTGACTATAGTAAATTTAAAGTGAAGATTTCTAAAAAGCAATAAAACATTACAAAGAATATTTTCCTAAATTTTAAGATTACTGAGTACTTAAAAATCATATATAAAAGGTGCTCATATTACATTCAATTATTTTTTTATGGATAAAGTTTCCATAGAACAAAATTAGATAAACATCAATCTGTCAACACATGAACAGATTAAATAAACAGCTACTGACATGTTAAAAATTGCATTTCTGCAATATTTTAAACTTAAAGTAAATAATATGTTTCAAATCAAATTAATTATAATTTAAAGCAGCTAATATTCCTCAAATAAAGTATCAGAAAAGTATATTTTATTTTTTTTTTAAGCAAAATGGAGCTAAAATTAAATTTTTAGCAAAAAAAAAAAACAAAAACAAAACAAAACAAAAAACAAAAACAACTTCTTCAAGTCAATTTAAATTAGTTTTGAAATAGAGTAAAATATTTTGCTTATTAGAAACATTAAATTTAATTTATTAACTTGAAATTAAAACTAAAATAAAAACTTCAAGAAAGATTTTTCATTTTTAAAAAATCATTTTAAACCTTAGGTATCATGAATCTGTGGAGGCACCTAAGTAAAACTGATAGCATATCAATCTACAGTAATGTCAGAATTTCTTCAGGTACTCCAAAGACTGAGATTTAAACAAACTGGTTATTGGTTAATAATAGTTTCCAATAAGTGTTTCCAAAATTTTTATATGAATTTTCATTCAAGCCAAAAGATTAATTAGGACCAATATTTTTATCTTGCCATGAAATTGTGTTTAATTCAGACCTTTGCTACTTAAGTTCACATTTTATTTTTCAATTTTAAAGGTTCTATTTAAAGTACAAAAACAAAATTTCCTTCTATTTGTTATAATCTTCCTAAAACCAGATCTTCTGATTCATGTTACACAAATTTCCACCACTGGCCAGATGTGAATGCTCCGAAACCCAAGACTGAACTAAAAATTCCATCAACTGAGCATTGGCTCCATGTATACCTTCCATTTTACTTACATATTCAAAGAAAAATACAATCCAGAATTTTCACCCAAAAGCACCCACTCCCGTCTAAAGAAATAAAATAAAAATTTCAGCTGATCTGAGCCTAAGAAAAGGACATAAAAGCCCATCAAAGGGATATCTTTCGTAGTCAAACGGCACAACAGCCAGGATTCACAATGCTCATAAAAATGCAACCGCCCATCTCCAAAGACAACTTGCCAAAAGGCCGTCAGTGCAGTAAGTCACATCTCACCCTCCCTCTCCTACTGTACGCCTCTGCGGATGACTTTTACGATTCTACTTATCTATATCTTTCAACGAGAGACATTTACATCAATTTATCATTTGTTGTATTTTTACATTAATACAATTGTTTATTTCTTAAACCTCCATTGTTTCTTCTTTGTTCTGCCACCATACACTTAATATAACATATTAAAAATGTATCTTTATTATGCAATTTTATTAAAAAAATATCAATTTTAGAATAATTTCTAAAGCCAAATAATTACGATAATGAATTATTGATTCATTTGGCTTTTCAAGGATTATAAGAGTTTGTGGCATAAATCAATCAACTGTGATCTATTGTTTTGTTTTTAATATAAACTCTGTTTATCTTAATTTTATTGCTTTTTACGTTGGCCAAATATTTTTTACCTTGTTTAATACAAGTTTATTAAGCAGAAAATATCTTACTGCCTGGGTCTATAAAAAAACTGGGTTATGATATCCAAAATAATTATTGGGTAAGATTCAAGGTCGAAATTATTACTTCCAAAATTACTTATTCAGCTGTTTTTTCCACAGTAAAAAATAGCTAGAGTTTTGATAATGAAAGTGTAAAACAAAGGCCATAGAAGTTACTTATACAGCGTTAGATCAGGTTGACTCATGACTCATCAATAAATAAGAAAAAACCCAAAGATAATGACAATAGCAAGAGTCGATAAACAATGATTATATTGAAAAGAAAATTTAGCTCCTTTTAAATATCTGCAAATATATATATATATATATATATATATATATATATATATATACAGAGAATACAGATATACATTTGTCATAAATGGATATATCAATCTTTGATTTTTAAGCTTGAAAACAGCCAATACAAATTGTCATCTAATAATCATTTTAATTATTTTATAAGAATATAAATTATTCTTAATTAAATCCAGAAAGTGATATATAAGACTTACTCTATTGTAGAAACTGAAACTGAGGAATCTAATTCATAATTAGATAAATCCGGTAAAGGTTTCACTTTGTTTTCTGATTCCTGAAGATACCCAAGATCCAAAGAAGGAACACTGAAAAATAAAATGAAAAATTTATTTCTAATAACTTGATAAGGAATTTTCAAACATTTGAGAAACTTCAAATTTTGTGTGTACACTCGTTATTTGAGAAAGACAAGTTTAGACAGGTAAAAGCTAAATTTTCAAGTGATGATATTTTCAAATATCTATAAACTGATTTGTTATACATGTGTTGGAATGTGTCACGAAAAAATAAATGACTTCGTCTCTTTCTCGCCTGCTGTCGTAGCGACGGACACAGTCTACACTTCTAAGACTGAAAAAACTGCCCTCTTTCTCATTCCAGCCCTTTACATAGAGCTTGGTAACTCACCTATGCAAAACACCAACAAGCCAGCTACCAATCACAGTTCCCACACCTGCCCACCTCCACTCACTTTGGGGGTGTCAAGTTGACCGACCAACTCATTAAAATACACACCTGCACTTACATATTTTTTATACTGTATATAGTTGGTCTGTAATGTTTTTATATTTTTTTTATTGTTATATGAGGTTGTGTGTGTGTGTATATATATATATATATATATATGGACAGGTCTGCCTACAAAACTCTGGAGTTGGGATGCTGAAGGTAACATCAATCAGCTAAGTGACAAACTTTTTACTCATAATAATTCTATTAATGCTCTACCTTTGATATTGACCACTTTATTGCAAAAGACTATTTGTTTAAATCTCTTTTATCTAAATATCCCATTGACTGTCAGCATTTTTGGCTTCATACTATCTTTGACATTGCTATATATATATACACACACACACACACACACAATGACTCCCCAGGTTATGACAGTCCCAACCTATAACAATTCATGTTTATGATGCAATTTCTATTAATCTTGTTTCTACTTATGTCATTTGCTTAGTTTTGGAAGAATATGTCATCATATGCTGCTAGAGTGAGGAAGGTAGTGTGGATCAGTTTCTGGTTGTACACAATATTGAATTATTGTGCGGTCACTCTCTTTTGTTTGTGTTGTGTTTGTAGAAACTTACTTCCCTTTATTGTTATGGCTCCCAAGCCTAGTGTAACCTCTTCTAATGTTGGTGTTTCAAAGAAAAGGAAAGCAATCACCATGGAAATGAAATTAAACATCACTGACAATAAATATACAAGCAGCTTAAAACAATTTAATTTCATTATATGTATTACATTTATGTCTCCCATGTATTTTTTAGTCCTAATTATGTTAATGTAGGTCCTAGATTATTATTTTACTATTGCATTATCATAGGTGAGTGATGTAAAATTGCAGGTACGTTCTTACTTGCACAGAAAATTATGTTACCATAGCATTGTAGGAACAGAACTCTGGTGTAAGTCGAGGACCCCTCCCCATATATATTATTATTATTAATTTTTTTTTTTTTTAACTCTCAGTAGTGATTCCAGTATTTGAGCTAGGCAGGCTTCCCCCTAAGTAAAGTCTATTTCAAAGCAATAAGCAATGTCTCAGCAGAACAGAACATTCATTTGTTCTTAACCTGTAATAATTTGCGACTCAAGCTGTCAAACTTTGGTCCAAACTATTAAGAATAAAAATGTCCTTTTTAATTGACTATTTTTCAAGGTATATTGTTACGACTTCATAATTTAAATTCTTGAGTTAAATTTTGTACTTCATAATATTATGATATGAGCAAAATTTATTGAGGCCAATTCAGGCACATTGAATTTAACCTGACCTGTTGGAATGAATAAACTGTAATATGAACTATAAACACCATTTACTAAACTGCTGTAAATGTAAACAAACACTTCCTGTTTTCATTCTTGTATTTAGTTAGTCAATGATTTTGTGCTTACTAGTAAATATCATCTTGTTATGTTATTTAAAAGATATCTACGTCACTTTCGATGTTGATGGAATAAACATAAATTCATCTATTATGGAAAAGGATATAGTGTTAAATTTAAAAGAAAAATCATTTGGGCAGAAGAATATTGCAGAAAAGTGAGAAATTATCATTTTAAATCTAATCATCTACTGAAAATGAAAGTAGGTGTGTATTCATTTCAAATCAGATGGTATTGAATGACTGATTGGCTAATTGAAAATGCATCAGATATAAACGATATTGTTATCCATGCTTGCATTTTCAGCTCAACTTAGGTCAATGTTATAGTAATTATAAAGATATTTTGAGTGAGTGACTGCAAACATGATTCTAAATCTAGTCATTTAAATAATTACAAATGTTTACTATATGACATAATAACTGCTATTAGTGAGTCTTCAAAACTTGAAAAAGAGTGGGATAACAAATTAGTAGAAGAAAATAAACAATATTTAAAACAATAAATACTGTATTGGATCTTTGCTTGTGTGGATGTGATGAAGTGATGATAGCCTTAATAAAGGTAATTACCATGAATTATTGGACTGCTTTGCTGAAATAGCATCTTTGCATCATGACTTTCTTTCAAAGAAGAATTTAAGCATTTTTCAAGAATTTCAAGAACAATAAAAAAAAAGAATGACATATTTGCAATTGAGAGTGAAATAGATGTGATATAATTTGAAGTTGAAAGTGCATCATTTATTTCAATCAAGCAGATGAAACTATTGACTGTGTAATGCATGTTCAACTTTATTATTGTTAGATATATAAATGAATATGTTGGGTTGACCAGAAGTTTCCATCTCAAAAATCAGGAGTCAAGTGACCAAAATCAGTTATTTATGCATAGGCAACCAAGTGGCACTTCTGGTAGCATTGAAAACATTCAAAATAAAATACAAATTATTAATCAACCACTGACAGCGTTTCCCTTGCATTTTCATGGAACTTTTTTGTGAGTCAACACCTGCTTAATGGAAGCTATAAATACAGACAATAAAGCAAACAAGAAGCAGTTTGTGAATGGATTCCACTTTGTCAACTCAAATGATTTACTAATCCACTGAAACAGTTCACACTTCTCTGATATAGATTCTACAATGAATCCAAAGTATGAACTTCCTCTTTCAAGGGGTTTTATTAAACACACTTCAATGTGTGTCTTTGTACTTTTCCATCTTTATGGACTTTATTAAACATAACTAAATGTGTACATGTGAACTTACCCTTCTTTTCAAGGGTTTTATTATATTCACCACATGATGTATAAAGCAACCAAATAAATTATTTGTTGATAAAGAAATCTTTATCTTCTTGTTCATTTTAAATTCACTTGTTTAAATGCCTTGCTTAATCATTGCCTTGTTATGTGTTTATTTTTACGTTGGGTCAGGATTGCTTTATTCTGGACAGCACCCAGAATATTTAGTAATCACAGCCACTATCTTATACGAGTTAGCCACAAGAACCAAACACTTTCTGCACCCCATAAATCAACTTTTCCCATAATTGCCCTTGAGAAAGTCAGCTCCCACAAAAGATGTAAAATAAATGAAAGATTTTATGATTTTATGATTAAAGAAATGATGCATCAAAAGTGTACTGAGACTGATTGATATGAGAGAAAAATGTTTTAAACTCTTTTAGTGATGCTAAAACTAAATTGGTTAGCCAAACATATAATGGAGAAGCAACTGTAATAGTGGATGAATGAAATGGAGTATAAACAACATTGAAAGAGAAAAGCTTTAAATACAGAAATTTTATTGCTATGATGCACATAAACTCTAGTTTTGAGTAGAAGTTCTAAGAAAGTTAATGAAGTTAAAATATTTTTTATTTATGCAGCTTTAGTAAATTTGCATATTTGAATACAAAGCAGAAAAGTGTCTACAGATTTTAATATCAGCCTTCTATCACTGTGTGCCACAAGATGGTGCTATACATCTAGAACTGAGTCAGCTATAAAAGAATTGCAGGAAAACTTGAAAATTGCATTTCAAAATACTTTGGACAATAATGAAAAGTGAGATGAAGGTACACTCTGTAAATTATCTGTTCGCAAAATTGAATAACTTCACTTTCATGTTTTTCAGAAACTGTTTTCATACAAATCCATCACAAGCTGAGAAACTATTTGATATAATATAGTGTAAGCAATTTGAATTGAACTATATTCAGGATAATGCAATTTGTTGAAGATTGTTATAACAATGAACATTATTGAAGAAACAATGACAGACATTATTGAAGAACCAATAGCAGATATTGAACAATTAAATGATTCTGACATCCTTCCCATAAAAAGAGCCAAGAAGCAGCAAATAAACCATAAATTGACATGCAATTATGTGTTGAGATACAAGTGTACTGACACAAGAGGTTTTTGAGTTATCAGTTGGAGTTTGGTCGATTTTTTGCCTTGCGGTATGAGTGAGTTTCAGTTAAGCATCTGCTAGTTAGCACAGCGAGCACAAAGTTTCAAGAGTATTTCCACTTGCACTACATGTGTTCACTTCACTCTGGAAGGATCTGTTGTGTCATGTCGTTTTTTACAAAATTCCTTTAGTGACACCATGGCTCCGAAGAAAGTAAGTGTAAAGAGCAGTGGTGAAAAGCTGAAATGTATGATTTTGCTTGAGGTAAAGTGGGAAATTATAAAAAAAACATGAGGAAGATGTATGAGTAATGAATTTGGCGAGACAGTATGAGTGCTCAACATCATCAATAAATAAAAAATTATAAAATTAAAAACAAAAAAATTAGTTACAGTAATGGATAAAATGTAAGTGCTTTAAAAAATTTAAAAATTAAGTGATAAAGTTAATCTTCGGTATTGTAGATTAGGCTAGCTATTGCTGTTATTGTCTCTCTCTTTCACTCCTATGTTGGTCTATGACTTGTCTGAACTTCATGGTTTAGTATAGTTTATTTCTTTACAATTTGTTTTTTCTCTTTTTTATTGTTTGTAAACTACATTTCTTGTTTATCCACATATTTTTGCTTGTAAGAAGCCCACAAATACAAAATAGGGGTGAGTTTTAGGAAAATAAGAATGATTTTTAGGAACCTGGAATGGATCAGAAATATTACCATTAATTCAATGGGGAAAATTGATTTGAGATATGAATGTTTTGAGTTATGAGCTCGATCTTGGAATGAATTAAACTTGTATCTCAAGGCATTACCATATTTCAAAATCATCCAGAACATGTTTACAGTTGCTGAATGAATGATTTGTTGATAATGAAGAATTTTTATACTTGGAATTACTTAATGTGAAGAAATTTGAAGCATTTGCCCATACATTTGTTATGCAATATACAGATGTTTTGCAAAACAAATATCCTAATAGCTTTGATTACAAATCAAAGATATTTGTATAATGGCAATGGCTTTAAAAAAAGTGTTAGTCAGGCAGTGCCATATTAAAATTAATTCATAAATTGTTTATGTCTAAAACTGTTAAATTCATACAAGATTTCCTGATCCCCGCTACAACTTCAGTTATAAACAAAAGAAACTTCTCAATTTTGGACAGAATTTGATAATTCTTAATACATTTGGCCATCTTCACTGTCTCACATTTCCATCAAGAAACTGATACGAGTTGATTTATAATGGAAAAAAAACTAGAGAGAGGAATTGGCTAGAAAACCAAGGTATCTGGAATTCATGTTTAAATGAAATAACTGCAAATTTATTATAAAAATTTATTTATTTTTATTTTTAATGTACTAGTGCAGTGCTCATTCCCTATAATTGTATTACTGGAAATTACTATAGAAAAGCCTTTCATGTGATTTTATGATAGAAATGAACTGAAAATTAAAGAAGAAATTTTGTATTTTCTAATAGACTCCACTATACTAATATATTTGGTATTATCCACTAATATTTTCTTATGTTGCAGGGTTTCAACTGGTAACAGGTTAACCTAAAAGAGAGTGTAGTGCATATGTGCTCAATGTAATAATTTAATGCTGTTTTTTTTTTATTATTAATATTGGAGATGCAATTACCCCGAAGGCATAAGAATTCATAAACAACAATATTTTTTACATAGGGTGGATTTTTTGTCCTGTATTGTTGGTAATGATTAGATTAGATGTTTTAAACTTTTTATAGTAGATGATTAATCTAAGGTGTTTGTTAGGATTGTTGAGTGATATGTATGGGTGAATTATATTTTTAATTGTTTTTTATCCTGTTTCTAATTGCAATGTATCTGGTTTACAATAGATTAATTTAATGATGTTTTTATTTTTGTTTGCATCAGCGGGATGTCTCGTGTTATTTTTTCTAAATTTCATCAATTTTAGGTATCCCTTGATAATATGGTTAGGGAAGTCATTGTTGATTGTAATTTGTTTAATGTTGCTTAGTCCCTTATAGAATAATTTGCCCAAAGAAGAGATCATTTGGGGCTAATAAATCATGTTTTTTACAATATATAATGACCTGAAATGTCGACCTCAGTGTCTACTAATATATTTACAGATGCTCTATCCCAGGTATTGAGTTCTTTTACCCAGTATACTATAAAACTAAGAATGGATAAATAGGTCGACCTATAAAACTCTGGAGTCAGGATGCTGAAGGTAACATCAATCAGCTAAGTGACAAACTTTTACTCACATTCATTGTATATATATATATATATATATATATATATATATATATATATTGCAATGCTGTATACGCTAACAATACATAAAAACAATATATTATATAGTGTAAGCAATTTCTTACTGTGCAGGTCTGCAGCAAAATCTTTCGTCTTGTTTGCTAATATCTTTCAGAGTTAATGGCTGTTTGCTGGCAGATTTCTAAAAAGAAAAATATACAACGTGGTTAGAATCAACTTGAGAAGTGTGCTGAATGTTAATAGAACAGATCTATTGGGTTGGTGAGCATTTGTTTCAAAGCTCCAAATTTTGGAAAGTAACTCAAATATTTTAAGAAACTGATAAAAAATGATTCATTTAATGGAAATATTTTACTTACATATCATTATATAATTATAATTCCAGGTGATGATTTAAATATTTCTATCTCCTTTAGCACAAGACCATAAAGCATCGAATGAGAAATAAATTGTCAAGAAAATGAGGGTTGCACTCATAGTGTTTTGACTCCAGCTTGGGGTTTAACTATTTGTTCATAGTTGGGACCCTAACAGATGCTATTATCTTGGGTCATGGTGGACTGGGGAACGACATCAATTAAGAGGTGGTTCTGCACTCCTTAAAACCTCCCAATCAATGGCCTTGCTGCTGGATGTAGTTTATCATCATACCCAGGATAGAAAACTTTATAGAACTAAAGTATTTTGAAAACATTTGAAATATTTTACAGATAATCATGTAAAAATACATCTATATATACATCCTGAAACAAAAGTAATTAAGTAAATAGTGCTTTTATAACAAGGCAAAGAAACATTTTTCAATGCACTTCTATGCAATTAATGCCAAACTCACAAAGAAACTCACCAAACTGGTTAGTGGCAGAAAGACATTAATATATAGTGTCTATGTCTGTCTATATTTCTGAGATGAGGTATTATGTACATTATTTGGACTATTGTCCTCATCTTTGTTGCCATATTTATCACAACGTTTCGACTGTTGTACGCACCGGCCTTCTTCAGGTGGTTGGAATTTCGAACTTAACCCTTTATTTCACTCACTGGGGTAGACTCTTCTAGTTCCACGTGCCGTGTTTGATGGATGTCAGTTATCAGTTATCTCCTGCTAATTTTCCATCTGAAAGTTCTCCACTGCCTTATTGAACTCACACGCTTTGGGTCCTGTCACTGGATCTAACCAACGCCTTTATCCACTGTGCCATGTGTGGACATCTGGGTATGATTTTCTGGGTATTATAAACCTAATGTCTTCAGCAACCATTTTTACCAGTGCTCTTATTGCAATTTTGCTGTTGCCACACCAGGAAGATGTTCAGGTTCTACTGGACCATGTGAACTCAATAAGACCTTTGATACAGTTCACAATGGAGAAAGAGAGTAACAACACTCTCCCATTCCTGGATGTTCTAATATCTCAAACAGAGCATGGGTTTAAGACATCCGTATACCGTAAACCAACATTCACCGAACAGTACCTCAATTTCAACTCCCACCATCCATACAGTGTAAAGAAAGGGATCGTCCGTTGCTTACAACACCGAGCAAAAGTCATAAGTAGCGACCCAGAGACGTTAGATAAAGAATTGATCAGTATAAGTAGTACCCTACAACGTAACAACTACCCTGGGTACATGGCAGCAGCCCCCCAAAACTGGGATAGGTGGGTACAAGAAGAGGAGGACAACAACACTCAGAAAACAGTCTGCCTGCCTTGTGAAGGGGTTATCAGAGAAAATACAAAGGATCTGCGGTCCATATAACATCAGGACAACCTTCAAAAGCTTGACAACACTTTGCAGATATCTCTCCTGAGTAAGCCCTCCCCATAGAGGAGAACATAACTAAAGACTGCGTGTACGCCATCCCATGCAGCTGCGGAAAGGAATATAAAGGAGAGCAAGGCCACCCCTTCAAGGTAAGGCTTCAAGAACACCAGAAGGCTGTAACACGAGGAGAAGTAGAAAAATCAGGCGTGGCTGACCACATATGGAGAGAGAAGGGAGATCACCGCCCTCTGTGGGATCAGGTTGAGATCATTGACAAGGAACACCATTGGAAAATTCGTAAATTTAAGGGATCAGCACATATGCTAGGCCACAAAAATCTCCTGAGCCAACCAAGCATAGAAATAAATACAATATGGGAACCAGTAATAAGGAGTGCCAGAGAAAAGCAATGATAACAACAAAGTTGCAATATGAGCTCTGGTAAAAACATGCAATGATAACAGCAAAATTGCAATATGAGCACTGGTAAAAATGGTTGCTGAAGACATTAGGTTTATAATACCCAGAAATTCATACCCAGATGTCCTCAATGACACATGGATAAAGGCAGTGGATAAAGGCCAGTGACAGACCCAAAGACAGAGTTAATACCCAGTTAAGGCAGAGGAGAACTTTCAGAGGGAAATTAGCAGGAGATAACTGATAACTGATATCCATCAAACATAGCACAGTCTACCCCAGTGAGCGAAATAAAGGGTTAAGTTCGAAATTCCAACCACCTGAAGAAGGCCGGAGCGTACAACGGCTGAAACGTTGTGATAAATATGGTGACAAAGATGAGGACAATAGTCCGAATAATGTAAATAATAGTGTCTATGTCTGACAATATTTTTTAGATGAATACTAAATCCATAATCAACACCAATGTCTTTTTCTTAACCAAATTTATTAATGATTTTCCTTAAAAAATTATGGATTTTCCTTAATGTACAAAATGGAAAACAAATTAAAGACAAATTTATATTTGAGAGTAGGTAAATAATTGATTATTCAGTTGGGAAGTTGATATATAAAAATATTTTCTAAATGTAATAGTGAAAATCTTAAGATTTAAAGACATTTAAATTTTTGATAAATCTAAGATAAAAAATTCCTTAATTCAATATAACCACATTAAAATCTAGATTGTAATCTGACAAAATGATAAGATAAAGAATAAGTAAAGTGTATACAGTCTTTATCATATGTTTTTTTTATAGATACGTGTAATGAATCCAGATAATTTAGTTGGAAAATAAAAGAAGTGTCTGGGATTTTCTTACCATGATTTTTGTTGAGTGTTAAGAGACAAATGTTACTATTATGGCCTGAAAAAGGAAAAAGAGCAAAAATTTTCATAGATGTGTGTGTTGATGGCCTGTGTTAACTGTCTGATAGTGAGAATGTCGTGTGTCAAGGAGAAAAGTGGGTTTGATTCTCATTGGTTTAGAAAGAATAAATTAATAATATTCATAATTGTTATAATTATTTTATTACATTTGACACTATAATCAATTTTTATTTATTTACTTTTTTATGGATACAATATAGTGATAGTGTAATTAATTTTTATTTATGTATTTTTATTGATATGACATACTTCAGTTGATACATAATTTTGTTTGAATCCTTTAAGCCATGATTTCTTTATTGGTATTTGGTAGATTCATAAAAAAATCTAATAAAACTACTTCTGTCTTTTTTTGTTTTATTGCTATGAATCCTTTAAGTGATAAATGTGGCATATATTTATTTTATAAACTTAATGTATTGTCTCCACAGTAAGAAAAAGTTCCAAGTGAATTAGGGATTGACATCAGTCAGTTAATTTGGATTTCTTTAGGAAAAGAAAACCAAAATTCCATTTAAATGTGATTAGTAATTAACTCATATCAAAATATTAATTTGGAATTAAAATTAAATTTCATTACAATTAAAGTAAAAGGAAAAATAACTTACAGTTTTCTTGTTATTGATATTTTTAAAACGTTCACTTCGAGGTGGCGAACATTTGGGAGCTTCACTGCCACACACGCTAAGATCCATTTAAAGTTCTGAAGGAAATCAACAAATATTTTTATAGCAAAGAAAAGAGTGGGGGAAATGATAATCTATCTAAGTTCAAACAATCAGTAACTTTTAACAGCAAATAAAAATAGCTTAAATGTTATCTTTTTCATGTTTATATCATTTTTATTTAGCCTTAATGTTATTTTATTAATTTGGATAAATAGCTCAACATTTCTAAATTTATATGTTTTGACTTAAATACTTGAGGTTATTGTTATAAAAGTTATACTTTTTTAGATTAATACTTTGATCAGGGTAAAATTAGCAGTTGATCTAAAAAGTGATCTACCATATGTTGTTAGTTTTAACGCCTCCAAAACAAAACTAGTTTTTTGAATTGTCCGAGAGAAAATTTTTTGCTTTCTATCACCAGGGCTGATGCTAACCTCCTGGAGAATGACTTATTTCGCCTTCTCAGGCCAATGATTTCTGATGATATGAAGTGGAAAGATTATAATGAATCAATTGCTAGGAAATTTGGTTCACTAAGTCATGACAATTTTTCTCAGCAGAATCTATTTTATATATTTATAAGTCTACCATTCGTCCATGCTTTCAATATTGCTGCCACATATGGTCGGGTGCTTCTGCTATGAATGTAGAGATTCTTGATAAAAATCAAAAGAACCTGCAATGTTATTGGTCCTGACCTGGCATCTCAGCTTCTATCCCTTTCCCACCGCCATAATACAGCATCTCTGTGGCTTTTCTATAAATACTTTCATGGTAATTGTTCTCATGAACTTTCCTCTATGGTACCTAAACTTTATGAATTTAAGTGCAATACTAGATTGGTGGCAAATCCTCATCAATTTATAGTTGAAATAGCTAGATGTAACCATAAGATCTATTTTAACAGTTTCTTCCATCACACTTCTCGCTTGTGGAACTATCTTCTGGCTTTTTGCTTTCCAGCCAATTTTGATCTTCAAAAATTTAAATGGGATCATTAACTTCTGTTTTAATAACTGTTCTTTTATTGATCTCTGTCCATAATAGTGCCTTTTTTTAGAATTACAGAAAAGGGCTACCTTCAAAAGTTGGGATCATATTTTTCAGGTTGTATAAAAGGCAAAAGAAAAGGCATATAATTTTTTAAAATTAATAGCAAAAATAAAACAAAATCTTTCCTAACTTTTAATGAGAATTAATAAAATTTTAATTCCGCAAAATTTGATTGCTTCCTATTAATTTAAAATCAGTTGGATTTATATGCAAACCTAAATAGTAGTTGATACAAATGGTGGCTAAAACTAATCCTGACCTTGAAGACTAAATTACTAGAGAAGTAGTAATGAATACTTGTAGCTAATTATAGCTTACTACATTCTATTCACTACGAATTTTTTGCTTTACATATCAGCACAGACAGGGTATTAAAACTTAAATGTTTTCTTACCCAGAAGTCCTGTTCCTTCGTGATTCCTGGGAAAGTGCTTATGACAAATTACGTTCAAAACAACAAGTACGAACCTACTGTATAAGAAGTTGAGCTGATTTAGGTGAATCCCGATTACGCTCTTGTTAGGTTACCTAATGGTAAAGAAAGTACTGTTTCTTTATATCACCTCGTTCCTGTTGGGGAAGGAATGACAATGAACTTGAATCAGTTACAATAACCTCAAATAGCCCTATACCGGATTCAGATGGAAATAACATACCAAAATCAGAAGATACTGTATCACAACAAGTGTCCAGTGATTCAACTGAAGGGGCTGAACCAGGAACCTGTAACTTTCCTATCCCAAACATTTCAAAAATGCCTCCCACCCAGACAAATCTTCTAAGCTTTTAAGTGTATCACTAAAGAACCTAAATGACTTGGTATTGAATACACACAAAAAAAATTTAATTAATTTGGTTAAATTTTTTGAGACTGTATTCCTTTTCTTCTGCTGAAATAAAGTATTCTAAATTTACATTGTCAAAAAAAAAAAAAAAAAAAAAAAAAAAAGAAAAAATAAATACTGGGGGAGAATGTATTCATATTCAAATCTCCACCATATTGATACAGCTAGTGGCTAAAACTTACCCTAACATTGAAGACTAAACTACTAAAGAAATAGTAGTGAATACTTATAGCTAATTATAGTTTACGACATGATGTATAATACCTCTTTTACTATTTCATATGCTTCATTTATGAATGACAGCATGGTTGTCACACTTTTTGTTTTTTAAGGATAAACCATGTTAATATTCTTTAGTTGAACTTGAGTATCATATTTTGTAATGGAAAAATACATTTAAAAAAAAAAAAAAATTCGATTGTTTTATATGGTTTGCTGTAATATAAACAGAAAATGCAAAATCTCTTGAAAAATCAATGGTCCTTCTAGTTGGGGTAAAATGCTTGCTTATGTCAAGTTAAATTCCAAAAATATCCTAAATATGCATTTTTTAAACTTCTCAATAATCTATTTGAGATTGTGGAAAAAAATGAAATGAAAAATCAAGAAAAAAAGTAAAATTTACATATTTTCAGCTAAGCAACTTAAAGTTATTTAGGGGGAAAATTTTGTAAAACTCAAAATTATTGAAATATAGTTGCTTTTAATGCCAACAACAAATCTCACATTTCAGATAATGAATTACTTACTCAGATTTTTTTAACTTGCCTTATATTTTGATCAGACAATCTTCCCATAAAAGAAAAATGAAATATCATTCAACATTTGTAAACATTAAACAATAACACTTCGAAATCATAAAATATAAAAAAAATACATAATTAAAATAAAAAGTTTGGAATTGAATAGTCTTGTAACAAGAATATGAGATGAAGTGTCTCTGTTCACTATAGACTCAGAAACTAAATGGATTTCAATCTAATTTGGCATGCAGATAGGCTATGGGATGTTGACCTAAGTCAACAGTGAACTATCAAAAATAATATTAGCCATTTCCCATAGAAGTTAAATATTTATTCCTACATGGAAATATAGTGGTAAGGGAGGTAAATCAGATTTTTGTAATAAACTAATGTGTGGTTACTTCCCTTAGTCGTTTTAATAATCGATAAAAAGAAGTGTTTGTATTTTTACAGTAGAAAATTCGTTCCCGAGCAATACCTCTGCCAGTAAGAAATACGACGAAAAATAGCCTAAAAATATACAAGATTAATACAGGAGCATTTAAATTTCTATCTATGAGATAATATTGAAGTGAATATTTTAGTTCAATGTTGAAACTTCTCACTTCTGAAATGTAAGACTGTTGACTCAACAACGCCTAAAAAAAACGTGATCACTGAGTGATCAGAATATGAGGTTGATTAAAGAAATTTAAGGGCGCTAATAACTTATTTAGAATGCGAAATTTGTTTCGGGCATTAAAATTGATGGGTTGTTTAAAATAAAACAAAAAAAAAGCATTAAATTTTTATATAAATAGACAACATTTTTTTAAAAATAAAGTTAAAGAGATTCGTAATTTTTGTTCCACGGGAAGATGACACTTGAATTTATTTTTGAATAAATTAAATACTAATTAATACTGGTTTATTTTTTTTACTACAATAACAATATTTAATTAAATAAAACATGGCCTTTTAACAACAACTTAGCACATAATCAATTGTTTTGATATGTTTTCCAGTTTTTGTTCATAACTTGTGACACCAAAACAAAAAGAAACGAAAATGAATTAGAAAATATTTTCTATTTAATTTTCACGAGAATTTTTTTTTTTTATTAGGACTCCGCATTATTGGGTCAGAGAAAGTTATTTATTTATTAAATAAGTTATTTTAAAAATGTTTGAAAGTTTTTGTTTAAATTATAATCAATATTAAAATCAACAATTGGTATTTATTTGCTTTGCAATATTTCTTCTTGACACTTGTATGATTTTATTTTTCAATCATGTTTTGTTCAGTTTGGCCAATAATTTACTTTATTTTTCAAATTTTATAAATTAATTTTTCTTCCAATAGGCAATGTCAGTTGGCAAAAAAGTTTAAAAACAAAAACTTTAACACTTTTTTTTTTAGTCTTATTTTAATTCAAAACTTTTAAATGGCGTCTCAAGTTTTTCACTCAAAACAAAATAAATGATTTTTGTTCCTCAATAGATTCTTAAAAAAACTGGTTATATTTTCTCTAGATTTACAAGTGGACATAATCAATTTTAATTTTAGCTGTGTAAATATATTTTTAACACTCGAGTATTTCGGTCAAATTGACATTTAAATTTACGTTCTGTTGACTGTCCTCAATGAGGAAATGATGTCCGAACTTTTCCAATTATCAGGTGAGTCTTTTTTTTCTTTCTTTTTCTATTTGAGCCAAAAGAACCTTTTCTTTTTTTTTAAGAATTTCTTAAAAATTTTAATAAAGGTTTTCTGATGTCTCAAGAAGAGACACAAGGAAAAAATAAAAACTTAATAAAACTACATAATAATTAAAAAACTAATATGGCGCACATTACTTTTTATTTCTTACTTTTTCTTTCTTCTTAGAATCTTTTAACGTTAAAATTTAACCAAGTGTACATTTTGAAACATTAAAAAATAACTTTTAAGTGGGAAATTCACGCAGAACTTTTAAATTATAATGATTAAAATGACTCTACCATACGATAACTTTTCTCTTTGTTCTTTAAATCGATGAAGAAGGAATCAGTTGGCTTGTTTTTAGTAGAAGTAAAAATTCATTTATCTCCATCACTCCAACGTTTTGGAGTTAAAAAAAAAAAATATTCCTTCCAAAAGTGAATAATACAAGAAAATAAAAGTGCGGGAATTGTACAAAACAGCTTTTACCTTTTGAGCCCAAATAATAAAATAGAATATTTACCAAAGAAATAATAATTAAACTAAAAATCTCATTCTTCTTTTGATTAACACTGATAAAAACATTGTAACTTCCAAGTTACCATGACAACGTAATGCGGTACTTTTAACAACACTACCCCCCCCGAAGGAGGCACTGACGTCACACAGAGCTAGCCTTTGATTTTCGTATTTTATACTCAACTCAACAGTGCTATTAAAAATGAAATTATTTTATTTAAATCCAATTCCAAGAATTAAAAATAATTTAAAACAGTGGAACAAACAATTTAAGGCATAACTAATTCATTTATATCAATACAATTCAAGGTCTGTCTGTTTAGTTTTTTACAACTCTTGAGATGAGGTATTGGATTTTCATTTACAATTATTGCGTTCCTGGACGTACTAAAATAAATATCTCGACCGCAGCATGGGTTCAAGACATCCATATACTAAAACTAAAAGCCAACATTGACCAGACAATACCTCAACTCTGACTCCCACCGCCCATACAGTGCAAAGAAAGGGATCGCCCACTGCTTACACCATTGAGCAAAAAAGCCATAAGTGGCAACCCACAGACATATGAACAAAAAATGGTCAGTATAAGCAGTACCCTACAAACAATGTAACAACTACCCTAGATATATGACAGCACCCTACACATACTGGGATAGAGGAGTACAAAAGAATAAAAAAAAAATTTTCATTAGAGAAGATTCACTGACCATCTTTGTTGTTGTTGATGATTTGTTTGAAATTGCTAACTGGCCTTCCATGATGTTGTTGGAGTGGCTGATTTGTGTGGAGTTGCCAATATATGTTTCTTTCAGCACATGCTGGAGGGGGGAAGGAAGAAACTATGTAGGCATAGTGTGGGGACAGTCATGTATCTCGTGTTTGAACAGCTTGGTCTCTACTTGAAAATCAAAATCTGTGTGTTTTTATAAGAATTTTTTTCCCCAAAAGTAAGTTCAAGAAAATTAGGTTTTAGTTTTCTCTGATTGGTCAAATATTTCACATGGTGATGTTAATTTTCTTGTTGCAGGATGTACACAGAGTGAAATATATCAGAAGGCAAAATTAAGTAAGATGAAGGTTATGTGTGCTTATAGCGTGCGTATCCCACAAAATATTGATTATACAAACAATTTAAGAACAAATTGCATGGCAAGAAACTACCAAATACTGTTGTAAAAGATTTAACATTAAATTAATTTTTATATCAACAATAAAATATACATGCAACAACAATCATAATGTTTGTGTTGTGATAATTGAGACAATGTCATAAGGAATGTTTGTGCAGAAATGTGGTTAAGAATTGTTGGTACTTTTTGATTCTTAAGAAAATTAAAATGATTTGGTTTCTGCAAGGAAAGAAATCATGTGTTCATTCGTTTATCAGTGTGTGTACGTGTGTAATTTACAAGTAAGAATAAATGTTATCAAGAATTGCTTGCCTTTGACTGTTAGGCTAAGTTGATGAGATATACAATTACTTTTTAGTAGTGAAATTGTTTCACTTTTCAAGTCAGCTGTAGATGTTGGTTAACACGTGGACAATAGTTGATGAATGTTTTGTTGAGATTTCAATGTGGTGTGTGAGTCAGTGAATTGTTACGCATGGAGTTTGGTAGCACCTCGTTGAAATTCAGTGGCTGACTGTCTGAATTGAGTCATGTGATAAATTTATAGATTTTTGTGTAGAGAAATCGGCTCCAAAGAGTTTGGTGGGAAATAGGATTCGTTTTGAATTTTGCTACTTTGGTGTTTATTAACCAATAAAAAGATTGGATTTGCTAAAACAAGATGATGATTGATTAAAGGCTTTTTAGAGAAGAATACATTTTTCTGAAGGGAATTAAAGGCTAATGTGGAATATTCCACATTCTAACCAATCAACATGATTTAAATAGTATGTGTTATATTGTGAAATCTTTTTTGGTATGTTTGTAATATTATCTGTTATTGGGTAGAAAATAAAATTGGGGTGTGTTTTAATATGGTATGAATGTGAGTATTGGATTTTTAGCATAAAAAACTGGACAACTGAATTCCCTACATAATCATGCACTCCAACAGTGATAGGATGCGTAATCAAATAATTGAAGTAAATGTCTCACAGAGCATCATCATTATCATCAAACCAAATATCTGGGTTGAAATCCAGTACTTATTCATGTGTAGTGTATCTTGGGGCAAGTACCTGACAGAATCCATCTCTCTCTAAGCCAAACCACAGCTGATCCCCATCAACTTGAGGTGTCACCTTAGTCATAGATACATGGCTGTTGATTTTATTGGATGATCCCTCCACCTTGGTTGTATTGACTTCAGTCTAGAAAATCCTCTGTCCAGTGATGCTGTGTCATCACCACACACACACACACACACACACACTTTCTTTCTTTTTGGAGAAATGTATTAAAGGAAGCCAGACAGTATAGTAAAAATTGTTTCATTTTTGTGCAAAAGTTTTTCATTGAGAATTGGCTCTAAAAAGAACCGCCAGAAATAACTGTCATAATGGACTGTTGGGGATTCATTTTTCAAATTTAGAAAAATATAACACCCTCATATGTCCAATGAAAATAGTGACTTTTGTCATCATAAATTTAAAATCAAGGTCTGTTGAGCCACTTCCAAGGGTATTTAAGAACATGGGTCAGTGAATAGCAAGAAGGCAGAAGGTAGTTAGAATAAACAGAGTCTGCTGGCAGCGGGAGTTAGTGGTTAGAGATGAGAGAAGGTAGTTAGATAGCTGAAGGGAAGAAGCCAGCTGGCAGCAGGCATAAGGAAGTGATACATCACACAGCAGGGATTAGAAGTCTCAAGTAAATAAGGTCAGCTGGTAGGCTCCCTTGTGAGAAAGTTGCCAGCAGAGTAAAGGGCAGAAAAGTTTGGGCTTTCTTGAAAATTATGCTAATGAAAAAGAAAAACAAAGAGTGCTCTTAGGCTGATCACAAAAGGGAAACATCAAAGACAAAGAAATTGTAAAAGATTGTTAAACTTACCTGGGTTTCTCAGAAAAAAGCATGTAGCATTTTTCACTTATCTATTGGGAGTGGGGTGCCCTTTTTTTCTAAGTAATTTCTTCTTTTTACGAACAGTTTTTGTTTCTCATTCACAAAGTTTTTTTCATTCATAATTTGAAAAAAATTGTATTGTCAATCTTTTTTAGAGCCAAGTGTTTATATAATTTTGTAATGTTATCTTGCCTTGTCCTTAATAAGGTGCATGAAAGGAAATTTTTGTGTAAACCTTTTTTGTAAAATTTGTACTCTGTTATATTGTTTTGTATCAGTTTAATAAATGTTTTTAACTTTCAAATTTTACAAGCTAGTTTAGAGTCTTTGTATCATTGGTTTCCATATTGTATTCATTTCTATGCTTGGAGATTTTTCTGGCCTAGCATATGTTCTGATTCCTTAAGTTTTAATATTATCCAGTGATGTTCTATGTCTATTTCAACTTCATCCTGCAGAGGGCAGTGATCTCACTTTTCCCTTTATATATGGTCAGCCATGCCTGATTTTTCTATTTCTCCTTATGTTATAGCTATATAGTGTTCCTACAGTCTTATCTTAAGGGGGCAGCCTGTTTCTCCTTTATATTTCTTCCCACAGTTGCACAGGATGGTGTACAACAGTCCTTAATCATGTTCTCCTCTATGAGTGGTCTTACTTGGAAGAGATGTCTGCATAGCATTGAACTACTCTTGAAGGTTGTCCTAATGTTATATGGACCACAGATCTTTTGCATCTTTTCTGATAAGCCCTTCACATAGGGTAGGTAGACCAAAGCTGTTTTCTGAGTGTTGTTATCGTCTTGTACACTTCTATCCCAGTTTGTGTAGGCTGCTGTCATGTACCTAGGGTAGTTGTTACATTGTAGGGTACTATTTATATTGACCATTTCTTGTTCATATGTCTCTGAATTGCCACTTATGGCTTTTGCTTGATGTTGTAAGCAGCAGATGATCCCTTTCTTTATACTCTATGGATGGTGGGAGTCGAAGTTGAGGTATTGTCTGGTGAATGTTGGCTTGCCGTATATGTTTTGAACCTATGCTTTGTTCAAGATATTAGTACATCCAGGAATGCTAGTTTGTTGTTTTCTCTATTGTGCACTGTATCGATGATCTTATTGAGTTCACATGGTCCAGTTTACCACTTCCTGGTGGAGGCCAGAGTATGAAGGTGTCATCTACATATCTCAACCAGAGAGCTGGCTTTAGTTATGTTGATTCTAATACCATTTCCTTGAAGTATTCCATGTATATGTTGGTTATTGCTGGTGGTAATGGTGAGCCCATCACCAAGCCTTCATCTTGTCAATATCTGTCAGATCTCCTTCCAAAGTATGTGTACAGAAAGTCAGCATCTCCATCAGGTTATCTATTGATATACTTATATGTTCTCCTAGAGATGAGTCTGAGGCCAGTGTGTTCCTGACTACTGATAGTCTCTCCTCTGTGAGTACCTTGGTGAAAAACTCACCATATCCATCTGGTTGGATTGAATGGGAGCATTTTTTATTATTTCTCAGAATTCATCCTTAGTTATGGAGTTCTCACACTGGTTGTTTTGAGGTGAGGAAAATCAGTCAAATAGATGTTGAACTAAGATGAGCTCAGACTAGACTCTATGGTAAAAAGTTGGTAGTAATCAAAATTCCTCCCTAATATAAAAGATCTAATGATACTTTGGAGATAGCCCTAACAGTTATTACCAACCACAGCATCTGTCAACTCTGCTGACCTGTCCTGAGTATCCAACTTCTTGAGAATCAGGATCCTTCCCTCCTGTCTCAGATTAGCAGAGCCACTGCAGATTTTTAGTCTCTCTTCATACCACTATATGACCAATCCCTTGGGGACTGTATGTACCATTAAATCTGGGTTTCTTACACCTTTTCCCCACTATCTGCTTGCTACTCTCCCTTTTTCCACAATAATGAAGCCTGGGAAGACAGTGTGTGTAGGGAAGTGATGGTGTGGTCCCAACATCTGGTTAGATTTTCTGACCAGATGTGTGGGCAAGACTGCAGTTACTTCTTCCATGGATGGAGTAGGTGGAGAGTGATCTTGAGAGCTGACTTCACAACTGGGGCTTTCTTTCCTGGGTAAGCTTCAGAGAGATGACCAGTCTTCTTACAGTGCCAGCATGCCAGTCTTCTTCCCACAATGATGACCTTTGACATCCAAGCAGTTGGGGATGGAGGTGTAGACTTTGTAATCTGTCATTATAGTTTCATTCTCCATGCATAATGAACAAAGAACACAGTCAAATGTTCCAAAATCATAGTAGGAAACTTAAAAAATAGTCACTCAGTTCCAGTACTGAACATTATATTCAAAATCAATGTTTAACTTCACAAACATTGTGTGATTCTAATGTGGAACATTCTATTGACCACAGCAGATGTCAGTTTTGTCATGAAAGATAACATAGCTTGAATAAAGGGACTATTTTCATATCATCTTATATTTGTTATATTGTCTTTCAAAATAAGAATAAATAGAATTGTTGAAATGTTCTCAGCCTAACCAAGAAACTCTTCACAAAATATTTTTCTGATTCTTAGTCATTTTGTCAGATTTTACAAAAAGTATTAATCTAAAATCTTTTTAATATTCCCACATATATATTTTTTACTTGAGCTTTTCATGTCTCCAGCAAGCCATACCTCAATAATTCTTTCCAGTGGCTTTTAAATTCTTATTTAGTAGGTTTTCTGAATAATTTATCTTTTTTCCTCAATATTGTCTCATTCCATTTCCATTTATTTACTTATGTTTTTATATTTTGTTATTCTTGCTGCTTATAAGATGTATTTCATTCCTTAAAAGAGGCATTTGACTGGATTTGGCATGCTGATCTTCTTCACAAATAGAATTGCTTCTGGATGAATTTTTTTATTTGATTAAATCTTTTTATCAGATTGTGAAATGAAGGTTGTCTTGAATGGCCACTCTTCTCGTTCAGGGCTCTATTCTTGAACCTAATTTATTCCTAATTTTTATGAATGACTTTTTTCATGACATCAGTTATCAGTTTTTTATCTATGCTGATGACACAATTTATTTCTGTGTTAATGTAAGCCTGGTAGGTTATAAAATCAAATTGACTGCTGATCTTGAAAATGATGTAAAATCTATTATTAACTGGGGCAAGAAGTGACTTGTCTATTTGAACACCTTCAAAATGAAACTGATATTTTTTAATCATCTTAAGAGAACCTTTTTTCCCTTCTATCAACATGGCTGATGCTAACCTCCAGGAGAGTAACTGATTACATCTTCTCAGTCTAATGTTTTCCACTGAAATAAAATGGAATGATGATATTGAGTCAACTGCTAAATGTGCTGCTAGGAAAGTTGGTTCACTATGTTGTGCTACACAATCTTTCATACCGGTAGCCATTTTCCACATTTAGAAATGTACAATTCACCCGTGAATTGAATATTGTTGCCACATCTTGTCTGATGCTTCTGCAATATGTCTAAAGATTCTTACAAAATCCAAAGAAGAATCTGCAATATTATCAGTTTTAACCTGGCATCTCAACTTCAATCACTTTCTCATCATCATAACATAACTTCCTTATGCCTTTTCTATAAATATTTTCATGGCAATTGTTCTAATGAGGTTTCCTCTTTGATACCTCAACTTCATGAATTTAAGCATAGTATTAGAATGGCAGTTAGGTCTCACAATTTTACTCTTGAAATTGCTATATGTAACTATAAATTCTATTCTAATAATTTCTTACATTTCTCACCTGAGAGTCTCTTTGGACTTCTTGCTTTCCTGTCAACTATGATTTTCAAAAATGTAAATACATTGTCAATCATCATCATATGTCTTTTTGAATCCTCTTCTTTTATTGTCCTCTCTCCTCAATGACATAGTATGCCTATATTGTTTTATGTAGGGTGAAATGATTATTAAAAAACAAAACTAAAGTAAACTTTTGGTAATATTCGGCAGTTGTGTTTTGGCAAATTCTGACATCTTCATGATGTGTTTACATAACTAAATGTCCCCCTACTTTGCTTAAAAATGAATATTTATTTGAAGCAAAATTAGGGGATAAAAAAAGGAATCATTTTTTGAGAAGGAGAATAAAGAATTAGACAAAATTTCATTTTTATATATTCTCAGGTAAGAAATGTTTAATTTTTCAAAAAAATTAAAAGTCTAGATTTTATGTTAAATTTTATTTGCAACTTTGTTTTTCTTTGCTAAATTTACTTCCACAAAAGCCATGGACATTGACAAAATGATTGGAAAAGAAGTGAGATGGCATATATAGAAAGATTCCACATGTTGTACAGAATCTACCTCATGATTATGCTTTTTGTCTTTGTACCATTTTTAAGCTACATCTGAATTATATACAGAGATATAAGTTCAAACATACCGTTCTTATATCCAATTTGAAATGCTTGATGGAAACATCTTTACTTTCTGACTTTATAAATACATTTTTTAATTCTAGATTTTAAACCTCAGCAGTAAGAGAATCTTTGTCAGTCTACAACCTTAAAAATGGTACACTATTTACATTATTTGGACTATTGCCCTCATCTTTGTCGCCATATTTATTACAATGTTTTAGCCGTTGTACGCTCCGGCGTTCTTCAGATGGTTGGAATGTCGAACTGAATCCTTTATTTTGTTCACTGGGGTAGACTGTTCTAGTTACAGGTGTCGTATCTAATGGATGTCAATTAATTCCCCTCTCCAACTTCTCCACTGCCTTGTATTGAACTCACACTCTTTGGGTCCATTCACTGGATCTAACTAACGCCTTTATCCACTGAGCCATATGTCCTTGAAGAAGGCCAGAGCGTACAACAGTCAAAATGTTGTAATAAATATGGCGACAAAGATGAGGACAATAGTCCGAATAATGTAAACAGTGTATATAATACCTCATCTCAGAAATATAGAAAGATACTGAAAGGCCAAAACGTTGTAATAAATATGGCAACAAAGATGAACACAATAGTCTGAATAATGTAAATAGTGTACATAATAAATATAAAAATATAGAGATACTTAAAAATGGTATTCAAAAGTGAATAATTGTGTGTTTTTATGTGTTTCTTTTAAAAGAAGATTATGTGGACTGTGTAAGATTTACATCATATATCAGCTACATATATGTGTTGCGGTGTAATGGTTAACAAGCTTGATTCGCTAGATCATTTACAATTGAATAGTAAGTTTGATCCTCACTGGGTACCACATACTTTTGTCCTTGTGCCACATATAAGCTACTCTTCGAGAATCACCATATGTCTGCCACACAATTTCATGATTTTTTAAGCAAATATTTATTTTAGTTTTTGATTTGCACTAATTTTAAGAACTTTATTGACTTTCACTCATGAATAAATGAATTCACTGCACAAGTACACTGAGATTTGTTTCTTCTCTTTTACTCTTAATTCCGCATACAATTCATGCTATTAATCCTAATTTCAGAAATTTAGAAATTGAAAAGTTTCAATGTTACCATAAAGTAGAAAGACTTTTATAATTTCTGAAAATTTTAATCTCAGAAATATATATGTCAAATATATGCAGCAAAAATTTATTTGTTTACAGATACTATTTTGAAACATATTATAAGGTTGCAAATATATTGACTAAATTCTTAGAAATCTTAACCCTATAACACTAACCATGGGTATATAGTACCCAGCACAAATTTTCCTATTTTTAATTACAATTTTCAGTACCTGATTTTCTTACCTAAATATGTTTTTCAGTTCTTATTAATGTTAACTCTAAGTACAAAGTTTGAAGTGTCTGCATGTAAAATATTTCAAATAAAGATTTATATTTAATATTTTTTTGATATTTTCAAAATCGGGTATAATATACCCATGGTTAATAGTGGTGTAACTTTAATTGGTGGTTAGTGTTCTCGGGTTAAACCTGATATCTATTAAAGATTTATAAAAGGAGTCAAATGTTACAAGAACAAGGGAAGCAACTCGGCTAAAGTTTATAAACTGCACTGAAGACTAAAAATTTAATTTAATATATATATTCTATTTTTAATGAGCCAAAATCTTATCAGTGAAAGAAAAATTATGTGTTCAATAAACGACTTATAGTATTTAATTTTTAATAACCCCCCAAAAAACAGCAATTCAGTTGACCTAAGGCGTAATTTGCTTTTTAAGCCTTACGCTTTAAATTATATGTAATGAAAATTTGCCGAATAGTTACGTGTAAATGTGTATGCTTAATTCGAAAATAACAAAGAAATTTTGATAAAATCTACCGTTTTGGAGTTATCGACGATAGAAGTTTAGACTCATTCGCGTCGCGGCAGCCATTAGTGGCGTTGTTTGCATATATTTGCTGCGGAACAGTTTTGATTATTGCGCAAGCAATGAGTCCTCGGTTGCGCAGTAATTGAATGAAGTCAGAACTGTAAAAAGGCCGTTAACAATGTAATCTTCCGCGCAAATCTAATCAGCCGAGAATGTATACAAACAACACCAGTAATCGCTGTCGTGACGTAACGCGAATGAGTCCGAAATTTTATTGTCGATAACTTCTAAACAGTAGATTTTATCAAAATTTCTTTGTTATTTTCGAATTAAGCATGTAAATTTACACGTAAATAACTATTCGGCAAATTTTCATTATATATTTAGCACGGGGCTTAAAAAGCAAATTACCAGAGCTAAGATCAACAGAGACAAAAGTAGGAGGGGTAGTTTAAAATGGAAAGTGCTATTTGTGAGTAAAGTTGCCCGAGAATTTGATAGATTGGTAATTTGAAAAATGTTTGTTTTGTTTGACATATTTTGCTGATGAACCGGCATCATCAGAAAAAGGATTTTATTTTTTTAAAATCTACTTTAGTGAGACAAAGTAAAAAAACAAAAAAACAAAAAAAAAACGTAATTTGTCAAGGAGCTGAATGTTTGATTTTAAGCTTAACTGCCATTAGAAATGAGATTTTAACTAATTACAACTCATTTTTTATTTTTATTTATTTAATCTTATATATCCCATATTGTTTCAGAACTAATTTTGTAAGGACAGGTGAAAAAACTAAAATAACCCATTTGTATATTAATCAGAAGGAACTCTTAAATTATTGCACTTTCAATGAAACTTTGTCTGAGTAAATTGTCTTAATTTGTCATTAATGGCATTTCCCTGATTAGTTATTTGCTGAGAAACCGGATTCAACTTTTTCGATACTACTGATAAATTTAATTGTAAACATGATATTAATATTGATATAATTCTTGAGAGAAAATACACGAGTGTGTCTAAAAATGCTTGAAACTAAATAAACTTATAAAAATAAGAACAGGATTATTTTATTCGGTTGTTTTTACCATCCTTACAAATCTATTTCCTACTTTGTTCACGTATTTGTCATTCTTTTGATCACAATTAAATAAATTACACATCAATAATTTTTCTTATGAAGAAAATAAATAAATCTTAATTATTTTTCCAATCCATGATCATTATCAGTTGGAACAACAATAATTGCAGATTACTTATGCTTTTTGTTACCAACTGGATCTTTTACACTATTTATTGCCAAAATGTGAAAATATTTTAAAAACTAATGTGTCAAAGTCTCCAGCTTACAGATAAAATAATATTAAATTAACTAGGATTTTGGAAGATCTATTATTCCTGTCATTTTTTTTTCATTTCGTATATAGAATTATGTTTACACTGTGCCTCACCTCTTGCATCTTTCTTAAAAGATACTGCTTGGTTTCAATGTAAGTAAAATAAAACCTCAGAAAATTGCAACATCATCTGTAATATATTAGTCTGAAAGTTACAAGACAAATTACAATTGTCCCATCAATATTTTCTGTGAATGAAAACAACTGCAGGAATATTAAATTCTAGAATATGGTAGAGGTCAGTAGTTGTTGTGACCTCTAGAATTTATATTTACGCCATAAAATGCCATAAAATATGAAACAATAAGAAGGAACACAAAACGGTTTTTATAACAACAAGAACATTTATATTTATGTATGTAATGATATACAAGCATAATTAATAGGAGTTACTTACCTTTGACTGGAATTAAAATTTTTACTAAGGAATTTTTTTTTTATCTGAGCTCATAGAAAGTTGAATGAACTTGCCGCTCAAAATGTTCACTGTGAGAGGTTCCGTAATGTTTAATTAGTTTCCGTTGCTTGTAGTTGAATATTCGTAATATGTTGATGCATGTAATGTTTGTAATTAAGTTTCCGTGCGTAAGTGTGTGAATATGTTTTCATAGCATCCGCCCGAAAGAGGTCGGAATACGATTTCTTAAACAGCTACATTTTAGTAAGCGAGAGAAATCAAAAACAGAGGAAAAACGAACTTGTGTTTGGTATTTATAATCAACGTAATCACGTGATCGGCTCCGAGAAGGCATAGACAGATTTTGGCGGAATTGTTTTTTCGTCAGGTCAGAAACTAGGTCGATGTTATTCGGACGTAGCCGAGAAGATGATTTAAATATTAACTGACCAATGAGAAGTGAGAAAAATATCAAGGCTCTGTGATCCACTTTATGCACAGATTTTTGTAGTTGAAAACAAGTGGTAGCAGAATGCTAAAATATCACTGATTGACAATGTTTATATTCACAAAAATGTTTCACTGTTCCCCACTATCCTGGGAGATAGGTGATCCAAATTCTTTCAAAGCATTCATAGTTCAGAATAGTTTGTGAGATTTCAAATAAATAATATCTTGTTTATAAAAAACATAACCTTATGCTAAATTTGTTTTAGCCAATTAACTGCTATTGTAGTATGCATAAATATTACAATGTAAATATTTATCGAGGTTTTTGTGCATATCGTTTTAATAAGTACTTTATTTTAAGGTACTTAGCTTTCGAGTTAAATAGAGTTCTTTGAAATTACCCTGCTCTCATTAGAGGCTGATAATGTATCAGCATATAATTTGCCACCGGCCTTATTCAAACGCGTGGAACTCTGCTTCTTTCTGCGTTTTCTCTCTCTCTCTCTCTACCTCTCTCTCTCTCTCTACCTCTACTTCTACCTCTGCCTTGATTCAACTTTCTCTGCCTATTTATATCAAAAAAGCGATTTCACATAGGCTCGTTACTTTTTTCTCAGTTTTGTAAGCCAAAATTAATTTTCACATAGGCTCGTTAAACTTTGCCTTGGTCTTTTCTTCAGCCCGGAGCCAATCCCTTTTTCCATTAGTCAAAATAAATTTTCGCACAGGCTCGCAAATTTGAAAACAGTGAAGAAAAGAGAGTTATTTTTTTCATATTCACCACAATAATTTTATCGGTTTTATCTTTCTAAAAAGGTAAAAAAAATAGGGGCTAAAATTTTATGTTAATTACTCAATTTATATTGATATAAAAAATCTCTTCAGAAAGAAAATTACAATTCAAAAAAATAAGTGCTTCTGAAATTAGCCCTTCCGCCCCCTCCCCAGTATGCATGGGGGCCCCACGCAGTTGAGAGGTTAGGGGTGGTAAACACCGGTCCTATCGATTATTAGAGTTGATGATTGACAATATAATTTAGGTAGAAAAAAAGTAAAACGTACAAAAAGCAAGAAAACGCTATTGAAACTATCCCTTTTGGGGCTCCGACGTCGTCGGTGATTCCAGCGTCGTACGCACTGCACCGGCCATGCAGATAAACGATGTATATTATTAGTTGATGACTGACAATGTTATGTAACGTTAGTTAAAAAAATGGCAGATGGCCGTAAAACTGCTGAAAAAAAATGGCAGAGGCCGCAATGGGGTCCCCCAAAACGCACCCCACTCCCTGTCGGGAGTTTCAGGGGTAAGATACGCCGGCCTGTGGGTAAAGGGTCAATGCCTTCAATTGCTTGAACTTGAAATGAGACACATCCTACAATTAGATGCCTCCATGAGATCGCTAAAAAAATCAACATACCGTGATGAAAACATACTCCAAACGTAATGAAAACAGTTTTATCGTCAAAATCGTTATGTTATTATTAAGAGGAAGATTCAAAGTATTTTTTCATTTAATTAATTTTTTTACACCTTTTTAGAACATACGAAATTTTTATTAAGAAACTTTTTTCTTGCGTCAGCGGTTGTATTAACTTTTAGTTTTTTTAGCATAGCAAATTTTCGCCCCTTTTTTGAGGTGACAGCACATTAATTTAGAAATTCTTGCAAAAATCAAATAATTGTCGGATTTTAATTAAATTTTCAGGACTTATTCACAAACAAATGGAATTATTTTTAAAATTTATTATTAGAAAATCTTGGTAAAAATATTTTTATTTTATATGTGTTTCTCCCACTTACTTAATTTTCTGAAAGCTTGAGAAATTCATAGATAACTTTTAGTGACTATATTTATTAAAAGTTAAATTTTTTTGAAGAATTTAAATCGCCGATTTATTTTTCAAAATCAGACCCGGTCTTACCGAAAATTTGTTCTGAATCGAAAAAAAAAGAAAAAGAAAAACGCAATAAAACTAATGCATTATTTAATTAGAAAAGTTCTTTATTGTTTTTACAATAAATATATGTTAAAGTTAATATTGTCTGAAGAAAGAAATTTTCGATTGAAAAATGAATTTTTACAAGATTAGTTTTCAGTTTTTTTACAATTTAAAATTGAATAATTTATAAAGATTTTGAATCTTCTAAATCTTCTATAATTTTTAGGGAATATTGTTATGAAGTAAAATCATATTTACTAATCATATATTTTAATGCTTATTACAATCTGAAGACCCCGACTATTTTAAAAAAGAATTTCAATTTGTTTTATATATATATATGTATATATATATATATATATATATATATATATATATATATATATATATATATATATATGCAGAATTTCTGAGATACGGATGTACAAACCGATAAATGTATTCTTAAACGGTTATGCATTTCAAGGGCTGTTCCCTCGCTTACGGAAAAAAACAAAACCCTAATGAAATTTGTCTTCTGCTACACCATACTTAACTATAAACATGTTCGGCATCAATCTGCCTTCAATAAATTGATTAACACGTCAAAAAAAAAAAAAATAAAATAAAAGACCTAATGGTTAGGAAATGCTTGTATACAACATTTTATGCTACAAGTAAGTAATATTTGTTTCAAATCAGATTAACTTTAAATTTGCCAATTTTCCTCAAATGACGTTTCAGAAATATATATTTTATTTTTGCAAGTTTTTTAAAACGGAATATTAAGTTTTGTTTACAAATGTCTAAAAAAATGGCTGACGTCATCGATTTTATTGAAAAAATGAAAGTCTATTCCAATCATTATAATTTCTGTCTGAAATACACCAAAGTATTTGTTACAGGGTATAGTAAATTTAATCCTTTAGCTTTCATTTAAAGTTAAATTTAAAACTTCAGGGAAACCTTTTCAATTTTACCAAATCATTTTAAACCTTACGTATACCGAATTCATGGAGGTACTTATACAAATTGCTTGCTTGACTGGTTACAAGTTTAGTGGAAAACAGTGACGTATATAGCCCAAGAGAACCCTGAGTGCCACACAACTACAAAATTACTGAAGTTGAAATTCTGTATAGACTGATTATAAAAGCTAGGACCATAACTACGGATCACAACAGTGAAATGTTGTTGCTCAATGCAACTAACAGAAGAAGAAGAAGAAGAAGAAGACAATAATAATAATAATAAGAAGAAGAAAATAATAATAATAATAATAAGAAAATAATAATAATAATAATAATAAGATAATAAATAAATAAAAAACGAGAAGAAGAGCGGATATTTCTTTAATTCAAAGATGATTTTATATTTTAATTAGAGTTGCCTCCCTTACACTTTTGTGTGTCATATTTAATTTGTGTAGCCAAGTTTAGCGCGAATAATTTACCTCCCTTGCATCACTATTTTTTTTATGGATTTTAAAACTACGTTCATATTCTGAGCTCTCCTTAAATGGTGTTATTTTTTTTGGCTTTTACACAGGTACGCACCTCACCAAGAATTTCGTTTTTAATATTACCAACGATTAAGCACTCCAGATCGGTATCAATTTTTTTGTTTTTCTAAATTTTAATATGGTGTTTCAGTGTGCTATGTTAATTTACTGTAAATTCCATTCCTCCTACGCAAGCACACACACACACACACACAAAGATAAGTTTAAGGAAATAATAAAGGGAACAGCTAAGCAAAAATAAGCTTTAAATAATATAAATATATTTTTTTATTTTAAATTGAAAGTATTTGAAATGTTGAATTGTTACTATTCTGTAAAATGAGCATATGTTTTTTTTGTTTTGCATAAAGGGATAAATTTATGATACATGGTAAACTTATCTCCTCCAAACTTTTAAAGTTTAGAAAATTAAAAAAAATTTTGATATTCCTGTTCTAGAGTGCATATTCGTTTGTATTATGGAAAAGAAAAATGATTATTTCTTAGGGAGGTGCCTTCTGTAGAACCCACTTTTTCTTTACAAATATACAATTTTATTCGAGACAATTGAACATAGAGATGACACTTAGTACAAATATAGACTAGTATATTAATAAACTAAATACTAGTTGTCAGCAAAAGAATAAAAAAAAATCAACGTAGTAAAAAGATTATGTATTAATTAAAGGTATGACATAAAAGAAAATAAAACGAACTGCATTTTAAATTCACATTATTTCAGCCATTTTTTCAGGCAAGAATCAAGAATAGAATGCAGACAGGCGTGCACAAAGTTATAAATTAAAGTTTTTTATATTTGGTTTTATATTTGTGATCAAATGATCAATTACTTTAAATTTTTTTTTTCTGAAAATTCCATTAATGGAGAGGAAGGTCTGAATATTCGTTTCTTTCTTTAAATTAAAAAAAAATGTAGTCAACTGTTTTCGATTCTTTGTGTGTAGATAGATCATCTGGTGATACGAAGCTTTTTTTTTGTGTATAATCACTTTGTGATCATAACTTAATTGGCCAAGTGTACTTTAGTTGACCAGACATCATTTATTATGGTTGACCCTAAATGAATACGTCTTTGAATAATTTCTGTGCCCCTTGAGACATATCAGAAACGAATGAACGGACTAATTAAATTCTTCGGATGTTCTTTCAATTTCTGTAAAAATCCACTGTTCGTCAAGCATAACCATTTTTCTAGGACCACGAATTTTAATGCTTTCATTTCTCTTTTTTTCAATAAGAAAAAAATTCTTTGAAAGAGCTGAATTAATCAACTGCCGTCTGCCTTGAGTAGTTGTACATAGTCACTTAAACTTAACCAAGTAAGAATGTTGGTTGCCATTGCTTTTAGCTAAATTAAAAAAAACAAAAACAGTCAACTGTTTTCGATTCTTTGTGTGTAGATAGATTATCTGGTGATACAAAAATTTTTTTGTGTATAATCACTTTGTGATCATAACTTAATTGTCAAGTCTATTTTAGTTGACCAGACATCATTTATTATGGTTGACCCTAAATGAATACGCAGTAACAAAGCCGTCAGAATATTCTTTTGAAACCAGTTTCATGTTTTCGCTATAAACTTGACATTCTATATAAGATATTATCAACATGATTGTTTTCAGAATATTCTCTTCGTTATTAACGAGTTATAGATGTTCTTTAGTGTTCATTTTGTGCACCGCGTCTTTACTCTCTATTCTAGAATTTTACCTTTTTACTAAGTAAAAACAGAAATATAATTCAACATTTGCCACCATTAAGTCTCAGGATTTATTGACTTTTCGATAAAAAAGAACAAAATTAGCACCCGAAATGCAATATAATTTATGTTAATTATTTTATTTTAAGTAAAAACTGAAATATAATGAAAATAATCTCGATGGTAAACTTCCGAACTTTACTCGGTACATTATCAAACAATATGCAGAATAAAGATTCTACTTGTCAAGCCTGTTCACAACATACTTGCCTCCATCTTGACCCCCGCAATAATAGTATGACAACGGATAAGGCAAATGGCATTCAAAATGAATCAAGTATATTATAATAAATTTAATTAAATATGTGAAGAAAAATGTACGAATATATTTCAATTTATATGGGAAGATATTTTCGGATAATAAACACACAGAAGCAGAAAAAAACGTCCTTGTTTTAAACTTCTGGGAAAATTTTCCATTATTTCATAGGAATATTTCTTTGGTTTCGTCGCTTCACGTTATTTTTTGTTTTATTTCGGGTTTCTGAAACTCAAGCCTTGAATTATCGCAATTTTTTTTAAAGGGAAGTGCATAGTATACAGATATTGTTTGAAATGCTAAATTTATTTGTTTTCAATTTTTAATTTACTTAAGGATTGTAGGTTTTAAGTGGAATTTAGTCAATATCGGAGTGTACTTGAAATAGTCATTAATAAATCATAGCAACAAATAACAATAAAAGAAATTATTTGTACAATAGAATTGGATCCTAGAAACAAAATATGAAAAGCCTCCAACAAAACGCATTGGTTTTTACATCAATCGCAGAGCAATGAGAATAGATGGAGTTAAAATTTCTTTGGATTTTCACTGTTGATTTTTGTCACTTTGTATCTCCATGTTATATCATTGATTGAATACAAATTGTTGTTCAATCGTTACTGAATTGTTTATTCTTTATTTTCATATATAACATAAACATTAATTGTTCATTCGTTTTTTTTACAGCTTTGATAACGAGTGGTGAAAAAATTGCAATTCGAGCAGTGGAAAAAATGGTTGAGTGCAAGGACAGCGGCAAAATAAATTGATGACGTGGAAGGTCATGGAATTGCCAACAAATGTGTGGCACAAAACTGGTTCAATTGTTTCAAGGAAGGTGACACCAGCCTCGAAGACAGACCAAGATCAGGGATACCTTTTGTGATGGAAGATGAAGCATTTGGTTGAACAAAAACCAAACACAAGCACTCGTAAATTGGTCCTTCACAAAACACCATCAATCGACACCACCGTAAGCTCGGCGTTGCGAACGGACTGTCGAGAAGTGTGACGAAAGACAAGACAATACCTCTGAGCGATTCAGGTTTTATTCAATTCAAAAGGACACACGAGGTGTAAACAAAGATGGCGACAATTCTATGGGACTACACAATACACACTGACAGAACAATCAAAGCCAACCGGCCAGATATTGTTATTAAAGACCACAAACAAAAAACGGTGTCTCTTTATTGATATGGCAGTCCCTGCCGACTGCAATGTATCTTTGAAGATATTCAAAAAGCTGTCAAAATACAAGGACCTTGAAATAGAAATCTCGAACATGTGGCATATGGGAACATCAACAATCCCTGTTGTAGTTGGAGCCCTAGGGCTTGTTGGAAAAGATTGCAGTAGACTAATTGAAGGGATTCCTGGAAGTCCATTACTTCAAGGAGATACAAAAAATTGTTCTGACAAGTACAGCCCACACTTTACGAAGGGCTTTATCTATGTAATTTTTTTTTTGTCAGTGGAAAGTGTCATGACGCCATTTCTAACCTTAGGTCCCTGGACGGGACCCGGAAAGAAATGAGTAAACGCCAGAAATCAAAGAAAATAATAATAATAATAATAATAATAATAATGATAATAATAATAATAATAATATTTTACCACAATCACCGCCGCACCGGAAAAGAAAGTGGGTGTTCAATGCATTGTGATAAAAAATACAAATAAATAAAATTGTATTCTTAAAGGATTAGGGCAGGGGTCGGCAACTGATTCGACCCCGCGGGCCGGACCGTGTTATAATGACGGGTCGCGGGCCGGACGAAGGCCATTAATGAAAAATTAAGGAAAATTACATCTGCAGACCCCTGTCAACCTAAATATTTAAAACCATAATGAAAATAAACATTGAGAAATCAGAAAAACAAAAGAAAATCTAAAATTAAAAAAAACACCTAACAAAAATTACTTTTCCTCAAGGAACGTCAAAATACTTCAAAGTGAAAAAAATCAACCGAAGTGAAATGGATGAAATTATGACGTGTGGGTTTGAAACTGTTATTAAAAATTGCTCCACAAATGAACCACACACACACACACACACACACACACACACACATCAAACAAAAACGAAGCACATATACCCATACATACGAGTACAAATAGTTGCAAACATATACACTTACGTACACATGCGGTATCATCCACACATTCATGAGGCATGTATGTATAATGCGCATATGTTTAACTGTCTTTAGATTTCTGCTACCTCACATGTCAGTCCCTCCCTGGCCTCTTTCACTTTATCGTTCCTTCGCTTCTGTTATCTTTTAATGTAGCCAAGGGTCATAACAAATATGTATTCATTATTTGACATTAAATGTAGGCAACGCAACTTGGTAAAATAAGTCTCATGAAAGATAACTGGCAGATAGTCTAATATTTTTAGTGCACTGAGATGTGTAGACATTCTATGGAAAATGATATATAACAAATTTCATTTGAAGGTCGTCTCTCATGTCAAAAATAGTCATTGGTAATCAGGCTCGCGGGCCGGTCAAAATGCCTTCGCGGGCCGGATCCGGCCCGCGGTCCGTACGTTGCCGACCCTTGGTTTAAGCCATTTGTGAACGTGGGGGTTCAACTCAGAGCGACGCAGCATTTGGGGCTTATTTATATGTCCTTTCGCATGATCGTTCATAGTTTGTTGAATGGACAGAAGTTCACGATTACTGTCTTTAGAGGACTGATTTCCTAGCTGGGTTGATATTGGTAATTCCATAGGAATGTGAACCTGTCGTAATTCAGCAAGGCTGCTGCCCCCAGTTCCTTTTGGGGTAAGATGTTTAAGTGAGACAGTAACCTCGCTACTATCTAATTTCCTGATGTGGGCATACTGTAGGTTTACTTCTAGTAGTTCCACCTTCTCGACCAGTGATACATACTTGCTATTCCGGGGATATCGTTTCATAAATATTTTACCGGGGTGACTTAGCCATGCGGGTAAGGTGGTCCCATTGGTTGATCGTCTGTTGAACTTGAATAGTCGTTCATGTGGCGTACAAAACAATGAACGATTATCATGTAAAGCTTCAGACAAGACTTCCCAATGTGATTCTGGAAGGTTCTTGGTTTTTAATGATAGAAGGATTGACTTCCAGATGATACCATTGTACTTTTCTAATTGGTCATTATCTTCTGGATTATAAGGAGTAGTTCTACTAGTGACATTTCTTTAATTGTTTAGGAAAGTTTTTTGTTTTTTTGTGTGAAAGAAATGAGGATCCCCTATCACTATGGATGTAAGCGGGCATGCCAGATATGGAAAATGGATTGAACAGGCAGCTATTTACAGTTTTAGCTTCCATGTTTGGGCATGGGTAGGCAAAAATGAACCTGGCAAATTCATCTGTGATGGTTAGCAGATACTTGCTGCGAGATGAGGAAGGTAGTAGACCCTTAAAATCGATGATCAGATGGTCAAAAGGTTGAGCTGTAGATCAGATAGTTTGTGGAAATTTGGTTTAATTATGTCGCATGTCGCAGTTGGCTGTCATCATACAGATTTCTTCAAAAGAAGATGGTAAGTTTTGACTTTGAACAAAGTGTATCATTCTGGCTACACCTGAGTGACACAGTGATTCGTGCAATCTTAACAGTTTGTTGTCCGAGAAGGTAGCACAACTGGTTCGAGTGAGAGTGTCCGCTGTCATATTGTCTTTTCCTGCATGGTACTGAATGTCAAAACGAAATGAAGCAAGATTGATTCTCCAGCGCAGAATTTTTCATTTTTTATTTTCCCATAATTTTGTGCATCGAACATAAATAGCACAGACTTTTGATCAGTTTTTAGAATGAAGTATCTAATAATTAGGATGTGTCCTCATTTCTCGGCAGCATCGACTTTTGCAAGAGCCTCTTTCTCTACCGGTGCATAGTTTAACTCACTGCCTTGCATTGATTTTGAATGAAAGGCAACTGATCGATTGTCCTGACTGAGTACTGCTGATACAGTGACGTCTGTGTTATATTGGTGTGAGTTCGTTTCAAACATCCTCGTCGTGCTAAGATTAGGCTTCTCAGCCTAAAGTCTATAGTCTCCCCAAAGTCATCTGTTATATATACACGATTCGGCTTCCCAGCCCAAAGTCTATGGTCTTTCCAAAGTCACCTGCTTATATACACTCAATTCGGCTTCTCAGCCTAAAGTCAATGTTCTCCCAAAAGTCACCTGCTTATATACACTCGATTCGGCTTCTCAGCTTAAAGTCTATGTTATCACCAAAGTCACCTGCTAATATATACTCGATTCGGCTTCCCAGCCTAAAGTCTACGGTCTCCCCAATGTCACATGCTTATATACGCTCTTCGGCTTCTCAACCTAAAGTCTACGGTATCCCCAAAGTTTTCTGCTTATATACACTCGATTCGGTTTCTCAGCCTAAAGTCTGGGGTCTTCCTAAAGTCATCTTCTAATACACATAACACCAGGTGGATACTAGAAGAAAGGTTTATTGTAGACCACAAGTACAATATGAAATACGGTACAGTTATACGCACAGGTCAATTTAGTAGTGAGTGCCACAAACTGGAAGGTCGAACGTTCTTGCATCGTCTCGCTGTTCACTTCCCCTCCTGAGTCTCTCATAGACGGTTGACTTTATATAGGTACTTACTACTTATAGTGTAATCATTCATGGGGGTGACTGGTTATTCCATCACATCAGTCTCATACATCGTTTTCTACGACGAATATCAGATTATTACTGATCGCAGCCAGTCTGGCATCTATCAGGTTAGTTTTCAATGTCTGTATGGCTAACAAAGCCTTCCCTGATAATAAAAGTATTTGGGTTGATTTTAACATTGATTTTGTCAGATTTCTTGGTCAACTTGCATAATATTCAAATATTCCAATGATTCATTCGAAGAACTTCACTTTCTTGGGGGTGGGGGGCAGGTAGTTCTGTTCAGATATGCTGTAACATCCCTTGCAACAGGGTAACATCCTTGGCCACTGGTACCAAATTAAGTAATACCTATCGCCGCCGATTATACTCGATGGTGTAACGACATTTAGTGGTACGGTCATCAGGGTGTTAGGACGAGGTTTTAACCACGGGATAACTTTACGTTGACCAATATTGACATTGGTCCAAGCTGGTTGTTGGTCAATGACCGTTTCGATCCACACCAACTCTGCCCACACTGTGTTCTTGATCTCAGAACAGTAGAAAATCGAAGGTTGTAGTCTCACAGCGCTGGTTCAATCCGTGACAGGTCCTATATTAAGGAAGAAAAATATCTTCACGACGAAAAATAAAACGAGAGATTCCAGGGGTTAATCTTCAATTGGTTTATATAGCTCTTAGTACAACAAAAATTAACCCTTCCGCATCAATCTCTATAGTGACATTGGGCCTTGTCTAAATTTCTGGAAGAGCTGGGTTTAAAATCTTGGAATCAGGAATTCTGGTTGGTAGCTGGCATGGATTCCAAAAGCACTCGACTCGGCCTGTCAACCTAAAGTCTATGGTTTCCCCAAAGTCACCTGCTTATATACACTCCATTCGGCTTCACAGCCAAAAGTCTATGGTCTCCCCAAAGTCACCTGCGTATATACACTCGTTTCGGCTTCTCAGCCTAAATTCTATGTTCTCCCCAAAGTCATCTGCTTATATACACTCGATTCGCCTTCTCAGCCTAAACTCTATGGTCTCCCAAAAATCATCTGTTATATACACATGATTCGGCTTCCCAGCCTACAGTCTATGGTCTCCCGAATGTCACCTGCTTACATACATTCGATTCGGCTTCTCAGCCTAAAGTCTACGGTCTCCCCAAAGTCACCTGCTTATATACACTCGATTCGCCTTCTCAGCCTAAAGTGTATGGTCTCCCAAAAGGTATCTGTTATATACACACAATTCGGCTTCTCAGCCTAAAGTCTATGGTCTCCCCAAAGTCACCTGCGTATATACACTCGCTTCAGCTTCTCAGCCTAAAGTCTATGGTCTCCCAAAAATCATCTGTTATATGCACACGATTCGGCTTCCCAGCCTAAAGTCTATGGTCTCCCCAAAGTCAATTGCTTACATACATTCGATTCGGCTTCTCAGCCTAAACTCTATGGTCTCCCAAAAGTCACCTGCTTACATACACTCGATTCGACTTCTCAGCCTAAAGTCTACGGTCTCCAAAAAAGCCACCTCCCAAATTCGCCTTCAACCTAAGGTCTTACATCTCCCAAAGTCACCTGATATATACACTCTGATTCGGCTTAACCTAAAGTCTATGGTCAACCCAAAGTCACCTGCTTATATACACTCAATTCGGCTTCTCAGCCTAAAGTCTATGGTCTCCGCAAAGTCACCTGCTTGTATACACTCCATTCGCCTCCTGAGCCTAAAGTCTATTGTCCCCCAAAGTCACATGTTTATATACACGCCATTCGCCTTCTCAGCCTAAAGTCACGATCTCCACAAAGTCACCTACTTATAAGCACTCGATTCGCCTTTTCAGGCAAAAATCGATGGTCTCCCCAAAGTCATCTGTGATATACACTCGATTCGCCTTCTCAGCCTAAAGTCTATGGTCTACCCGAAGTCACCTGCTTATATACACTCCATTCGCCTTCTCAGCCTAAAGTCTACGGTCTCCACAAAGTCACCTGCTTATATACACTCCATTCGTCATATGAGCCTAAGGTCTAGCGTCTCCTCAAAGTCACCTGCTTATATACACTCCATTCGCCATATGAGCCTAAGGTCTAGCGTCTCCACAGAGTCACTTGCTTACATACACTCCATTCACCTTCTCAGCTTAAAGTCTATGGTCTCCCCAAAGTCACCTGTTTATATACACTCGATTCAGCTTCTCTGCCTAAAGTCTATGGTCTCCGCAAAGTCACCTGTTTATATACACTCCATTCGCCTTCTCAGCCTAAAGTCTATGATCTACCCGAAGTCACCTGCTATATATACACTCCATTCGCCTTCTCAGCCTAAAGTCTGCGGTCGCCACAAAGTCACCTGCTTATATACACACCATTCGCCTTCGCAGCCTAAAGTCTGCGGTCTCCCCAAAGTCACCTGCTTATATATACTCCATTCGCCTTCTCAGCCTAAAGTCTATGGTCTCCGCAAAGTCACCTGCTTATATACACTCCATTCGCCATATGAGCCTAAGGTCTAGCGTCTCCTCAAATTCACCTGCTTATATACACTCCA
The DNA here is from genome assembly GCA_903632075.3 of Acanthosepion pharaonis. NCBI lineage: Eukaryota > Metazoa > Mollusca > Cephalopoda > Sepiida > Sepiidae > Acanthosepion > Acanthosepion pharaonis. Next base: position 328,964 of record CAHIKZ030001567.1, on the reverse strand, counting down.
TTCGCAGACTCAGCCTAAAGTCTATGTTCTCCCCAAAGTCACCTGCTTATATACACACCATTCGCCTTCTCAGCCTAAAGTCTATGGTCTCCCCAAAGTCACCTGCTTATATACAATCCATTCGGTCTCTCAGCCTAAAGTGTATTGTCTTCTCAAAGTCACCTGCTTCTATACACTCGATTCGGCTTCTCAGCCAAAAGTCTATGTTCTCCTCAATGTCATGTGCCTATATACATACAATTCGTCTTCTCAGCCGAAAGTCTATGGTCTTCCCAAAGTCATCTTCTAATATACACTCGATTCGGCTTCTTAACCTAAAGTCTATGGTCACCCCAAAGTCACCTGCTTATATACACTCAATTCGGCTTCTCAGCCTAAAGTCTATGGTCTCCGCAAAGTCACTTGCTTGTATACACTCCATTCGCCTCCTGAGCCTAAAGTCTATTGTCTCCACAAAGTCACATGTTTATATACACGCCATTCGCCTTCTCAGCCTAAAGTCTACGATCTCCACAAAGTCACCTACTTATATGCACTCGATTCGCCTTTTCAGGTAAAAATCGATGGTATCCCCAAAGTCATCTGTGATATACACTCGATTCGCCTTTTCAGCCTAAAGTCTATGGTCTACCTGAAGTCACCCAAATATACACCCATGCCTTCTCAGCCTAAAGTCTACGGTCTCCCACAAAGTCACCTGCTTATATACACCCATTCGTCATATGAGCCTAAGGTCTATGGTCTCCTCAAAGTCACCTGCTTATATACACTCCATTCGCAGTCTCAGCCTAAAGTCTATGTTCTCCCAAAGTCACCTGTTTATATACACTCAATTCGACTTCGCAGCCTAAAGTCTGTGGTCTCCCCAAAATAACCTGCTTATATACACACCATTCGCCTTCTCAGCCTAAAGTCTATGGTCTCCCCAAAGTCACCTGCTTATATACACTCCATTCGCCATATGAGCCTAAGGTCTATGGTCTCAGAGAGTCACTTGCTTACATACACTCCATTCACCTTCTCAGCTTAAAGTCTATGGTCTCCCAAAGTCACCTGTTTATATACACTCCATTCAGCTTCTCAGCCTAAAGTCTATGGTCTCCGCAAAGTCACCTGTTTATATACACTCCATTCGCCTTCTCAGCCTAAAGTCTATGGTCTCCCAAAGTCACCTGCTATATATACACTCCATTCGCCTTTTCAGCCTAAAGTCTATGGTCGCCACAAAGTCACCTGCTTATATACACACCATTCGCCTTCGCAGCCTAAAGTCTGCGGTCTCCCCAAAGTCACCTGTTTATATACCCCATTCGCCTTCTCAGCCTAAAGTCTATGGTCTCCACAAAGTCACCTGCTTATATACACTCCATTCGTCATATGAGCCTAAGGTCTAGCGTCTCCTCAAATTCACCTGCTTATATACACTCCATTCGCAGACTCAGCCTAAAGTCTATGTTCTCCCAAAGTCACCTGCTTATATACACACCATTCGCCTTCTCAGCCTAAAGTCTATGGTCTCCGCAAAGTCACCTGCTTATATACAATCCATTCGCCATATGAGCCTAAGGTCTAGCGTCTCCACAGAGTCACCTGCTTACATACACTCCATTCACCTTCTCAGCTTAAAGTCTATGGTCTCCCCAAAGTCACCTGTTTATATACACTCGATTCAGCTTCTCTGCCTAAAGTCTATGGTCTCCCCAAAGTCACTTGTTTATATACACTCCATTCGCCTTCTCAGCCTAAAGTCTATGGTCTACCCGAAGTCACCTGCTATATATACACTCCATTCGCCTTCTCAGCCTAAAGTCTGCGGTCGCCACAAAGTCACCTGCTTATATACACACCATTCGCCTTCCCAGCCTAAAGTCTGCGGTCTCCCCAAAGTCACCTGCTTATATACACTCCATTCGCCTTCTCAGCCTAAAGTCTATGGTCCCCGCAAAGTCACCTGCTTATATACACTCCATTCGCCTTCTGAGCCTAATGTCTACGGTCTCCCCAAAGTCACCTACTTATATACACTCGACTCGGCTTCTCAGCATAAAGTCTGTTGTCTCCCCAAAGTCACCTGCTTATGTACACTCCATTCGGTCTCTCAGCCTAAAGTGTATTGTCTTCTCAAAGTCACCTGCTTCTATACACTCGATTCGGCTTCTCAGCCAAAAGTCTATGTTCTCCTCAATGTCATGTGCCTATATACATACAATTCTCTTCTCAGCCGAAAGTCTATGGTCTTCCCAAAGTCATCTTCTAATATACACTCCATTCGGCTTCTCAGCCTAAAGTCTATGGTCTCCCCAAAATTACCTGCTTATATACACTCGATTCCGCTTCCCAGGATATATTCTATGGTCTCCCTAAAGGCACCTGCATATATACACTCGATTCGCCTTCTCAGCCTAAATTCTATGGTCTTCCCAACGTCATCTTCTAATATACACTCCATTCGGCTTCTCAGCCTAAAGTCTATGGTCTCCCCAAAATTACCTGCTTATATACACTCGATTCCGCTTCCCAGGCTAAATTCTATGGTGTCCCCAAAGTCACCTGCTTATATATTCGATTCGCCTTCTCAGCCTAAAGTCCAAGTTCTCCCCTAAGTCATCTCCTTATATACACTCTATTCTGCTTCTCAGCCTAAAGTCTATGTTCCCCCCAAAGTCACCTGCTTATATACATTCCATTCGCCTTCTCAGCTTAATGTCTACGGTCTCCCCAAAGTCACCTGCATATATACACTCGATTCGCCTTCTCAGCCTAAAGTCTACGGTCTCCCCAAAGTCACCTACTTATATACACTCGACTCGGCTTCTCAGCCTAGTCTGTTGTCTCCCCAAATTCACCTGCTTATATACACTACATTCGGTTTCTCAGCCTAAATTGTATTGTCTTCTCAAAGTCACCTGCTTCTATACACTCGATTCGGCTTCTCAGCCAAAAGTCTATGTTCTCCTCAATGTCATGTGCTTATATACACACAATTCGGCGTTTCAGCCGAAAGTCTATGGTCTTCCCAACGTCATCTTCTAATATACACACCATTCGGCTTCTCAGCCTAAAGTCTATGGTCTCTCCAAAATTACCTGCTTATATACACTCGATTCCGCTTCCCAGGCTAAATTCTATGGTCTCCCCAATGTCACCTGCTTATATACACTCGATTCGCCTTCTCAGCCTAAAGTCTACGGTCTCCCTAATATCACCATCTCATATACACTCGACTCGGCTTCTCAGCCTAAAGTCTATATTCCCCCCAAAGTCACGTGCTTATATACACTCGATTCGGTTTCTTTGCCTAAATTCTATGGTCTCCCCAAGGTCACCTGCTTATATGCACTCGATTCGGCTTCTCAGCCTAAAGTCTACGGTCTCCCCAAAATCACCTCCTTATATACACGCGATTCGGCTTCTCAGCGTAAAGTGTATGTTCTCCCCAAAGTCACCTGCTTATATACACTCGATTCGGCTTCTCAGCCTAAAGTCTACGGTCTCTCCAAAGTCACCTACTTATATACACTCGACTCGGTTTGTCAGCCTAAAGTCTATGGTCTCCCCAAAGTCACCTGCTTATATACGCCGTGGCTCGAAACTGGTGATTCCTCTATTGTCTTTGTTCTTTATTTCTACTTTTTCAATTTTACAAATTTGGATATTTATCCACCTTTTTTGGAAGTAGTCACAGAGATTGCTTTTCCTTTAACTCCCACCTGCTTCACTTCATATCTCTCACTGCCACTCTGCACAGGAGGGGCTAAATCTGATCCTTCCTCCTTCCTACTCACTATTCTAATTTTGCCTACTTTTTAGGGCACATAACTCTCTTTTTGAAAAATCTATTTTTAAAAATGCGTAAGAGAAAGATCGTTGTTTATTCTCTTCATTACTTTCAATTCTTTGACTCCTTTCGTACAAACCAGGACACGTTATCCGCACGATATGATTGATCTTCATAACCTGAACCCTATAAAGGGGTTCATTCTTTGTTTTCGTTTTTGTCAACGAAAAATAGGATTCTTATCTACTTATTTTCCCTTCAATCATACGTGTTTTTAAAATTTTTCCAGGAAGAGATAAACTTATTTCGCAAATTTGTTTTCGTCAATGAAAATATGTTTGTTTACCTAAATTCTTAACAAAGAGACTCTCTATTTTCCATCCCTGGCCCGCTCGCCGTCTCAGCGAAAACTCACACCAGATGACATTCTCGGCATGACATGACTGATCTTCATTACTTCAACCCTAAGAAAAAGGCTTCGTTCTCTGTTTTCGGTTTCGTCAACAAAAAAAGATTATCAGGTTGTTAACATAGGCATAAGTGCCATGCAAATCATGTATCCTGATGAATTCATCCATATTCTTTTGGAAACAAGCAGTCCCATTGGTCATACCAAACGGCATCCTGGTAAATTGGTAGAGTTGACCCGCAGATTGGAAAGCTGTATAAGACCTGAATTGGGATGCAGCAGGATTTGATGGTATGCACTTTTAAAATCTTTTTTTTTCTAATAGTACCTATATTGGGCTAACTGGTTGACAGTGCTTTCAATGTTGGGCAGTGGGTATGCATCAGGCAGTGTATATTTGTTGACCGTTTGGAAATAGTTAATGACCATTCTCTTTTTATAGTTTTTGTCTTCTTTCACGGCTAATGGTTGTGCCCTCCTTAGTGATAGACTTGGTTCAATGATTCCTTCTTTCAGTAAACGTTGTCTCTCTGAATCAATGTAGTGTTTGTCTGGTCTTGAAAATTTTTGCAGTTTGGTTGTAATGGGTTTGCAGTTTGCAGATAAATTAGCAAATAGGGTCGGAGGGTCGACATTAATAGTTGTAAAGGCGTAGAAGGTCAATGTTGGTTTGCTGTCACCATATTTGATGACAACACATTCATGCTACTCTTGGAAATCAGTTTCAAGGATTATATCAGGACAGAAATCACTGATTACATTTAGATGATCATTTATATATTCATGTACGAAAAGGTTGATGTACACAACACAATATCCTGCAATTTCCGTGGCCTGTGTTCCTGCAGTCATGCGAATTAAACTTGAGATTGGGTATTGTTTTAATTTAAGCCTTTTGTCGACTTTGTGGCTTATGAAACTTCTGTCAGTTCTTTCACTGTCAATTAGGGCTTTCTGCCTGCGTCCCTTCATGAACACATTAGTGGATACTTTAAATCTAGATTCAAAAGCAGCAGAATAAATATCTGAAAGCGTGGGGCTGTTATTCATCGGCATTGAGTGGTCTGAATCGTCAAATGCAGCTGACTGAGGACTGGACTTATTTGAAGGGCATAGTCTTGCAAAATGTCCGGTTTTGGAACACTTATGACAGGTCGTTTGCCTTGCAGGACATTTGCTTCGTGGATGACATAGATTTCCACAAAACTAGCATTGTGATATTATTGCGCAACGTGGCTTCTATAGTTGGTCTCTCTTCTTTGGCAGCTGCACTGATAGTCGGTGTGGATGGATTCTGTTGCATGAATCCAACAGTATTTTTTTGTGTAAGGTCGAGGGATCGAGCCTGACTATAAACATTCTGCAAGTCCAACGTTCTATACTCTAAGAGTCTCTATCGAATAAGGTTAGAATCCAGACCGTTGATGAATGCATCACGAATGACATCTTCTCTGTAGGCTTCAGCGGATACTGATTTGTAGTTGCAATCTTTAGAAAACATGCGCAGTGCTTGTAGGAATTGGTTGATTGATTCATCAGATTTCTGGCAATGAATTGTGAGGAACTGACGTGCAAAAATCTCGCTCGTTGGCTTAACATAAATGTTTTCTACTCTTTGTATAGCTTCCTCGTAGGTTTTACAGCTTTCTATGTAATCATACACTGTCCGGTCTATGTGACTTAACAAGACACTGAATTCATCTAGCGTTACAGCAAGCGTCTGAATAGTGTCCAAGTAATTGACGAACGTCTGATACCAAAATGTCCACTCTTTAGCGGCGATTGGTGAATTGGGATCCTGATTGAGCTTTTCCGGTTTTAATACTTTGTCCATTTGGAATAATTGTGAGTTGAATAAATTGTGGTGAAAGATGAGATTGGAGAAAATACTTCTGGGCGATTTAGGTTTTATTCAACTCAAAAGGACACGTGGGGTGTAAACAAAGATGGCGATTTTTAAAACGTTTTTTTAAGAGAAGGAAATAATTCCTTAATAACGGCAGTCAACTAGAATAATAGGATTATTTTATTACAAGAAGTTCCTCATGAACTGACCAATGAGCAGACTCAACAATGTGTGAACATTTACAAACAACTTTTGGCAATACTTGTCTATATTTCTGAGAAGAGGTATTATGTACACCCCAAGGACACATGACATACTGGATAAAGGCGTTAGTTAGATTTAGTGACAGGACACAAAGGAGTGTGAGTTCAATACCCGGTTAAGGCAATGGAGAACTTAGAGAGGGAATTAAGCAGGAGATAACTGATAACTGACATCCATTAGACATGGCACGTGGAACTAAAACAGTCTACCCCAGCGAGCGAAATAAGGAGTTCAGTTCGACATTCCAACCACCTGAAGAAGGCCGGACCGTACAACGGTCGAAACGTTGTAATAAATATGGCGACAAGGATGAGGGCAATAGTCCGAATAACGTAAATAGTGAACTTTTGGCAAATCCTCGAGATGCCCGTTTTGAGCGTCGAATTGTAAGTGGGGATAAAAAAAATGGATTTATTTTCGTAATCCTAATAAGAGAAATCTCTAGCTTCGTACGGGTCAGGCTTCAGAACCTTCTGTTAAACAAAAGCAATTTGAAGAGAAGGTCATGATGTGTGTTGGGTGGAATTTCGAGCGGAAGTTGCACAATGAGCTTTTGTTCCAAAAGTTCTCATGCCGTGAATGTTGACTTTTATAATCCACAACTGCAGCGAAGATATGATGCTTTGAATGTGTGCCCGCTACATTTAGTCAATGACAATAACAACGCCCCACACACACTGTCAATGTGACCAAGCCTAAACCAAAACTTGAGGGATTCGAAGTACTTGCTTGCCTCAAGTCTACCTACAGAGTCCAGATCCTTCACCATCGAATTACCACATTTTCCGATCCATAGCGCTCATTTTTGCGCAGATGGAAGTTCAACTATGTGGATGAGGCGGAAAACGGCTACAGTTTTTTTTTAATTTCAAAACCAGCCAAATGGTATACACGAGGAATTGAGCTTCTGGCACAACAATGGCAACAGGCATTATAATATGATGGGATATATTTTGCCTTTAAACCAGCCAAATGGTATACACGAGGAATTGAGCTTCTGGTACAACAATGGCAACAGGCATTATAATATGATGGGATATATTTTGCATTTAAACCAGCCAAATGGTATACACGAGGAATTGAGCTTCTGGTACAACAATGGCAACAGGCATTATAATATGATGGGATATATTTTGCCTTTAAACCAGCCAAATGGTATACACGAGGAATTGAGCTTCTGGTACAACAATGGCAACAGGCATTATAATATGATGGGATATATTTTGCCTTTAAACCAGCCAAATGGTATACACGAGGAATTGAGCTTCTGGCACAACAATGGCAACAGGCATTATAATATGATGGGATATATTTTGCCTTTAAACCAGCCAAATGGTATACACGAGGAATTGAGCTTCTGGTACAACAATGGCAACAGGCATTATAATATGATGGGATATATTTTGCCTTTAAACCAGCCAAATGGTATACACGAGGAATTGAGCTTCTGGTACAACAATGGCAACAAACAATAGCATATTTTGAGGGACAAAAAATTTTTTTATGAAACTTGTTTGAACTATTAATTAAAACTTAAAATACGAAAACACATTTAGTATTATACAGTATTATTATTATTATTATTATTATTATTATTATATAGCTATGATACAACAGATTTTACAAGCAATGAATCGGAAACTTAAATCTAAATATAATTCCGAAACCATATATTATTTTAAATAAATAGACAATATTGGAACAAATACAAAGAAATATATCTGACTTGAACTTTTGGTTTGACTTTAAAACGAATTAAACGGTTAAGGGATTGAATTAAGGACAAAATTAACGTTTTTTATGTGATGAACAATTTTCCTTTATGGATTTTTAGAAGTTAAAGGAAAATAAGGACAACTTTTATGAGCTTTATCGATTCAACATAAGATGAATACATCTACATATACAGAGAATTCAGCTTTATCTCATCGTCAAGAATTTAGTTCCTTCTTTGCTGATGGCTTTGATAACTAAATCCACTGCCAACGTGCAGATTCTGAAGGTAGGATTAAAATGGTAATGATGAATGAAGGTGTATCATATGAATGAAAGAGATGGTAGGAAGTGAAGAGGATAAGGAGGATAGATAATGATTGAACTTTGACTCGAAGAGCTTAAGATTGTAATATTCTGGGAAGCACCGACACAGGATTCTTGTACCACAAAATTTTTCTTGCATTTAGAAATCTGAGGAAATGAAGGTGATTTGACTCCGTCCACGTAAACTGGCGTGGCGTTGAATAGAACTAGAAAATGGCACACACCTGAATATTTGACATGGAAATGGAGATAGAATTGCAATGTTGCAATGAAGATAGGATTGCAATGTTGCATCTGTGAAAAAAAAAGTTTGTAGATTGTAGAAGACTAGAATGAGTAAATGATTTGGAACTCGTCATGGCTGGAAAGTGAGGATTGACCAGCTCAGATACCATAATACGCCATATACAATACTCCATTTTTAGTCTCATCTGACTCTTGTAAGGATAACGCATGTCAGAAGGAGTCGGGAACTTCTCGAAACGTTAGAATGAGCCAATCATTTTCTCATAATCTTTAGCAATGGATTGTACACATGAGTTCAGTTTGAGGTCTGAATGCTGAAAGTGTAGAACTTCATTGAGTGCGAAATCCTTCATAGTAACTGAAGAAAATTCCATCTGACTTTTGATGATGAAACAAAAAGTGCTTGTTTTTTTCTTTTTTTTCTTAAATCAAAACTATCGGGAGCTATACAATCTACGTGCTAGTAGTACATTGAATAGAATTGGGAACTGAATCAAAATGCAAAATGTTGGTAATATATTCCACACGATTGTGAAATTAATTTAGTAAAAATTTTTTTATTGAATTTGATATCTATTATCAATGATAAAATTATGTGGTAAATTTTTGAGTGTCTGTTCCAAAATTTAGGAGCCTAAAATTGTAATATTTTGAATTTTAAATGATATAAAATATACTACAGTGGGCGTAAAGAATAATTTTTTTAAATTCAACATAAGAAAAGAATGCTTTCAAATATTAGAGTACGATTTTAAAACTCTTTCAGATTTTGGTCGTGGCTGAAAAAATGGATTTAAAATAAAGGCATGATTGAGTAATCGAAAGACTAATGCCATTTTCGAGTGTTAACATTTTCAAAAATAATTTTATTTATTCATTTTACATCTGTTTTTAACTTTTTTCTTTTTGAAGATCAAAAAAGAAAAATAAAATTTTGAATTATGTCCCTTGTTACCAAAATTTATTGTAAGTTTTGAGTGTTTTCCGCATGTTGATAATATTTTTGTTTAATAAAGTTTTTTGTTGTCATGATAATAATTTCAGAAATACAGTAAAAGATAAATAAATCCCCTGAATAACAAGGGATATGTTGTAATTGGCCTGAAAATATTTCCACAAATCATTCTAATAATAAAAATAAATTAACTCATTAATGAATGTGTTGAAATTTTCATTATGAATAATGAAATGTTAACAATTATCAGTCTAGTCATATGTTTATTTACTTATATTGAATTTTGACTCATATTAAAATAGTATTGTGTTTCAAAACTTTCTTTCGTTGTTTGTTTTTGAAAGCTGGACTATTTAACGACATGAAGATATATAAAGTAGCATTGTTTTTCGAATATAAATATTTTCATCAAATTGTTAAAATTGTTCATTGTGATTTCATTGTCGTCATTATGTCTCTTCTCCTATGGAAGATTGTGATGAGCGAAAACCGATCATTATTTTAAAAACATTTCAGGACAAAAGAAATTTAATCGAATAGATTGCAATTTTTAAGCATAATGAAAATGAAAAAGTGATTATTTATTTCGGAAAAGGTTGTTAAAAACGCGTGAAAAAAGTTTTTTTCCGTTTATTTCAACTACAATCACTTCAAAATACTACAAGCACAACATAATACTATTAACACAATTAGTAGGACAAAGAAAAAACCTTTCCAGATTAATTTAAAGGCATAAAAGTCACTAGTACAATTATATATATATATATATATATATGGGTGTGATAGGGAGGAGGCTTATTGAAACAAATTTTACAAAAACAAAAAAGATCAATTTTAAAATCTGGATAAAAATCTGTCACATGCTATTTTCAATGATGTATCATTGTACTACAAATAAAAAAACTTCTTCAAGGTGTTTTATCAGATCCAAGCAAAAATTATTTTTTATAATGTCACGCCGAGCGGTTCCCAAATACTTTACCATGAGATATATAGGAACATTCTTTGAGGTATACACCAGTATTTGATACAAAATAATTATTAAATTCAAGAATTATTTTGACACCATTTAAATTTATAATTTCAATGAATTATGTTATCAAGTAACTTCAACAAGGTATGATTTTTTTTATTTTAATAACTTCATTTAAAATAAATATGATTTATTTTTCTCCCGCTTATCGTTGTCTTTATTCTGGCTTTTAGGCCGAGAGATCTACAGGAAAAGTTTCTGTTAACAAAGTTTTTTCCCGCCATTTTTATACGGATCAGGAAGAATGCAGACGATCTGTTTGCATCCATATGTACATATTTCTGCATCATTTGCCATCTTAAATTTAGGACGTGTAAGATCATTATTTTCTACATTTTCATTGTTAGTTCATCATTAAGATTAACTTCAATTTTCAGAGCAACATAATATTGGACCTCTTTCTTTCTTGCAAATATTGGACCTCTTTCTTTCTTGCACCACTGCAGTTGAAGGCTATCCACATTCTAGTTCGTTTATGGATGGATCACCATTAGATAGATTCTCATCATCAAATATGATATCCAAGGAAACAAGATAGTCTGCATTAATAACTTCACCATCAATATTCTAGGTAGGATCTTCAGCCATTTGCTTTGCTGTTTGGGGAGTATGTTTTTTTGTTTGCTTCGTGGATATTTTTTCCTCTTTATTTTGAATCGCTCAGTAAGGATTCTTGTCCTCCTAAATTTTCCCCTACCTTTTCTATTCCTTGGGTCAGTTGTAGGTAACTGACAAGTATCAGCTGGTGTTAAGAGTCAGATGGTTAAATTACAGCATTTGAGCTCAATGGAACAATTCATGTCAACCTAAGTGTCGTAATATTCTGTTGCAGCGAAAACTCATCAATGTCTAAAGAGTGATCTGTTACATCAGAAGCGAGAAACTCATCCTTGGGGAAGATGTTCAAGTCTAGAGTATAAATACCAGTTACCCTAAAACCTGATTGGATGTTGGTAAGAATCATGACTTGATGAAAATTCATTGATTTGTATTTATGACATAGCAACCTTTGTTCGTATTCGAAATTGAAACATTTTTTGGTTTATAAAAATAATAATTTTTTGCTAGTGAATATTGGATGAACAATTTTTCTTTCGATATAAATGATTTTCCAGATGCCATTTCTAATATTTAAGTGGAAGAGAAGTGATGAATTTATATCTTTCGTAAGGGTATTTGCATGTAAGTGCTCGAGGAAAGGTTTTCCTTACTAATCCAGTAATTTCATAAATTTTCGTTTTCTCCTTTTCTTTGATACATGCATCAACAGCAGAAGTATAATAGATCTTGAAAGGCCCCCACAAACACCCTGAAAAAGGTGATGCACTTTTGTGGGCAGGATAGAGGCAACGACAGTAATATCAGACCATTTATTTCGTCACTGAGGTTGACTCGGGATTGTCAAGAATTAATAGCACATTTTTTTCTGGAGTAGTTTGCATGTCTCATAAAATGCTTTAGAAAAATATTAAAAATTATTTAATATTTTTAGTCTGAGATCTTATTTTTTTATTCGGTGTACACATTTTTTTGTACTGTATTTTTACTCTGATGAGAGAGAACCGATGAATCGCTTTAGTAATAATTAAACATTTGATTAAAAACTTTATAGCTTGCATATGTGGGCTTAAAGGGACCTCCACTAATTCACGATACTTAAGGATTAAAACGAATTTTAAAAAAATCAAAAAGGTTTCTTGAAGCTTTAATTTTTGCTTTAATTGAAAACTAAAGGATTAAATTTACTATGTCCACTAAACAAAACTCTGGTGTATTTCAAACAGAAATTATATTGATTGATTCGATTTTTTTTAATGTAAAATAGATGATTAGCGCCCCTTTTTTCGTCTTTCGTCGTAATATAATACTCTGTATTAAAAAAATCTTCCAAAAATTATATTAAAATTAAATTATACTTTTCTGAAACTTTATTTGACGTATATTAGCTGATTTAAAATGTAATTAATCTCATTTTGAACAAACATTATTTACTTTAAGTTTAAAATATCAGAAGAAATGATTTTTTTAAAATAAACATTAGTTGTGTTTTAACCGACAGTAGCCATGTTTAAAGTGAATGTCGAGTGATAACAAGGTGTTGACAGGTTTATTGTTGTTCTATTGAGACCTCATCTGTTAAAACATAATTTAAGAAATTGACGTGATCGCCTTTTTATATAATTTTTAAGTACACAGTAATCTTTAAAATGTTGGAAAATATTCTACGTAATTTAATTTTAGGAATGTTGACTTTAAATTTACTATAGTCATTGCACTTATTTTCTGATAATGTCGTGTATGGTCCCCCATACTTTAAAAATGGGCTCGTTTATATACATAAAAAACCTTTAAATTCTTTTAAAAATCTTGGTGTTTGATGACTGGTATTAAGCTTTACCATTTATGATTAGTAAATATAGTTTTCCCTTAATATAATCTAAATGGACGAAATTAATACAAAATTTTAAAAGATTTAAAACTTAATAAATTTTTCTAATTAAAATGAAAAAAAAATGAAAACAATTCTTGTAAAACTCATTATTCATCGAAAAAAAAAATCTTTAGACAATAGTAACCTTAATATATCTTATTTATAAAAACAATTAAAAGCTTTCCGAATTAAATTTTTATTGTATTTTTCATTTTACGATTCCGAGCAGATTTTCAGTAAATGGTGGCCCTGCTCGACAAAAACAAATTGATTAATAAAATTCTCCAATAAATCCTACTTTTAATTAATATAAATATGAAGTGGCTGAAAGTTTAATTTCTCGAAATTTCAAAAAAATTAAGGAAGTGGGGGTAACGAATATAAAAAATATTTTTACCCAAGATTTTCTAAAAATAAATTTAAAAAATAATTTCATTAATTTGTGAATAATCTTGAAAGTTTCATTAAAATCAGACAATTATTTGATTTTTGAAAGAATTTCCAAATCAATGTATTTTTATCGAAAAAAGGTACTAAAATACACATGGTATTTCCTTCGAACGGGCTAGAAAGGATTAAGAAAATTAATAAAATAATAAAAAATTCCTTGGACTTTCCTCCTAATAATGACATAAATATTTTGACGATAAAACTTTATTTTTATCAAATTTGTTTTTTTTTTCATCATGGTAGACTCCTTTTTAGCGAAAATGTGAGGTACATTTTAATTATTAGTCTAGTATTGTACATATTCAGTATTATTACGTGTTTGCTTTGTCCGAGGTTAAATTTGAAGACTGCAATTCATGCATATAACAAACTTCTTCGATGTTGATTAAAAAGTTTCAACAAAGGAATTGTCGATGATCTGATTGTAAGTAATCATATCAACAATTCTTATTTTTTATAACTTGTTGAAGCTGTAGTATTATATATATAATATATATTATATACATTATATCATATTATATATATTATATCATATTTGCTAAAGTAACTTGTTTCAATAGCAGCAGCAATTTTGCCGAAAAAGTATTTCGAAAACGAGTATTCCAGTCTGGGAAAATGAGTTATACTGAAAATAAACTTGCTTCTTATTGATTTCTATCGGGCTGGCCAAACAGTGGAAAAGGTATGAAATAGAAGAATAAAATTGATTCATTCTTAGAGGCAGAGAAATATATATATATATATATATATATATATATATATATATATATATATATATATATATATATATATATATTAAAAGAAAGAACGAACTTTTTGTTATATTTTCTATCAATTATGTTCTCTTTCAGTGGATGGTTGCTTTTTTGATTGACACCAAAAGATTTGTTGGAGAAATGTATTAGCAGGTCATAGAATTAAGAAGATCAAGTTACAAATAGAGAAAAAAGAGTTTGCATTAGGAAAAGATTTGACGATAGAGCGGGGGGGGGGATCTGAAAGACAACGAGAACATTTTTCAACTGATAGAGGAAGGATGCTTTAATTTTTCGAAACCGGAAGCAGTAAGAGTCAGAAATCTGAAAATTAATAGAACCGATTCATATTTGTGGGTGTGTTTTGTGCAGTTTTGGAAAAAAAATTTTAACATTTCCCTCAGAGCTCACAGATACGCCACACTGATTTCTCTATTTACACGGTCATAGAATCTGATAGTTTTCCACGGGATTTCTATATATTAGTACATATATGTCAACAAAAAAAAAAAAATTGCCAGATTGTTTCGACCACTCTTACAGAACAGAGAGCACGCTCTGATTATATATATATATATATATATATATATATATATATATATATATATATATAAAAAAAGCCGCCCTATCAGGCAGCATTTAAACTAGCTCCTGCGGAGAGCACTTAATTGAAGCTTCAGCACAATAGATAGTGAGGAGTAGATGCGATAGACAACAATAAACTACAGAAGAATTCAAAATTGATCGCTGCATTTAAGTATTGCATTAATATTTAAGCTTACCTTTTAAAAGTTCAACGATAATTCTTCTGCCACCACTTAATTTAAAGAAAATTTGATGTACGTAGGTCCTTATTTTATTAATTACTAGCTTGAAAGCCGCTTTATCCATCTGCGTTTAAGCTAGCTTCTGCGGTGGGCTCTAAATTAAACCTTCACCATAATAGCAAGGGAAGAGCAAATGCGATAGGCAACAATAAACTACAGAAGAATTCAAAATTGATCGCTGCATTTAAGTATTGCATTAATATTTAAACTTACCTTTTAAAAGTTCAACGATAATTCTTCTGACGAGACTTAATTTAAAACCAATTTGATGTACGTAAGTCCTTATATATATATATATATATATATATATATATATATATATATATATATATTTAATACGTGTATAATTATGTATTTGGGCAGAAATCCCTCTTTTATACAAGTTTCAGTCAAGACGACTAATAAAGCAGAGCGTTAAGCTATTTATTAAATTTTTCTCGCGTTCGTCCAAGTTGTTTTATTTCAGGAGATAGAGTGTTCAAAAATACTTAATAATGCATTAACGGTTGGTGCTCGGATCCATAGAACAAACTTTACACACTCTATGTCAAGAAAAGAATATACTTGTACGAATGCAAGAAAAATTTCATAAAAAGCTTAACTGATATATTATGGAAAAAAAAGAAAGAATAGAGACCTTAAACTAATATTAGTTTAATATGCATAATAACTTCAGGCGGTATTTTTTCTTATATTAAATTCAGTAACTTTAATAAAACATGTTGAAACTATATATATATATATATATATATATATATATATATATATGTGTCTATAAACTTTATTTGTATTTGCGATAGAAATAATTTGTAAAAAGGATTAGAAAGAAGTAAATTTTTTAGGGTTTTATTGAAATTTTATTTAAATTTCTACATGTCCTCCATCATTAACAATACAAAGGGTAATACGATTTTGCAGTTCACGGAAAACATTTGCCAACTGATTTACAGTAATGCCTGAAATCACATTAGTTATTTTAGCGTTCAAATCTTCTAATGAACTAGCTTTGGTTGCATACAGAATTGTTTTTACATGTCCCCATAAAAAATCTAATGGAGTCAAATCTCGCGAACATGGAGGCCAATAAAATGATCCACCCCTTCCGATCCATCTTTTAGGTAATTTCGGATTTAGAAACTCTTTAGCACGCAGAGCAAAATGACAAGGAGCTTCATCTTGTTGAAACACTGTATTATATTTCAAGATTAATTGTTCAAGCTGCGGAATAAAGTAATTCTGCAGCATATCTAAATAGCTGTCACTGTTAATAACACGATATTGAAAAAAATATGGCCCTATGATCCGATTTTTTCCAAAAGCACACAACACATTAACTTTAAGAGAGTCACTTTTATGTTCAACAGTTTCATTTGGGTTTCAGTTCCCTAAATTAAGCAATTATACCTGTTGACCTTGCCACTAATGTGAAATGTTGCATCATCAGAACAGTAAACTACTCACAAATGCATCATCATTGCTAAATTTTTCATTGAACTGATGACAGAAAGTTATCCGTGCATAATAATCCTCTTCAAACAACTGTTGATGTAATTGAATTTTGTAAGCTTTCATGTGAAGTTTTGCCCGCAGAATCTTATGCACATTAGACTTTGGGAGCCTCAGCTCTAATGATGCACGTCTTACAGACTTTCTTGGACTTGTTGTAAAGGATTTTTCTATGGATGCAACACTTTCGTCGCTGATACATGGCCTTCCAGACCGTGGCTTATCATGTACAGAGCCTGTCTCTTTAAATTTTTTCATCCATTTAACAATAGTGATCTTATGAGGTGGTTCTTTATTGTATTCAACTCAAAACTTTCTTTGTACAGCAATAGTAGATTCAGTTCAGCCAATCAAAGGACACAGTTTACTTTTTCCTCTGTTGAAGCCATGGATCAAATTGACTCTGGAAAAAAGAAAATATTTTTTACTTATCTAAAACTTGTTGCAAATTTTGTGGTAAAGAATTATTCAATAACTATACTTAAAACTAGGTACATTAAACTTTATACCTTTTTTTTACAGATTATTTCTATCGCAAATACAAATAAAGTTATGAAGATTTTAAAGTGAACACGAACTTTATGGACACCCCATATATATATATATATATATATATATATATATATATATATATATATATATAGACGCACGTATATATACATACACTAAGGCACATATATAGACATGCATAAACGCACACACACACACATATATATATATATACATATATATACGCATATATACAGTTTGTGGACAGACTTATTCGCCTCCACTGAATATTTGTATATTTTCTCAGGAAATACAGATATTTGCAAGT
This sequence comes from Acanthosepion pharaonis, assembly GCA_903632075.3. NCBI lineage: Eukaryota > Metazoa > Mollusca > Cephalopoda > Sepiida > Sepiidae > Acanthosepion > Acanthosepion pharaonis. The sequence continues at coordinate 311,607 of CAHIKZ030001567.1, read as the reverse complement.
ACTTACTGAATTTACCATCAATAGTTTATTCCGTGTTTAGTTTTGAATAATTTAATTGCACCCCACTTATGTAAATTATGAAATAATATTCCTGTAAAGTTTTTTTTGCTTAATTTGACATTTAATACAAACACCATTTGAAAATGAAATAATATTGATTTGATTCTATAACATTCTAAAAGCTAATGAATAAGACAATATGTGAGTGTTACGTAGCGCCATAATTCATTCGTTCTGCAAACATTGCAAAAACGACTGAACTTGACAAGATCTCTGAATGAAGTTGATGCGTACAAAGAAGGTGATGGATATACAACACTTTCCAAGCGCTTAAATGTTCCTAGATTGACAATTCAGAGCATTATCAAGAAGCTCAACATGATGCATTGTTTTGAGAATAAATTAAGGATTGGCAGAAAACGATTAATTTTTGAGAGACAGGAAAGGAAAATTGCCAGAGATATAACGAAGACTCCTCACTTAATGACAAAGGACATTGTCAATGATTTAAAGACATCAGAGTTAAATGTATCGTGAGAAGACAGTCACTTGGTGCTTTTGTAGCAGAAAAACACAATCTATACATAGAGATAACAAATTAAAGCCATATTTATAAAATTACTAGAAATCATGTATCTAACTAGACACCAATTTTCATCTAGCTAGGTCAAAAACACGCCGCACTCCACTCAAAACAAATTTGAAATAAACACAAATATACCAAAGTACTGGCCATTATCGACACAGCTCTCGTTTGCCACAGATGTCTACAACTACAGTCATGCCTTACTCTTACATAGGCTATAAGAGAAGCCAGACATGAAGAGAGAGCAGAAAGCAGAAAGAGACTTCACACACACACACACACACACACACACACACACACACACACACACACACACACACACACACACACACACACACACACTAATCATAATGGCTACCCGAGAGTACGGCTGATTGCCTATGCAACTATTACGCTGTTAAAACGACCTCCTGTGAGTAGAGAAAGAGAACAGATTTTACTATCGACGCGACAAGCCCAAACCGATAGCTAACAAGCAATCAGCCGTTTTAAGTATAACTCCCTTTTCACATCTCGTACACTGCACATTCGAACGCTACACTATACGAAATACCAGAAACATTTTTATATCTTGTAAATGAAGATAAATCTTTGGTCATTTCTCCAAACCAGTGTCTAATTTGTTTCTTTACTCCAACCAACTTCCGCTTTGGTTCACTTTCATCGAGCAGGACTTTGAGCTTGTCGTCCAAGGAAAACTCCCTTGCTAAATACCTAAAATGCAGATTAGCTTATGCTAGAAGCTATCTAGAATATGGGAGTAAATATTGGAACTCTGTTTTATGGTCAGATGAAACCAAACAAGAATTATTTGGTCACATAAACTCCCGTTATGCATGGAGGAAAATGAAGGAAGCTCACAGACCATAAAAATACTCTCCGTGTAATTAAACATGGTGGTGGCGGCATTCTGCTCTTGGAGATGTTTTGCTGCTTCTGGACCAGGAGAAGTAGTGAAAGTACAGATTGTCATGGATAAAGAGCAGTATTTGGCTATTCTTAAAAATAATATGAAACAAAAGTACACGAAAGCTGTCTTTGGGGTGTCACTGGACGTTCTAACATGACAATGATTCGAAACACACGATACGAATTGTTACAAAATACTTAGATGATGGCAAAATTAAGGCATTAACGCAGAAAGTCCTGAGTTAAACCCTATTGTAAATTTATGGGCATATTTGAAGAATAAAGTAAGAGAAAAAAGTCTTTCGAATTTGGAGGAAGTAGAAGCTATTGCCAAGAAAGAATGGAGCAAAATAACTATCAGTGTGTGTAGAGATCTTGTAAGGAACTATCAAAAACAATTAAAAGCAATAAATAAGAATAAAGATTACACAATTGATTATTGAGGCAAGGACACCAATAATATGTTAAATAACTTTGGGGTGTTTGTTTGTATTATTGTTTGACATTAAAATAAAAAGGATGCACATACTTTGAAATCTATTATTTCATCTTTTGTGAAAAAAAGCACAGGAAGTTTCTATGACAATTTGAGGTAGACACACACACACACACACACACACACATATATATATATATATATATATATATATATATATATATATATATATATATATGCATATATATATATATACACATGCATATATATATTCGTCTATGTATGTATATTTCCATGTATGTATATATAAAAGATAGATAGTTATATATACACGATATATATATATATATATATATATATATATATATATATATATATATATATATATATATATATATTTGAAACGAAACACAGACAAAATTTAAGCTTTTATTTAATTTTTCTTGTGTTCTAACAAGAGCTTTCATTTCTGGACAAAGGGTGTGTAAGAACTGTCCAAACACACCCTTTGTCCAGAAAAGAAAGCTCTTGTTAGAACACAAGAAAAATTAAATAAAAGCTTAACTGTAGTAACTTGTCTGTCGTTTTAATAAAACATGCATAAAGGAAGGATTGCTGCCTAAATATACAACTATATATATATATATATATATATATATATATATATATATATATATAGGAAAAAAATGAGAACAAATAGAATATACTTCCACTGTCCGTAACATTTAAAATAGGGCTCAATACAGAGTATAGCTTAATATTATTTATTTTAGGATATTAAAAATGTTAAAAATATCTACACAATGGCAATTATGTTCCAACACTACATATATATCTCCTCGGGCGATGGTAACCTGCTGCCCAGTGAACGATTAATTTAATTTCAAAAGCAGAATACTTCCCCTTTTTTCGAGTTAAAAAAACAGAATTCAAAATAGGCTTGTGAGCTTTACCTTGATTAACCAATCGAATGTAACCTACACTAAATTCAAACTTACCGAAAAAAATATTATATAGGTCATGACACGAAGTTTTCTGCATATAAATCCTAGATAAATTCATTAGGGACAGGTACAAATGGTTACATTATTTCGGAAGATGTATATAAGTCTGGCGTTCAACATTTCCAAAAAGTAAAAGCGAAAGAGGTGGGAGAAAACTAGTTATATGCTCGGTCAGCTTCGTACATAAAATTTTGTAGTTGATAAGTAAAAGGCCCCTTTAAAAACTGGTAAATAATTTAATCTTTTGAAAAAAAAATCAGATCATAAATACAAAACTACCTTGGCAACTTAATATACAACTGTTAAGTAAAGAGCAACCATATAAGATATTAATGATACTGAGGGTTACTTTTAGGGAAATGTTTATCAATTAAATGTACTTAGCTTAGTACTGACCAATTGGTTAAATGGGTGGGGGGGGTGTACCAAACGATTTTTCTATTCCTATTCCTTTTTTTAAAATCCGTTTTATATTTTCTATAATTGATTTCAGCGTACTTGTAATCATTATTTTTTAAAACAGTGTTATAAGAACCGCCATATTTATCAAACGAATCTTTGTCAGATGAGTTGATGCTAATCCTACATTCTATAGATGAGGGTAATATGGATTTATCCAATCTGATATCGTCGATTTTTTTACCCCTGTTTATGATAAACAGTCCATTTCAAGTATATTCGTTTGAACCTTATTTACTTTGGAATTTGCCATATATATATATATATATATATATATATATATATATATATATATATATATATATAAATTTAAAACATTTTTTACCCTTTGGAAGTGTGGTCTAGATGAACAAGGTAAAAATCATAACCTTTACCGGGAAATGAATTATAACCAACAGGACCCTTAAGGTTGTTCTGTTTTTTATTTAAATATATATATATATATATATATATATATATATATATATATATATATATATATAATATGTTTAATAAACAAAAAATACTTGTATCTATAAAATAACAACGAACAGTAAGATTTATAATCCAAGATTTATAATCCAGTGTTCTGAGCAATTATTTTATTTTTAAAAAACATTGCTCGATACAAACAGTAGAGCAAAATATTATAATTATTTTGTTTTTTAAAAATATGATTCCATCGCGACACAGAAATTTCTGTTTGAAAACTGAAAGTAAAATTGTTAATTTAATTATAAAAATTAAACTTAAAAATCCAGAGCTTCGTTTCATTGTCAAGCGATGCTAGGAATCATATATATATATATATATATATATATATATATATATATATATATATATATATATATATATACTAAACACACATATCTAATCATACACACACACACATATATATATTTTAATATATTTTCTGTTTCTACGTTAATTTAATAGATATTATTTAAGTAAATGCTCTGTATAAACCAGCCGGAATGTTCAAGAAATTTCAGCTAACAGAAAATATATAAAATAATTGTCGCATACATTCAATAAATTTATACACATCAATGATTTATATAGATCATATCATTAATACGAAAACCGATATATATTTAACAAAGTAGTTGATATCTCCATACGCACTTATTTAGAACATGCACACACACACACACACACACACACACACACACACACATATATATATATATATATATATATATATATACAATCATACACTTATACATTTAAAAGCATGTTAAATATTTATTTTTTCACACGTGTATTGAGCACTTTTTAATAGCACTGTTTCCTGGTGAAATCCAACTGTGTCCATTAACCTTTTGTATACAATCGTACACGTATATATATATATGTATATATATATATATATATATATATATATATATATATATATATATATATATATTTTATAATCACACACACACACACACACACATATAAACACGCACAAACACATATATACATGTTTCATTAAAGACGACCCACAAGGTAGTACGCTTAAGCTTTTTATTTAATTTTTCTTGTGTTTGAAAAAGTGTTTTCTTTTTTGAACACGGAGTGTGTAGAAACTGTCCAAATAATCTATAATTCCAAGCGCTTTCGGCTATACTTTTTGCCATTATCAAGAACGATTTTATTTTTTCAGTTTAACTGAGTGTGTGCATAAATAAAGCTGCCTAAATGCACAATGTGTGTGCGTGTGTGTGTGTATATATATATATATGCAATCATACACATACAAACACATATATCTCTATAGAATCATACATGCAAATACACAAAATATACACACTCATACACAGACACACATATATATATATCTATAGAAGCATACACACGCAGACACAAACATATCTATAGAATCATAAACATATACGTACACACACGTATATATATATATATATATATATATATATATATGTCTTTAGAATCATAGACAGACAAACTTACAAAACTAGAGCATTAATATAATTATTTATTTAAAAATATGATTCCATGTAGCGTGTTGGAATCATATTTTTAAATAAATAATTTTATATATATATATATATATATGCACAGCACGCACATGTTTAATTTTGGTTTACTCCACTTTCAAGTTAGAGTAAAAATGACCTCAATCTGAAGCAGTAAGTAAATACATCAATTATAGATTTTACCTTTAGACGGATCGGCCGAAATGGCGCGCCGCTAACGTCATCAATAGCACAAAGGCGTTCAATTATCCGAACAAAACTTGAAATGTTACAAAACAACAAGTTACAAACAATATAAAAACATAAATTTAATTATGTGCAATGATCAGGGATGAGGATTAAAATGAAGCACATTAATCAATGGATGAAATAAATCTGAACCCATTACGTCGTGTGACTGATTTAGTTTTCAGAGTTGAATATAATCAGACAATGACGACATTTGTATCATTTGCACATATTGATCACTTTGCGAGAATCAACCATCAAGAGTAAAGATTTACACTTTTTCTGAAAGGAACATACCAATGGTGCACCGGTTATATTTTGCTTTAAAATATTTTGCATTTCATTAATAAGATTTGCACATGGAGGTGATTTTGAGGGTCAATTTTTGAAAAGAAAAATGAAAAAAGTGTGTTGAAAATATATAATAAAAATATTCATTTTAAAATTGGTTCGATCATTAAACTATAATGATTCCTACCTTCCAAGCTTTGACTCCCAAGAAGATTGACTTTGACTCTGCAGGATACAAGATGATTCCGTGGGTCTGATTTGAAAGAAAAGAAAAATACGGTAATTCCGTTTAAGTTCGAAGTCACTCAATACTAATTTGACTGATATGGTGATAGGTTTTGTTCATCAGCTACAATTTCTCCCTACCTCGCTTTCTCGACTTTTAAAGAGAAATGATACTTTGACCCTTTTTTAAAAAATTATGCAAAGTCAATCTAAGATTCAATCTCCTGAAGTTTTGCCCTGTCACTCATGAAATAAATAATGTCGGGCTTTTTTGCTCTCATCTTTCCATCTGATTTTTAATTCGTTCATTTATTCTGATTTATTTAATTTCCTCGCATGTTTATTGATCTTTTGATATGCATTTAATCGAATATATATTTAAGATTATGTCACAAAAATGTTTTCAATAATTTTTTTTTTATACCTTTTAAACATTAGTTTATTCTTTAGCCTTTTTTCTCCTACCTGTTCGGCTTTTTTTTTTTTTCGAATCATTCTTTTTCTACCCTTCCTATCTCAACTTTTCCTCTTCCCACCCCGTATCCAGTTCTCAATTTGCTGGGCTCTGTTGCGTGACTCTTTACTCTCACGCCCTCTAACCCTTCTACCCCGAATCTACTCACAGTCACATCAAACCTTTCTTCATATAAACACTGACAGACATTTGCCCTCTGTTAAAGGGACGACATATAAGTGTCATCAGTGATTTTTGTGACCAAATCTTTTACTAGGAATACAAATTACGTGGCTGCTTTTCCCTTTTTGATAAACATTTCCATTACGGGATAAATTCTCATTGTTCAGAAGCTGCGATTCGCCAGATTTCATTGCCTTTTAAGCTAATTTATTATTATTATTATTATTATTATTATTATTATTATTATTATTATTATTTATTATTATTATCAATTTTATTATTATTATTAAATATATAATTGCCTTTGTGCAAGTATTCAACTGATTTGTGTCCCTTCGTTTTCTAACTGCTTCAGAGAGCCGCACTTTAGTACCAGCTCTCGCCTAAGGCTGGATTTTTTTTTTGTTGTTTTTTTTTTTAGTTTTAGTTTTTCCTCATGTGTTTTTAATGATTCCTGGCAATTTTCTTTACAACTCGATTTCTGTTTCTCCGAAGGAAAAAAAAAAAAATTAAATGCTTGCAGTTTTCAGGAAACAATTTTGTAAGACAGATAAAGTAATGAACTATAAGAATGGAAGAGAAAAAAACTCGCTGAATGGAAAAACAATGGAGAAAAAAGTAAATGAAGAAATGAGACTTTTTGAAAATTAAAAGAAAAAAGAAAAGCATTTAAAGTTTAAAGAGAAAAGGTGGAGAAGAGGAGGAAAAAGAAAAAATGAAACAAGAAGAAGAAGAAAAAAATGAACAAAATGGAAATTGATTGTTCTGGGAAAAAATAAGATATTTTTCATTTGTCATTTCACAATGGCAAAGACTGACTGAATTTTCCAACTAAGTCGGAATTGGTGCTGATGCACTCCCACAAAACGACGCTTTCTTACCAGTAATGAGAGGAAACCTTGCTGTCCTGAACTCTCAACTCATATTTTGGCAAAAATCAATAAGGTATGTTTAAATGAATCTTTTCCGGATTTAACGATTACGATCTTGAAACGAGATTAAAACGAATGGATATTTTTATGCTTATGAGCGATGATCTTGTTCTTAATAAGAGATAATAAATTATCTTTTTTCAAGAACAGGAGCATCAAGTCATAGTTCTTAATTTTTGAATAGACGTTTATGCAAGCGCAACCAATTCATGCAGCTTAAATTAACAAAAGTAGAAAACTTAGAATGTTGTATAAAAATGACCAAACTTATACATAAGTATTCTGTAAATATTAACAAATATTCTTATTTTTTTTAACAAATTATGTGGGTGTTGAAAAGTTAATTTTTTAAATTCTTTTCAGGAATAGTCGGTTATCTTATACAACAAGGAAGTCAGCTAATCTAAAAATTTAATAATTAACATTTGTATCAGAATATGTCATAATATTTAAAAAATCAATTTGACGCTGCAAACGAGTAGAATTTCTAATGTGAGAGAATAAGAATGAAAATCTGTCAATGGTTATATATATATATATATATATATATATATATATATATATATATATATAAAATAAAATATACATACAAACATACATATATACAAACAAACATATATATATATATATATATATATATACACGTATATATATGCATATATATATACTATATATATATATATATATATATATATATATATATATATATATATATATATATATATATATACAAACACGTATATATATATATATATATATACACACCAACACGTATATATACGCATACATATATACACAAACATATATATTATACAAACACGTATATATATGCACATATACATATATATATATACACACATATACAACATATATATATACACATACGCACACATACACAAACATATATATTATAAAAACACGTATATATACAAACACATATATTATATATATATACACACACAAACATATATATATATAAACACGTATATATATATACACACAAACATATATATATATATGCATATATATATATACATATATATATACACGTAATATACACACATAAACATACATATATATTATACAAACAACACATATATATATATATACATATACATATATATATATATATATACACACACGTATAAAACATATATATACATATATATATATATATACAAACATATATATATATACAAATATATATATATATATATATATATATATATATATATATATATATATATATATATATATATATACATATATATATATATATGTATATATATATATATATATATATATATATATATATATATATATATATATATATATATATATATATATATATATATATATATATATATATATATATATATATATATATATATATATATATATATATATACATACACACACACACAGGGCGCGATGGATAAATTGTCGCCTAAATTGAAAATAAAACTGACATTTCATTTTAACAGATATATTTAGCAAATTTCACAAAAATATCTTGAAATACCACGGAGTAAATTTAATCAATAAAATCGACATTGGCACCTACCACGATCGTCAGATGACTTATGAATCTCCTGCATATCTTCTGGATGACTTCCTTGTTTAAGTTGGTGAATGGTGCCATAACCCTTGCCTTCACGGCGTCTTCGTTTATTTTTCTTGCTCTCTCGCCCACACATAATAATCAAGAGATTGGCAGTCTGGCAATATAGTTGGTCAGATGTTCAATGAGTGATGTGGGCGAAGAAATTGTTCTCCTGCTTTTGTGTAGAATCCGGTTGCCAGACATAGGCTCTTCCACCAGCCACCCTCTTGACCAAGGGCAGCACTACCCCTTCAAGGCACTTGATGTTGGCCTCCGTGTTGAGTCTGAGGCTCTCACCATCTAATTCGGGAGTTCTTTTCTTATCAGAACAATCAGAATGTGTTTTTCTGAGCTGCCGTACCTTCGTAATCACCATTAGACTCATCCAACTCCTTCCGAATTTTTTCTTTTGATGTTTTTAATTTCGCGCATGCACGTTATTTGTTTATGATGTTGTAGGGTCAGTTGGGCACCGTCTGCAAGAAAAAGAGCGCCATGACGAAATTCACTCCGCCAGAAATTTGGAAATGGCATGCTGTACTGCTTGTCATTCGTGCCGAAAGCTCTAATACGAACATTTCAGTGTGTTTGGGTGTCAATCTGAGGTCAGGGCAGAGGATTCGGAATGAGTTGGATGAGTGAAATGGTGATCACTAGTGAGGTCTACATCGTGCCTTGAGGAGGTAGTGCTGGCCTAGATCAAGAGGGTGGCTACTGGTAGACCCTTTGACTGGCAAAAGGATACTGCACCATGCAACACACAAGCAGGAGAACCCATTTATAGCTGTCAGACAATTTCTGCGACCACATCACTACTTACATCAGGCCACCTATTTCCACAGACTGCAATTCCCTTGATTATTATATGTGAGACGCCTAGTTGAGCAAGAGAACAGCAAAACACCTTGTGATGAATTGAAGGCAAGGATTATGGCATCACTCACCAACGTAAATACGGAGACCGCCCAGAAGAGTTGCATGAGATTCAGAAGTCGTCTAGGGGCCGTTGATGAAGTCAATGGCGATTTTATTGAATAAATTTCCTCTTTAGTATTTCAAGATATTTTTGTGTAATTTTGGTAAATACATCTGTTAAAACGAGACGTCAGTGTAATTTTCATTTTCGCGTAATTTAGAAGGTAATTTATTCGTCTTACATTGCATATAATCATCACACACACACGCACACACACTAACACACACATACATATATATATATATGCAACTACACATATTTATATACACACATATATAAACATATATATCTATAAATAAACATTTTTATTTAAAAACATATATATATATATATATATATATATATAACTATACATAAACATATATATATATGAACAGGTACATTCATATATATATATATATATATATATATATATATATATAAAAACATATTTTATACACGCAAAAATATATATATATATATATATAAATTTCTCCGGTTTAATCGGTAGAAAGACAATATTTATGAATAAAAATGACTATAGGAAAACAGGTAATTGCAGACGCGTTTCATCCAATGTGGACTTTATCAAAGCAAAATACGCGTATTTTGCTTTGATAAAGTCCACATTGGACGAAACGCGTCAGCAATTACCAGTTTTCCTATTGTCATTTTTATTCATAAATATATATATATATATATATATATATATATATATATATATATATATATATATATATAAAGGTATTTATAAATATATACACACATATATATATACATAAACATATTTCATAAATATAGACACACCCAAATTTAGATATATGTATAAATAAATTTTATAAATATATAGCCCCACTCACATACAAATAAATATATATATATATATATATATATATATATATATATATATATATATATATATATATATATATATGTACACACACACACACATATATATATAAACACATATATATAAACATGTGTTATATATATATGCACACACACATATATAAATATATTTTATATATATATACACAGGTATACATATAAATAATATTTTTATGTATATATTGAGAGACACACACATATATATAAATATATATATATATATATATATATATATATATATATATATATATAACATATTTTATATGTATATACACACACATATATAAACATCTTATAATTATACATACATAGATATTTATATAAACATATTTTATATATATATGCACACACACACATATATATTTGTATACACATACATATATAAACACACCCATATATATATATATATAGGATGCAATGGATATATTATCGTCTAAATTACGCAAAAATGAAATTAATAAAAAAGAATCGCCATTGTCTCCAACCGCGGCCTACAGAGGATTTCGGAATCTCCTGCAACGTTTCTGGACGGTCTCCTTGTTTAAATTGGTGAATGCTGCCATAATCTTTGCCTTCGTTTCATCTCGTTCTTTGCTTGCTGGCTCAACTGCGTCCCACATATACTAATCAAGTGAGTGGCAGTGCCAGGTTTGTAATGGGTGATCTGGGCGCAGAAATTGTTCTACTTTTTGTGTGGCATGGTGCAGAGTTTTATTGCCACACATAGGATCTTCCAGCAGACACCCACTGGACCCAGGGTAGCACTGATTCCTGAAGGCAATTGATGTAAGTCTCCGTGTTGAGTCTGAGGTCATCACCAAATAATTCAGCAATTCTTTCCTTATCACACACACACACACACACACACACACACACACACACACACACACACACACACACACACACACACATATATATATATATACATGCACGCTTATACATATATACACACAAATATCCAAGTTGTTTCAAAAGTTGTTTTTTATTTAAGTTTAAACTTTACGATAGACGCTGTTAAATGTACAATCGATCGGTCTTCCTCGATACATAGTTTGTGGTGCTACGAATGCTGTCTCAGCAACGCATTGATAAACAGCAGCAAAAGTTGGATGACTCAGCTGACTTCGATATGGAAATGCAATATGATACAGCCGTACAGCCTCGCGTCCATTATCATTCGCGCGGCCATATGTAAAAATCATATCTGCCTGCTCACGATATGAATATCCCGCCATTGTTAAATGGAAAACTTCTCAGTTAACTCTTTACTACACACGTTAAGCATTGAAGACAGACTAGCCACAAATGTACACGAATAACAAATGTTACCGAGTCTACGTAGCAACCTATAGCCATCTACTGTAAACTTTCTTTAAACTTAATAACTGAAAAAATGTTTTTAATACACCCTATATATATATGTATACACACACACACACATATATAGATATATATGAATATACACACACACACACACACATATATATAAATATACACATACAAATATATAAATATATTTATACACATATATAATTATATTTACACACACGCGCATGCATACACACGCACACACATATATATGTAATGTGTTGACAAATTTGTCAATATGGAAGATTTTACTTTTAATCTGAAAAAATAATTCCAATCAATTTAAATACGATTTGAAATACAGCAAAACATTTTGGCTATTGGGCATGTTAAATATAATGTACTATCGTGTAATCAAAACTAAAAGTAATTCAAGATTTTTCATTTTTAAAATGCATTTTAAACATTAGCTATCGTTTTCCTTCTTTTTTTTTTGAGGTGTCTATACATACATACATACATACACATACATATATATATATATATATATATATATATATATATATATATATATATATATATATATTCCAGCTGTGAATGATAAGTAACTCACAAAATAACTTCCATATCTACGGAAATGGATCGAAATTTTTTATCCTTAACGAAATTAATACACACTAACACTCTTGATGTATTTCCATCTGTAGAGAGTTTTTTCTTACAAAACATCCTGAGACCGAATTCTGTCAATTTATTTTTTTCAAATAAAATCTTAAAACTAATCTTTGTGAACTTGTGGAGAGTTTGTTATTTCTGTATATTTTTATCACTGACATGTCTCAAAGGGTTTATGTCAAATGAGCCGGTTATATAGAGTTAATAATCAAGAATTATAAGCAGTCATTTGCATGCTATTTTACAGGCTTCATTCTATGTCCTAAACTTCCATAGAATTTGAATTGACATTCTCATAAAGTAGCGTCCAAAGGAAAAAAAATACACATTTTTTTTCACTAATTTAAGACAGAACCATTGTCAACATTTTCAAAACTGTTAAGAATCGTTAGAATTACAAGATTCTAATCTTCGTGTCGGATTTGCATATTTTTTCGTCATAATTTCATATTTTGATTTCTTGCTAAAAAGGCAAAAGGTTCTCATGTAGTTTGCTCATTATGTTATAAAAATTAAAAAAAAAGATGTCATAGATGTAAAGAAGGCATTTCTAAATTGTGACTTCTTTATTTATAAAGTCAAAGAATTCTGGATAAAGTTGTGTTCGTAGATTTTAAATACGTAATTACTGTAAAAATGGTTAAAAAAACAATTAAATTATTCAGTTTGTCTTTATTGCTAGTTATTAAATTTCGTGAATAAATATAATTTCATGTCTTCTGGTCACTGCCGATCAAAGCCCGATCGTAAAATCTCAGTTCAACAGAATGATTCAGATGTCTATGTGTGCATTTACATTACATTTATTACAATTTATTTGTATGCTAGCATAATACCTGTAATAAATAATTTCTGCACATTGCCTAAGTGTTGCTCCCCAACAACCTATCTGTGAAACATGCCAGCTTTCAAATTTTCGTTTCTAACATTATCAGAAGAATTTTCTAAAATTGTCTTATTAACTAGTCACACACACACACACACACACACACACACACACACACACACACACACACACACACGTGGATTCTGTCGAATGGATAAATCGAATTATTAAATACTTCCATTAATTCAACTGGATTTTAATTAGTCACACTTCTTCTAAGTGACGTGTATTCTCGTTCGCGCCTTGTAACTAATTAAAATTAAGTCGAATTAACGGTTGTAAATAATTAATAATTAGAGTTATTTATATCGGGTTGTAGACAGAATTAAGAAATTTATTGAGACTAAAGAAGATTAACAAACCTGCCACTAATTAAAGTAATTAATGGGATGACGCGGCAAATGTTCGACCTGTTATAGAAGAGATTTGAAAATTTCAAATGCCTTTTTGCTTGGGTATCAACGATATACAAATTAAACGCTAGTTGTTCAGCGTTAACACACAGTACAAATATTGACAAATGTGATTACAATAAAGAATAATTTAATTTAATTTACTTGCAAATAATAATAAGAAAAGTTTTGCTAAGAAAATTTATTTTACGTTCACATTATCTCGTATAGAAATGAGAAAAATCCTATTAACCAGTTATTTGCTGATACTCAATAATATAATCGAATGATATTTTAAAACGAATATCCACTCATCAATAAATGATGATAAAGAAAACAATTTATTCAAAATATTTATTTTTCATTAACAATAGAATTTCGAAGCATTTACATATTGGTATTGTGAAAAAAAAAAAAAGAGAGAGCAAATATATTGTGTTTGCTAAAAATTCCTTGTAAATTCGAAAGATGGCAAATTATTGAACAAGTTTACATTTTATTCAAAATAAAAACGAGAATGTGATATTGTCTGAAGTAATACTATTTTTGAGCTATTCGCTCAAAAATAGTATTTCTTCAGAGTTCAGACAATATATTCAGATTCATATTTCGAATAGGATTTTCCAAAATTAATTTTTTTAGATTACAATTATATTATATTATGAATCATAAAAGAAAGAAAAAAAGACAGCAAATGTTCCGACGAAGTAAAAATCTTTTATTAATTTGATTGTCAATCCAAGTCCATTTTTGTGTGTGCGTTCATTGTTAACTTGAATGTTTGGGAAGAGTGTTACTCGAACCTTGTATAGAATTTATTTGTTTTCATTTACATGTATGAATCAACGGTAAATTTTTCATTCCCTCTAAAAAAAATACGAGCGTTAAAAAAAGCAGACATACACAAAATTGCCATGAACGTCATGTTCAACTTTTGACACATATTTTTTTTTACTGTATTTTATATACGCTTTCGACATAAATAGTAAATAAATAAAAGAAAAATAGAGTTTTTATGATCGTCAACCGTGACAAAGGATAGCAATAACTTAGAGAGACTTTAGGGAAAATATCACTTTCAGCAAATTTATGGTAGATCAGGAAAGACGAAAAGTAGATAAAGGGAGGTAAGCAGATAACAAACAGAAAATAAAAGAAATACTGCGTGTCGGGTTTTGTTCTTTGTTCCCCCCCCTTTTTTTTTTTTTACTACGTTTGTGCTTAGTAATATATAAATACTTCTAATAGTTAATAAATACTTATGATTCATATAATACCAGTATTTTTCAGAAACCGTTGAAAAACTGCTGTGTATCGACGCAATCTAGATTGGGCAGTTCTAATTTACATTTACGTATAAAAAAACGAGATTTTAATTTTAAAACTAGTATGAATAATTTGCGAGACCATTATCGAAAATTGAAACCAATGGAAGTAATTGTATTATTGTAGCTCATTCACGTGACGGTCAGTCTAATTTTAAAAACAGCAGTAAATTAACTGCCATATATACTCGCGTATCCTGCGACTTTTGAAGACGTAATTTTGAAGCTAATTTTAAGGAGGTCGCATCATACACAAGATATAAAATTAGCGAAGGTATAGCTGGCCATTTACTGTAGTCAAATTAGCTTCAAAATTAGCTCTTCAAAGGTTAAATGATATGGGAGTATATACGGTATCGTTGTTTTGCAAGTGGCGTTGCTATTGGAAACTATAACGTCATCACCAACACGCTAAATTTCTCTCTGTAATCTCTAGCAAATTATAAATAAAATATCTGTACCCTTATCGAGGGATTTTCTTATAGACCTCAATGGGAATTCAATCGTTCTGAATTCTTTGTGTTCTATATCTCGCAATCACGTTGACGATTTATGTAAGAAGATCATTATTCATTACACACACTGATTTAAATCTTTAGTAACATTTGCATTAACTTCTTTGAAATGTTGCTGATTTCAGTATTTCCATTTTTTAATTAGTCAATTAGTCATTATTGCAAAAAGAAATGCTGTGTAATGGTTCTTTTCTATTCTGCTTTTTTAACTTCAAAAAATGCTTCTTTGTGAATCATTTGATTGAAAAATCCATTACATTTAATAAATGTTATCAGTGAAATTAAAAATTCTCGTATTGTCTCCTTTAAGTACTTATTTTTTTGTTGGATTCAAAAGATAGTTTTAATTCGTGGAGTGTCATATTTAATTATTTTATTTTAGTATTAATTCTTTAGATGTGCGGGTAGCATGATGGCTATCGGCGCGGAAATGGAAATCAACGAGATGCAGTTCAAATTCTGACCGATTCTCTGTTCATTTCATATTAATACCTTTGGAAAACATCAATTCATTTCTCTTGTCAGGACGGATTGGAGATCTTTAAATCTGGCAAGCGGTCAGTTTACGAAAAAGACAAATTTGAATAAAAAAAATATAGAGAATGTAATGGAAAATTACTCCACTTTTTTTTAGCGAAGGAGTTTAATTCAAAGATCATAAAGAAAAAAGATTCTGTGGCGAGCGATGATCACCTTTGTTCTTGAAAATTTGGTTCTCTAGGTTAATATGGAGTTGAATTTAGACATTGTCCTTTCTAAACCCTAAGTTACTTACCCTCAGCCTCTCTCGCCATATTGGTATTTCTTTAAATTTGTCTAACAGCGTAGGAAACATGTTTGATTATTTAATACAAATTTTTTTAGTTAACTGATATTTGTCAATTAACAGTAATTATTGTAATTTAATTTTCGATACAACAAATGATAATAACTAAAACAACATTGTGAAAATCATGTCAATACAAAGTTATACATTGACAATAACCATTACAATAAATGCCTGAATAATAACCTAATAAAAATTCTGCTAATCATGACGAATATGCAAAAATGATTACTAAAATAACTGATAACGTTATTGTCAATGCAAGGAAAACTTTGCACAATTGACTGAAAACAAGCTTTTTAGTATTTTAATAATGTATCTACATTTTAGGGGTGAGAATGTTTCCAATTTGAAAACTACAACATTTACAAGCTAGAAGGGAAAACTTAATTTCCTTTTCAGTTAAGAGGAGGTAACCCAAAATAATTTTGCAAAAATATGTTTCATTTTCAAAAACAAAGATTTGCTAGTATGAACTACAAGATAAAACAATCACCACAGGTATTTCATGAATGGCCCGATGACGATCTTAGTTGCGTGGGAAACTTTGAAATAAGTTTTTGTCATATCTGCGCTGTTAAAAGTCGACATGGCCTCCAAGTGACATTTCCCCACATTTGAAAAGTGAATGCAACTAATACACTTACATTTTAACTTTTCGTCTTTAAAAATCTTCTAGAAGCAACACAACAGACTCAGCAGAAGTTTTCTTTAAAATAAACATAACTTCATGCACACTTTCTGTTCTTTTTTATTATCATTTAGGAAAATCGTTATACGTACATACAAACAGTAGAAATATCCACAGGAAACAAACAAGTGATTTAGAACCTCACCAGGTGACAGACTGACACAACATAGTGTTGAATTGTGACATAAAAATAATTAAAAAAACTGCCAGATATACTTAATAGGATTATTATTATTATTACTAGTAGTAGTAGTAGTAATAATAATAATAATAGTTCTGTGTGGTAAAATAATTTAAGCAGAAACGATAGAAAACGTTTTATTAAGTATTAAAACAGTTTTGTGGGGCAAACTGAATGCTTTTCTTTAATATTTAATGAATAAAAGCTACTAATATAATAAATAAATAAATCAAGTTTAACGCAAAGAAAAAACAGTTCTGAATAACAAAGCTTTTATGATCTATCCAAACTATAACATAAAATACTGAATGGCGGTAAATTCCTGATATAAAAGAAAAAGCAGGATTGTTACCCAACCTTCATTAAGCTGTCTTAGTTAATTTTTTTAAAAGAAAGTTTCATTTTGTTTCTTGTCTGCTTTTTTTTTTCAGATCTAACTGACAGACTCAAATATGCAATATGGAAACGATAGAAAAGACCGCCATTATCAATCTTGTTGCCAACTGATAATGATGATGTAATTTCTGTATCTAAAGTTAACGGAATATTTAATAAGGAAACATTTTAAAAGTTCAATCCAAAATTAAGAACAAAGTGAAAATCTAGAATTTTTGGTTGCGTTTTTGAGAAGAGTACTTTCTAATATTCTATTTTTATTTCTAATCTTCATTTTGGCACTTTTTCTTTTAACAACATCTACGATTTCTTAAGTTTCATCAGAGAATCAAATAAGTTTTAAATATTAGCTTTTCATGATTTTTTCCGTTTCTTTTGATTCGCGATCGTTGATATTTAGCCTTTTTCTATTAAATATTCAGCCCTTTTCTATCAAATATTCAGCTTTTTCTATTAAATATTCAGCCTTTTTCCATCAATTATTTAGCCTTTTTCTATCAAGTATTCAGCCTTTTTCTATTAAATATTCAGCCCTTTTCTATCAAATATTCAGCCTTTTTCTATTAAATATTCAGCCCTTTTCTATCAAATATTCAGCCTTTTTCTATCAAATATTCAGCCCTTTTCTATCAATTATTTAGCCTTTTTCTATCAAGTATTCAGCCTTTTCTATCAAATATTCAGCCATTTCTATCAAATTATGCAACTTATTTGCAGAAAAGAAAGATTTCTTTAATGTCACTTGTGTAAAAAGGATTTGCCTTATTACAAATTTGCATGAACTCTTCGATCTCGCTAGATCAGTTACAACTGAGTAGTGAGTTCGATCAATTACAACTGAGTAGTGAGTTCGATCCTTACTGGGTGCTCCATACTTTCGGCCTTGTGCCACATCTAAGCTACGCTTAATAAATTAAAAAAATTGCATTTTTATATTCGAAATATTTTAACCTTTAATGCGAAACAATTTGCATAAATCTTGTAATATGTCTTTTCAGTATTCTTTTTAAATTATCTTTCCTCCGTTCATTTCTTAGCTATCCTAACAAAGACAATTTCTTCTAGAAACCATATCACATAAACCCCACCTCTCTCTCTCCCTCTGTGTGTGTGTTTGTGCACACATCTCCATATGATTCAACATGCAACTGAGGTTCAGATTCGTCATGTTAAGATACTTAACCGAACTTCCACGAGATATAAAACTCGAAAAAGAGTGGAGACCTTTTCTCTTAAAGAAAGAAAAAGCGAAAAAGAGGCTTTAAGGTCTTGGTAAAACTTCAGGAATATGTCTCTATGGACACAGACAGCTGGTACCATGTCCTAGTCACTCATAATAGGCGACTTAAAACGAAACCCAAAGTCTTGAAGACTTGTGTAGATGAGTATTTAACTATGTTACAATGAGTAAATTTACTTGTTGCTTACTGATAAGTGACAAGCAAAATTCAGAGATCAAAATATTATTTAGAACAAAAAGGCATGAAACCAAACAACCTTTGACACAGACTACCCAATCATTTATTTTAACATTATCTTGATACAGTACGGTGGGAAAAATGAAAGAGACCGAGATTAGTGAATTTAGAGGAGATTCGTTATCTCTTTAATTTGTTGTGTAGTCATGACCCATGGACACAAATATAAGGGTTTGGCGGATTAAAAATGACGATATTTACTCATTAAAAATCAATTACAGACTGTATTCAATTATACTGAGTTGTAATACGCTAAACTAAAGGATCTACTAATATATATTTTTTTAATCTACTAATATATTTTTCCTACTTACATCTCTATAAACATACTTGGCCTTACAATAATAAACTACATAACTGGCAGATCTTCATTTGAGCAAAAATGGAAATAAACTGTCTGCGTCATTTTAAAATTTATTCGAACAAATATCTTATTCCTGGAAAAATAAAATAAAATGAAAATCAGAACAAAAATTAATGAAAGAAATTTTTGGTGAGAGAACTTCTATATGCCGTATCATGGCTCTCCACAATTTCCTGTCTTTTGTAACTCTTAATAAATGCCGTCTTTTTGTTTATCTCCCCTAAACCCTGTTCTGCCATCCATTTACTCAAGCTCGCTAGGTAGATTATGAGTTGTATTTTTGTCCCCCTCGCCTTCAATCTATCCTGTAAGTATCAAGTTTTCCAAGCCCTCTTTCCCCTTTATGTACTCAAGAAATTTCATCTACCTATTTCCGGTGTTAAGTGTCCTTTTTGTTTCCGTTTTCTCTTCCCACATGTTCAGTCACCACCCGTCCGGCGAACAACATTTCTGTTACTTTAATCCTTTTTTTCATCCGTGAGAAGATTGTACAGCATTCGCTGCTATATGTGAGGACTGATATTACACAACATTAAATACTCTTTTCTTTGTTTCTAACGATATTTTCCTGTTTCTTAATACGTTGCTTAACTTCTGGAAGGCATCTTTTCCTGTCCCAATGCGCCTTCAGATTTTAGTGTCGCAATTTCCGTTCTCTGTTAAAGCACATCCCAGATATTTAAATTGTCGTACTTGTTTGATTTTGGTATCCCAATTTGTAATTTGCGTGTTGTGCTGTTCCTTTTGCTTTCAAACATGCATTCAATCTTCTTGCAATTGATGTTTAGTCCTTTCTTCTTGCTTTCACTAACTTATGTAGGAATTCCTGTAATTCACTTTCTATGTCTGCTATCAACATTATATCATGTGCATATCTTATGTCGTTAAGATTGTGGCCACCAATAATGAATCTTTGTAGGACTTTTAATTCTCTCAGAATCACCTCACTGTGTAGGTTGAATAAGCCCGGTGAGAAGACACATCCTTGTCTTACACCCTTTTTTATTTTTGTATATCTATTGAATTCCTTTTCTATTCGTATGTATGCAGTTTTTCTATCAACATAGGTTCTGGATTATTCTAATATCCGTTCGAAATATGTGAAGGTTATCTCGAAGTTCCAACAGTTTTTTTTATGACTTACGTTATCAAAAGTCTTTGCGTAATCTGTAAAACACATGTCTATATCCTTTTACATTTGTATTGTGCTTTCTGATATTATTCGATTACATAAACTTGTTTTTCCCGATATTTTTAAAAGTTAAAGATAGATATTTCTAAAATCAATAGTTTGTAGATGAATCCCGATCAGAATAGGAATTGTCTTTTTTTTTATTATAATTAACATAATTATTATTACAATTAATATAATTATTATTATAATTATTCAGCCAAAACTTCATCAGATTTTTCTTACAATTATAATTTGATTTCCATGAATCAATGCTAAATAAAAGACATGGGAGGGGATATAACAAGTGGATCAGAAGTGTTCTTTTGGGCTTTTACTACGGGATCTGGTCCTGGTATCTTGCAAGATAGACTAAAAGTCTTTAACTTGACTATTTCCCTGATCCGAAATTTACACGTTTTTTTGTTTTTTTTTTTTGTTTTTTTGAAAAACAAGTTAAACAAATTAACCAACAGTTTTCACTTATTTGCTTTTTATTTTAAAATCATTTTCAGTGAAAAGTTATTTTAAATTATCATTTAACATGAAAAGTAAAATTATGTATTTATTATGAAAACTAATTTTATTCTGTTATTTGCAATAGCCAAATAATATGAAGTGAACGCATAGATCGAGCGAGATAACTCGCAGTTTAGGAAATGTGAAGACCAAATACGAAAACTGATTTATTTGACAAGCAGAGACTCCCACCTTCTCAAAATAGAGCGGGTGTTGTACAATTCTCCCGAAAATACAAATTTGTATGCTTGTAAAATCTGATAACTAAGTATTCATTTTGTTTAGGTGATAGCTTCGAAATGTTTTCGCACTAAATAAAAGAGGCTCGTTTTCTTTTCATAGCTAGAAAGATACCCAAAACCCTATGATTACTGCTGGGATTAGGACTGGTGAGAAAGTGAATTTAGAGGAAATGCCTACACTCTCTATTCACTGGATAACAATGCCGCGTATACAATTCACACCGAGGTCAGCGACAAAAAAAGTAATTCAAAATAGAGAGATAGTTATATTGTAGGAAGCTTTATATGTCATTTCATTCTTTCAAAGACTCCCTTACTTTTTGCAGACGATACTTATGCATTGGAGTAGACGGTTAAGTTGTATTTCCAACTGCCAAATTGACAACTAATTGTGATGTCAGATTGGAGAGTTCTAAGCTGGTGGTCTTTTGAGATTCAACTGTAGTTATTTTGCTGGGCAGGTAACCAATAACTTGTCACACACATTGATTATTTCTCTCTCACTCTCTCGCACACACATTAAAGACAATTGTAAATAACTCGAATAAAAAATTGATTATAAGTTGAATCAAGTCGAATGAAAATAATTGATAAACGAGTTACTGTTTGATTTGAAAAATATCGATATTAATTAATATCAATTTCACTACATAAACTTAGCCGACATTATTGAAATCTTGACATAAATACCCTCTGGAAAAACTCAATTATTTCATGGCGTCACATTCAAAGCTGTTTTCGCGTCGACATTTCACTGTGTATGTTAAACAGCTAATTACAGCAATCTATTAGTTCCTACCAAAGCTGATAGAAAAATTATTGTTATGCTGTAACCTTACATTTATATGCCTTATATCTAGGATCCCCAAATTGTATGGAAAGATCCAGAGAGAGAGAGAGAGAGAGAGAGAGAGAGAGAGAGAGAGAGAGAGAGGAAAAAAAGGAGAAAACAGGGTGATATTAGAAACAAGTGATAATTTTTTTTTTTTTTACAAAAACTATGACAACATCTAAGTCACTCAAGGAACACGTATGTTTTATAAAGAATAAAATTAAGATTAGAGTTATGCACGGACGTATGGCTTTATTTTATTTTGTTGTTCGAAGTTAAAAGTCTGAACGTTTGCTTGTATCTTGCAGACGTTATTGGGTAGGACGCGCCACACGCTATCCAGACCAGACAGCCGACGTCTGCAGGGGCCAATACTCTAGGTTTGTAGGTATAGTGATATAGCCACGGATGTTAGTCTGGCGACATCTTACGTAATAGCATCTAAGTAAATTCGTACAGTCGGTCTTACATTGAAGAGATTTTGTTTATTTTTATGAAATACATGTTTACTGTGTTAGATTAATTCTTTTGAATTTGTAGTCTACCTTATTACACTATTTACATTATTCGGACTATTGTCCTCATTTTTGTTGCCATATTTATCACAACGTTTCGGCCGTTATACGCTCCGGCCTTCTTCAGGTGGTTGGAACGTTGAACTGAACCCTTTGTTTCGCTCGCTGGGGTAGACTGTTCTAGTTTCATATGTCATGTCTAATGGATGTCAGTTATTACCATCTTATTAGTTATCTCCTATTGTTGTGATAAATATAGCAACAAAGATGAGGATAATAGTCCGAATAATGTTAATAGTGTACTCACCTCATCCCAGAAATATAAAAAGATACCTTATTACCAAAAAAATAAATGTAGGAATCGGTAAGGCTTGGAAATT
Source organism: Acanthosepion pharaonis (assembly GCA_903632075.3). Lineage (NCBI taxonomy): Eukaryota > Metazoa > Mollusca > Cephalopoda > Sepiida > Sepiidae > Acanthosepion > Acanthosepion pharaonis. Next base: position 287,800 of record CAHIKZ030001567.1, on the reverse strand, counting down.
AAGGGGGTGGGGACAAACAGAAAAGGGTTAGAACCATTGTTTTGCACCAATAAGTCTTGAAAAAAAATAGTATTTCATTTAATTTTGCCTTGTTTGCTTGCTTTTATTACTTCTTCTTCTTCAAGACTTTAAACTTTTTCAAGTGACATTGTGAACTTGTAAAATATTCAGTCTTAGAAATATTTAAAATTAGATTACCTTATAATTTTTTTCAATTCACTTGCAAATTAATTTTGTTACCTCGATTTTCTTTACATCGAGTTGGATTTAAAATACCCGTATAAAAGCTGAACTAACATGACTTTCTTTTTTAAATTTCAGGAATCATGTCATTATTTTGGTGGCTTATCTCTTTCATTTTACTGTGTAGCGGAGAGGACTTCTTTCTTCGACCATGTACAGGTAAATGAATTAAATATTATGAATGTCTGTTCAAATAGTCGAGAACAATGCAAAAATACACAATGACAATAATAAACGTTGTTGCCAAATTAAATGTTACAAAAGCTACCCTTAAGCTTTCTTGTCTGTGTTTCCCCTCATGTATATTTCATTTTCCTTCCCTTTTCCAATTCGTAACTGTGACCTTCTCTATTATTCTACGATAATTAGTGAATTAATAATCTATGAGTTGTATCTTCCACGTAAAGATTAAATATGGCAACTATTCGTTTTATGTCACCGTGACCATTTTGGAGGCGCGGTGGAGTAATGGATAGCGGCTCGGATTGAGGAATCGGACAGCCAAGTTCGAATTCCAGTCGAATCCATTACATTCATTTACTTGCTAATACTGTTGGGAAAGGTATAAATCCTCTTCTTCTCCCCCCAGCTATGGGTAAAGAGCAGGACAGGTCGAATTCTATAGCCTTGGATAACAACTGGTCTCCCGCAGAAAGAAATGGCAACCTACTGCGGGAAAAATCTGCCTCGTCAGTCATGTATCGAAAGATACATGATCACCTAAGCGTGTATCACGCATGGCACATAACTGACTGATCATTTTGGAAAAAAGAGATTTTGCAAAATTTTGGAGATTACTAAATTGGCAGGAGATTACTAACTTTAGAGTTTTCTGAATATCTGCTCTTGAAGACTATAAAATTATATCTCGTGTCAAATTATAGTTTTTTTCTTTTGCAACCGGCTTCACTGTTGAGTTTTGAAATTTCTTTTTTGCTCGTCTGATTTATTTACCTGTCGATTATTTACCTGTCGATTATTTACCTGTCGATTATTTACCTGGCGCTGATTGACTGATTGCAGCGCTGTCCTTTTTGTTATTTACTTTAAATTAACAATTAAAACTATCAAATAGAAAACTAACAAATCTCCGTATTCCTAGAATAAAAATCTTAAAACAAAGAAGCAGGTGCTGAAAGCCGAAACTCGTCTTGATTGTTGCATGTCAATACTGGAGTTAGATAAAACAGTTACCAATTTGGCTTGAAGCCAGAATCAAGACAGGAGTCCAAACACACAATGCCTCAAAACTTGTTTGAAAAAATGTAGTAAAGAGTAAAAGACTAAAAGTAATTTTTAATTATCGAATCTTTATTGACAGCAACATTTCTTCTATATTAGAAGTTTAGTTTATGTTGGACTCTTCAGCCTACTATAAGATAAGTAGGAGAGAAGGCCTTGGGGGAACATTCGACCAGATTGTTCATCTGTCAACTCTTTGCCTCGGACGAGGCTTTGCCGCAGGGCAAAGTTTCTTCTGGGGAGATGGACAGACCCTGAACTCGTTTATGCGGGTTCTAAGGGAATATTTTTGGCCGAGCCTATCGGCTCGGAAAACCCACGATAAACTCGGCTTTGTGCCACATACATTACTCGTGTTCTGTTAAATATTAACAGTCGAATAGATTGTTCATTACTATCGAACTCTCTCCCTTGAGCAGAGAGGAACCCAGACGAGGCTTTGCCAAAAGGCAAAGTTTTGTTCGGGAGGTAGACAGGCCCGGACCTGCTTATGTGGATTCTACGGGAATAATTTTGGCCGAGCCTACGGGCTCGGAGAACCAACGGTAAACTCGGCTTTATGCCACGTACATCCCTCGTCGGGGACTGTTAAATATTAACAGTCGAATAGATCTGTTCCAGCTGTGCAGGTCAAGCTCTATGCCTCCGAACAGAGGGGATCCCAAGACGATGCTATGTCGAAGGTCAGATTCTCATCTCGGGAAACTGCTACCTGACCCCGTTTTATACGGTGTCTACGGGGAAATTTTGGCCGAGCCTACGGGCTTGGATTACCCCACATTAAACTCGGCCTTGTGCCACATCCTACCTCGTGGGGAGGCTGTTAGATATAGCAGTCGAATAGATTGAACGCTGAGTCAACCGACCCACACTCACTAGTCGTGTAATACACTTCTGTTGTACTTACTGTTTAATATATAATATATCTGTAAAACTCCTTTTGTTATTTCTTTAACCATTTACTTGGTCACAACAGTTTATATGAAAAGGAAGTTTCTATTGACCATTAATAAAAAGAAATAATGATGTCAACTTGCGAACTTTTATTTTTCTTATACGCGGGAAAAAATGGATTGAATTTGCAAATCTACGACAACGGGAAAAGAATTCGATATACAAATTTATTTACGGTTTTTTGTATCTTTTTTTTTTAATAAAAGTATCCAAATAATATTTGGCTTAGGAAAAACGAATTAAATCCATATTTACTCATCAATTCGTGTATATATGCGTGTAAAAGTATCTATATCAAGTTATTAACTGAAGAAGAGGCTACCAATATGAATCAAACAAGTCGGGTGTGATACTAAGAAATGATTTGGTGGGTAGGATGTTTTGAAACCGATATAGTAATTAGAGAAAATTATAGTAACCTGCTTGGGTTTCGCTTGAATGAATGAACCTTGTAAATAATGTGCTTCAATTGTTAACAAATGATAGTTGGGCAGCCAAGCATAGTTAATGACTTAAGGCAGATGTGGAAAAGCTTGCTTGCTTGTCAAGTTAATGGTGCGAGACGTGTAGCAAAAAAAAAAAAAAAATACAAAACTTTAAAGCGATGGGTCCTTACATTTACGGATACCTACCACATAAACAAATTCAGATCAATCGAATGATTGATAATTAGCATTCGAATGTTAATACAACAATTGTTTAATATTCGAAATGGGAAACATTTCTTAAATGCCGAATTGAAACAGAAAGAAGATTAAACTTAACTATATCGACGTATCCATAAATATTTATACGTTCATCGAATGCAAATCATTCACAGTCAGTATTATGAATCAATAAATGATATTAAGAATGCTAAATTTAGAATCTACTTTTTATGTTGCCGGGAATTTTTATGATCATGTCATTCCAATATATGCGTTTAGGTGGAAATAAGAGTCTCTACGAATAATGAGCGTAAATGATTTACCTTTTTTTGTGAACGTATATATATATATATATATATATATATATATATATATATATATATATATTGTCATCTACAGACAGACTGTTTCGCTGTTTCACAGCTTATCAGATTTGGTATCAGTCAGAGACTCTACCCCTAAGCTATTGACGCATGGCAGGCATGAAGCTGAATTTAGACGTATTTATTTGTAGATAAACACGCCAATTACTGGATAACTCGATTTGTCTTAACGAAGAATATATATATATACATGAAGAAATATAGTTTAAAGGTGTGATATATTTATTGAATAAAGTGTTGAATATCAGAGATAGAGCGTATGTAATATAAAAGAACATTGAAGTCAACACTCAGAGGCGACAGACTGTTTCATGCTAAACGCAATCGCCAAGCCTGATGATTGCGCTTGGCATGAAACAGTCTGACACCTTTGAGTGTTGACGTGAAACTACCAAGATATATATATATATATATATATATATATATATATATATATATATATATATATAAACATTTTTATATATGTTTTATATGCGCAGTTCTTATTGGAAAGTTTTCAATATCAGTGATAGAGTTAATTTGTTTATATTTTGACTGGCTTTCACGCTTTGGATTATCAATTAAACTGGTTTATTTTTTTTTTAAATAAACCAGTTTGTCTTATAATCGTAAAAGCATGAAATCCAGGGTCACAAACCAATATCCATATAATGAATATATATATATATATATATATATATATATATATATATATATATATATATATATATATATATATATATATATATATATATATATATAAACTTATTAACACGTCGATATGAATTCAGTAATTTACATGTACAGTCAGTAACTATAATAAAGAATGTCAAATCATCGGTGCGAAAAGTGTGTCCGTCGATCCGAGTTCAATTTCACCCAGTGCTGTTTCGTTCACTTTCTCCCTAATATATTTGTGAAATGTAAGAATATGAATACTTATCCCCCAGTTATGGGTTAAATAGCGGGGTAAACTGCTCTTGGTGGTAACAGAGAAGGAAAACACTGAATTCCAAACTGTGTAGAAGGCAATGGGAAAGTACTTCACTGGTGTCATCCATCGATAATAAAGAAAAGGAATCTATTGAGAGCCATGATCGCCTTCATTTCGAACTTTTATAGAATCTTATTTTCATCCTAATGTTGTGGAGTGACATGGGGGGGGGGAATTCTCCGCCAGTTCTTCCCGTGTTACAGAAATCACGTGGCAGAGAGTGAAATTCCCTTGGAACTGCACTCCCCGCCTCAGTCAAGAGCTTGACCAACTTATCTAACACCTCCACGAGTCTCTACGTGAAAAAAAAGCTCAAGTTGCTCACGACTCCAGGACTATCACAGAGGAACTTTTCTATGCACCACGGTGGATACCTCCGTGGAATCCGCGCCAAAATCACATGTCGTTCTTTTAGTTCACTTGATCACTTTGAAGAAATGATTGTAATTAGTTATTGACACTAACATAACCAAAGCTTTTTCATTTCTTGCATCAGATTGTAAGACTTTGATACATTGAAAGAGAGCTGAAAAAAGGTTTTTAATAAATTTGTTTAGATTTTCATGTATACAGTGTAACCCGATATAAGAGACTTTTCTCCGGTCCGGACAACTCTCTTATATCCGGGTTACACTGTATGTAGTCTACGTAAAATTTTAGCCTTTTCACTTCTCTTTCAGAGTATGAAGAGTTTAACCCGGATATAAGAGAGTTGTCCGAACCGGAGAAGAAGTCTCTTATATCCGGGTTTCTCTTATATCCGGGTTTGGTCTATTTTGTTTAGGTAAGTATGGGAACAATTTGGGACCAGAGAAAATCTCTCTTATATCCGGGTTTCTCTTATATCCGGGTCTCTTATATCCGGATTACACTGTAATATTAATTCCTTGTAAACATCTTTTGGGAGGCACGGTGTAGTAATGGACAGTGGCTCAGATTGAGGAGACGGAGAGCCGAGTTCGAATTTCAGTCAAATCCATTAGATTCACTTACGTGCTAATACCCTTGGGAAAATTATGAATCCTCTTCTTCGAAGCTATGGGTAAATAGCAGGACAGACCGGTTTCTATAGCCTTGGATGGCAACTGGTCTACCGCAGAAAAAAAAGGCAACCTACTGCGGGAAAAAATCTGCCTCGTCAGTCATGTATCGAAAGATACATGATCGCCTAATAAATTTTAGAGATGTATTACATGTATTTATTGTGCGTTGTGTATTTCACGCATTTCCTGTCTACGTTGTACGTAAATGTGTTTGCGCAAAATTAAGAGAAAAAAACTGACAAGAGAAATAATGTTTGAAGCTTCGAGAAAAAAGGTACAGAAATGAATAACGTGAGAAAAAAAAAGGTGTGTTGAGGTGGATGGGGGAGAGAAAAAGGTGCCTCTATGTGTGTTGAGGTGGAGGGGGTGTATAAATATTTTGTATGTAAAGGGTGAGTCACTGAAAAGCTGTAATATAGCTTTTTGTCTGCATTAGAAGGAAATTTAAGTAAAAAGTCAAAACGTTCACTTAGAACCTGGGGCGGCTCTCTTGAAGGTAAGTAGGTGGCCTAAACAAGACGACCCGGCCTTAGCCCCCAAATTAAAGTAATGTAATGTGGTGAGCTCGTGTAAACTTTAGCCGATGTCGCTGTTTGTATACAAATGACCGTATCAGATTACCTGGCGGCTGTCTTTGATGTCAGACCGAGCTTACCTCTGACGGTAGGTCTTGTTTTGGCAAGTTGTAATCATTCTACACACACACACACACATCACACACATCACATCACACACACATCACACACATCACATCACCCCCCTATATATATATATATATATATATATATATATATATATATATATATATATATATATATATATATATAGTGTGTGTGTATTTTCAAAGGGCACGTATGTATGTTTATCACGTAGGTAACTGTCATTCCTACGAGTAAAAGAGTCACCCCACTTCCTCTCTTCAATCAACAGGGAACGCTCTCTCAAATATATACACACATTTTGTACTTCCCTTCTGTATGTGCCAGGATTATTTTGTTTTGTTATTTTGTTTAAAATCCGAAACACTGGTCAGAATGTAATGGACTGGCTTATTTTTCAGTGTGTGTGTGTGTGTGTGTGTGTGTGTGTGTGTGTGTGTGTGTGTGTGTGTGTGTATATATATATATATATATATATATGTGTGTGTGTGATGTGCATATATATATATATATATATGTGTGTGTGTGTGTGAAAGGGAAATAGAGAGATGGAGAGAGTATTTAAAGATGATTGCAAAGAAAGTTAATTAGAAATATGTTTCTTCTTCCGAACATATGATGATGAGAGAAGAAGAAACAAAGTAAATATAAGCGTGTAAATATTGTTTGAAGCGTGACTAAATGTGGTGGACAATGAATTATATTTGCCGCTTCTCTAGAATCGAGAAAGAAGATGACGATGTAAGCAAAAAGAAAATAAATACAAGTAAAGAAATGCTTGTAATGAAAAATAGATGGTCTTTGATTTTATAAACATCCGAAATTCTATACTGACAGGCAAATAGACTACCGAAAACATTATGTGCGTTTCACTTGAAAGAAAAGAAGAAAAAAAAAAAAAAAACAAAAACAAAAAAAAAAAACAAAAGAAAAGAAACGTAAAATAAGTTGATAATGAATCCCTAAATGGCATGGATGTTAAATTTAGAGTCTACATTTTATATTTTTCGTGTTTTGCTTCAACCTGGATTATGGCTTGTGTCCATAAAAAATAAAAAAAAAAAATTGATTATAGTGTTAAAAGTAATTATAACAATAATAATTATCATTAATTAATTCATTCTAAACCAATGAGAATCGACCACACTTTTCTCTCTACATACACACAAACACATGACATTCTCATTATCGGACAAGCAGTTTACACAGACAGGTCGTTAACACGTGTGTCAAGGAAAATTCCATTCATTTTTCAGTCCATAATAGTAACTTTTAGTAGTAAAGAAAAGAAAACCTCAGACACTTCTTATATTTTCTAACTATATTATCTGGACACTCATTACAGACATCAATAATAAAAAAAACATAAGAGAAAGACTGTATACACTTTACTTATTCTTTATTTTATACTTCTGTCCATATTTGATCTACATTTCACCCCAAACTAACAATTTTACTCAGTATTACTGTCTCTCGTGTCTTGAACACTACATAACAACCAGATAATAAATAAAACTCATTTTGTTGTTTCCACGTCTTGCTGTTTTCTCATTTTACGGGTATTTTTTGTATATATAAACGTAATTATTGACTCAGAGTTATAATTCCCCTACAGGCTTTTACTTCGCTTCAAATACGTCAAATTCAAGAACGTAGGAATATTGTAGTAAGTGCTGGACTATCTCTTCAAAGATGAAGAGACTTGAAGCAACAGAAATGTGGTTCTACGGAAGGATGTCATGGACCAATTACGAAGTTTTATAGAAAATGGAAACAAAAAGAACACAGATGTCTTTGAAAATAAATTTGTTTTTTTAATGTAACCATACTGCAAAATAAGCAATAATAAAAACAAAAAACAAAAAAAGAAAACATATTTAACATCAGGAAGAGACAGTTGAGGTTTCTAGGGCACATAACGAGAAAAGAGGGCTTCGTAAATCTGATACCCACAGAACATTTTTAAGATACAATAGTTCAAAGCTTAATGTAACAATTGGACAATTTTGCTGTTACACCCAAGAATGTCGGATCTGAGTGAAGAGGATGTGTGTGTGTTTGCGTGAAGAGGATGTATGTGTGCATTGGGCCCGGTTTTAGCCAATATTTTCGTGGGCTATTATGAGCGAATCCTGTCTGAAAATGTCCCAAAACCTTGTGTCTATATGAGATATGCGGATGACACTTTTTCTATCTTTGATTCTGCCATAGATGCTACAATTTTTCTGGCTCAACTTTATTCTCTCCATCCTTCCCTTGAGTTTATAATAGAGGTTGAGAAGGATAGGGCACTTCCCTTTTTGGATGTCCTTGTTGAACACAAGGACGGGGCTTTCGTTACCAATGTTTTTCGTAACCCCACATTTACTGGACTATAACTCTAGCTGGAATTCGCTTCTGCCTAAGTCTCGCAAGATTGGTCTGATTGCGACTTTGGTTCATCGTGCTATCAGGATTTGTTCCCCTGAATTGTTAGATGGTGAACTTACTACAATTCGAAATATTTTCGAAAGTAATGGATATCCCATCAATGTTATCAGACGTGTTATTGATAGCAAAATCAGGCGGTTTAATGAACCTGCGGCATTTGGACCTAGTCAGTGCCCCTATCTATTTAAAATTACTTTCGTTCGGTAGGAAATGTCAGTTAGTATCTGACAGAATTTCGGCAACTATTTCGTCTTGCTATAATGCGCTGAAGTTGCGCACAGTTTTTCAGACTAGACTTGTGTTTCCGTCTTTTACTAAAGGTTGTCCTACTTTCATAAAAATTTAGTTGCTTATAAATTCAAATGCCGTTGTGACGCGGTGTACATAAGACGAATCAATCTAAGGTTGGAGACGCGGGTTGCGCAGCATGTTCCCGCCTTTTTGCGTTCTTGTAGTCTTAGCCAACCTATAAAAAGAACTACTCAGGCTTGTGCCTCTGAATATGAAGAACGTGGTTTTCAGTTTTACACAGTGCTCGCTCAATACACCATCTTCTAGTCTCTGAAACTGTTTTAATAAAGTGTCAACAGCCAAGCCTGTGTAGACAAAAGGAACATTTTTTTTACATCCCTTGCATCTGTTGGAGAGTTTGTGAATGTCCTTTTTCTATTTTATACTCTTGTGGAACTGGTTATTTTCATCAACCCTTATTCAATTTCAATTTTGTGTCATTAAAATTTCTTTTTTAATCACGTTCCACCGTTTCCCCTCCTCATTTACTTTATTGAGTGTGGCTTCATTTGTATTCCCAATCGCCAACGAATACATTTGAAAAAGTTTTCGCTGAAAGGTACCTTAGGTATGACGTCCGTGCTGTTTAGGGCTATATATATATATATATATATATATATATATATATATATATATATATATATATATACTGGGGGGAGAGAGATAGAGAGAGAGAGAGAGAGAGTGGGGACAAGAGGGACAGAGGAAAACAACACATAACATAGGGAACTTGGGTAAATGGATGGCGGAACAGGGTTAAGTAGAAATAACAAAAAGACAAAATTTATTAAGAACTACATAAGACAGGAAGTGGAGAGCTATAATCATCTATGTCCTGAGGGGACAACATTCACATTTTGGGCATTATTTTTTCTGATTCTCTATTTTTCTTGGCGTTAAATCATTCCCCACCCTCTTCTGTGAAACAGAAATGTTTTAAAATTAAATAGAAACTAATATTAGATTATGAGAAAGACTTTCGAATGTGATCAAAGCTTATATGAATGAAGAATGAAGTCCGCAATGTTTTCTTTCTTCAGAAAAAATATATATTTCGGTTTGATCCATATTTGTCCGATGACTCAGTCAGGTTATATGCCATGCGTGATACACGCTTAGGCGATCATGTATCTTTCGATGTATGACTGACGAGGCAGATTTTTTTCCCGCAGTAGGTTGCCATTTCTTTCTTCAGTAGACCAGTTGCCATCCAAGGCTATAGAGCTCGGTCTGTCCTTTTACCCATAGCTGGTGGAGAGAAGAAGAGGATTCATACCTTGGGAAAGGTATGAATCCTCTTCTCTCGTCTTAGCATGTAAGTGAATGTAATGGATTCGAATGGAATTCGAACTCGGCTCTCCGATTCTTCAATCCTCAATTACTCCACCGTGCCTCCTACGCCAATATCACGTTTAACACGCCGGTTCTCGTCTGGTCACCGAAGTTAAGCAACGTGGAGACTGGTCAGGACTTAGATGGGTGTCCGCTTGGGAATACCAAGTGCTATAAGTCCGGTGACTATATGAAATTAATTAATAAGTTTAGCTTAGTTTTTGACAAAAGGCACCCAATTTACATTAAATTCCCTACTTAATAAAACTGATGTGTGAGAGAAACTTGATAATTATTACATTATAGGTAAATGCACATGACGAAGATCTGTTGCCATCTTTACAAATCTACATATGTGGCAGTAGCTGTGTCTCAAACAACTGAAAATAAGACTTAAAAAATCTAACGTAGACTTGTTAAGCCAGTAGCCGGGGGGTGAGGGCACACATTTTGCAGCGCTGGTTTCACGATCTTTTAAAACCATTCACAAGTATCTGTCGAGTCGAGATTCTTTTTCATGTTAAAAAAAGACCCCTGACCTCGGAAATGAGAATTTGGGTCCGCAACTTTTGTTTCCTCCTGAAACACGCAAATCAGGGACACATAATCTTTATTTTAGCAGGTGAAATCTTTTTTTTCTTTTCTTGTCTTTGATTTCGCTTCATATTTCATTTTTGACCTCATGTTTTGTCGACCTAAGACAGTATTATTTGGTGACTTGGTGTCACGTTTCTTTCACATCTCGTTATTGCTACTTCCAATGGAATTAATTTCATGATCAATTTACAAGTTCCTGTTTTTTTTATTTTTAATCCTTTTATCTGTTTCTTGTTGTATCATAATATATGTCATTAGTACCGAATCTTGATAGTGACTAAATATCTGAAAACTGAGTCAAAGATGCAGGAATTTACAGATATATCGAATGTTCCGTATTTGATTAAAAACTTGTAAAAAAACAGAATATTTTTTGAAATCTTGTTATTAATGATTAAAGCGAAAATAAACTTTCATTACGCTTTTTTTGTTTATATTCGTTTTATTTTTAGACTCTCAGATCCAAGCAGGGAAAGCTTTTTAGTTTAATTGTCATAGGTACAGAATTATCAAGTTAAGAAATTTTGTTTTCTGTCTAAAAGTGCGTTTTATTTTTCATAAGATGCAATTCCTTTTAATATATCAGTTATGCGCCATGCGTGATACACGCTTAAGCGATCATGTATCTTTCGATACATGACTGACGAGGTAGATTTCTCCGGCAGTAAGTTGCCATTTCTTTTTGCGGTAGACCAGATGCCACACAAGGATATAGAATTCAGTCTGTCCTGCTATTAACCCATAGCTAAGGGAGAAGAAGAGGATTTATACCTTTCCGAAGGGTATTAGCACGTAAGTGAATGTAATTGATTCGGCTGGAATTCGAATTCGTCTCTCCGATTCTTCAACCCGATCCGCTATCCATTACCCCACCAAACAGAAATAAATGCATCATAGCCGAAGAAAGGATTTAAGTTAATGGTAAGAAATTGTGAAAATTACTGTCGTTAATGTTACTTTCTAGATCGTGAGACGAAAAAGATTCTCATCGTTTTGAAATGACGTTTTGACAATTCTTTTACGCGCATACGATTCAACGGAAAAGAAAAAACTTCGATATTTGAATAAAGAAATCATGAACCGACGAAATGCGAAGGAAAGTAAAACTTAATTTGAGAGAATCGAGTATAAATAAGTCTTTTTCAATGTCCGCTAAACAGCGGACATTGAAGAAGAAAAAGAAAAAAGAAGAAAGAAAAAAAGAAGAAAGAAAAAGAAAAATGTACAGATATAATTCACAGAATATCCAAACTTATTGTAGAATAATTTATAAGGAACAAATTATAATGGAAAAATAAGAAAATCTTTGCTAATTGGCTTCTGAGATCAATATGAATCTGAGTTCAATAATAATATATATTTGAGTTGTGCAAATATTGACAAATCTCTCTATCTCTCTCTCTCACCCACCCACATATATATATATATATATATATATATATATATATACAAAAGCAGAGAAATTTAATAAAGCTATTAGAAAGGTAGTTAGTATTGAAAACAAATGGATAAACTAACAGAATATCTCCCTAGAATACCCAAACTTTATGGTCTACCAAAAACCCACACAGCAAGTGTATCGATGCGTCCCATTATGTCAGCTATTGGTCGCGCTCTTCAAAACCTGAAGAAATCAATGAGAAAAATTTGAACATTTCTCGTTGGAACAATCTGTCCATTACATGTTAAAAATTAAGGCAGTTTGCAAAAACTAAGGAGATTATTATATGGCAGATCATCTCATGACTAGTTTAGATGTTAAATTCCTTTATACCAATTTTCCTGTAAAGAAAAGCTTAAATCTTTTTTAAAAAGTATGTAACACATGCAAAAATAAACCTCTCCTCATCAATGGCTAAAATCATATAAATTTGCCGACTCATCACCATACACCTTTAATAACTTTTTATAAACAAACATTTGGATTACCAATAGGTTTGCTTTTAAATGGAATAAAGGTTCGCTTTTAAATGGAATTTAGCGTATATTTTCTTAGAATTGCTTGATTCTGGTGCTTTCCAGAGTATTATACATCAACATATTTTCGATATATTGATGACGATTTATTAATATAAAAACTACATTACTTGACATTGTAGATAAACTAACAAAATTCGATGGAATTAACTTATGAAACAGAAACAAATAACACTTTACCTTTACTAGATATGATGTTACATCGTACCCACAATGACCTAAAACTGAATGTACATCGCAAACCAACGAATAAAAGTGATCTCATAAATTTATATTCTCACCATAACAACAAAATAAAATCTGTAATTAATTATCGGGTTCTATTTAAGACCACTCAGAATCTGTAGCCCTCAATGAAGAGAAGAAATATGTTGAAAATACTTTTAACGTCCTCCAACATCCTAATTATTTCATATTTAAGGCAAAACGAAAGGTTCGTAAAATATTTAAAAACAGAAGTGAATCATTCTGACAAACCTAACCAATTCAAATATATTATTATTCTATTATCTATTTTATATTATTATTCTACCTACTGACTATCACAACTACAATTTAAGAATTTGTCTAAGCTTAACTTAAAATTTGTTACAGCTGCTTCTAAAAAAATAAAAGACTTAATATAAAACAAAATAGTAAGATAAATCTTGACGGTGGAATTTATCCCCTGTACTCATCTTCACGAAGGATACATAGGAGAAACCTCGAGAAATTTAAATAAAAGATTATATGAAGACAAAAACATCTTTTACATGGCACACTCAATGCATTAGTTGCTCGCTGTAATATGTCTGACGATAATTTCGATTGAAAATATGCTACTTTACTAAGCAATTTACTAAATATATAGAAAACGCTTTAATTTGTAAATATTCCACGTTAAATTTACGTCCAGGTTCTGACAACATTCCACATTTCTTGGCAGATCTTCTATTATCACAATGTGCGACACCTAATAAAAACGATAAAAAATATAAACAAAAAGAAAAAACTAAATGAAATCTACTAGACTATATACACAAAAAAGAATATTAAAAAAATAAAATAAAGTTTAAAATTTCAGTATCTCCTCCCCTTCGTGTGCATGTGTAGGTACATCAAAGTAAACTACATTAGTTCGATGAAGTCCTAAAGGACAAAACCTGTGACACTAAGACATTTTCTCATTTTATCATGAATTGTTTTGGTATGAAAAAAAAATTATATTGGCATGGCCAAAAAATTCGTTCGTTTATTAAATAGAAAGTTTACTTAATAAACCGAACGAACTTTTTGGCCAACCCAATATATTATTTTCTCCCATAATATATATGTGTGTGTGTTAGTTCTCAGAATATATCTGTAGAGAAAACAAATTGAATAAAAAAGACGATCGGAAAATTAGGCATGGACTAACTACTATTTTCCGATTGTCTATTTTATTCAATTTGTCTATATATATAGGGTGTAACAGCATTAGTGTCCATCTCAAAAAAGGTTTAATATCTAAAAAACACTAAAATAATTGAATTTCTTTTTTCCAGGTTTTCAGATAAGACGTTTAGACATCTTGATACCGTTAGTCGTAAGAGTCACGGAAAAACACTTTGAGCTATTCAACTAGAAAGAGAACAGGTTAAAATCGTTTTATGTCAGAACCACTGTTTTCTCAGCTGAGCAATAGTGAGAGGAAACCCATTCAAGCCTTCAGTAATGGTACCAACATTGATACTCTGGCTTTCATCTTCAAAGTTCATTCAAAACCATCAAGATAACGGTGAATAAGTTTAAAAAAGATGGATCAGTGGAGAGGAAAACTGGATCAGGAGGTCACAATAGCAATGGGGATCATCATTTCAACTTAAAGCTAACGAGATCAATTAGAAAAGATCCAACTCAATCCACAAGATGTTTGGCATAGTGATAGAGAAGTTTCAGTTATAACAGTCCAAAGTACAGTAAAAAAAGACTTGAAAATGAATTCGTACGCGAAACATGTGTGGTACCTTGATACTCCGGGATAGAAAGGTAGAAGGTTATAGAGGGAGAAGATCATCTTGAATAAGTTGGAAAATGATTCTGGAATCTTACTTATTATAAAACGCAGATTGTGTGTGTGTGTGTGTGTGTGTGTGTGTGTGTGTGTGTGTGTGTGTGTGTGTGTGTGTCTGTAACGTTTATATATTGGATCGGATTTCCTACATTTTCAACCGATTTCAACAAAACTTCACAGGATTACATAAAATTACCTTTGTGGTGGTTCTAACAGCGCCAAAATGGGAAAAAATATAATTGTTTTTGCACAAAATCAATTTGAAAACACGATTAAGAGACATCGTTCCTCGGAAGGGGACAACTCACATCGTGTTGTTTGTGTGTGTGGGTTACTTTAAATATAGGAGCGGATTTCCTATATTTTTCAGCCGATAAAACAAAACTTCACTTTCTTTTTGGCAGGTAGTGTTTCTTATTGTCTTGCACACTTTTTTCTTTATTTTTACATTCAGAATGCTTTAAAAATTCCATTTACAAGGCAATTGTTTATAATAAAATTCTATTCAATGAGTAGACTCATAACGATTGAAGACAATGTTTTTGTTTGAGTTTGGGTTTGACCAATTCGTAAAAAAACAAAAAAAAACAAAAAACTAATTAAGACATGCGTGTCCGTCAACCTTAAACAATAATCTTTGTCAATTTTATTTTTCAGTCTTTATGATGGTGGATACTTGATCTATCTCTTACTGTTATATCCCCCAACAACGCCGGCTCCACTATAGTAATATATATATATATATATATATATATATATATATATATATAATCTTTTATTTCAATCCTTCCTGCGCTTCCGATCCTTAGCTATGATTAATTAATGAACATATCATTTTCGTTTATGATCGATTTCACCACGTTTCTTTTATTAAGCTTGGAGAGTAATTATACATTTTTATTGATCAAAGTAGTGTCCAATAGTGTTATAAAAACATCGGAGAATTCCAGAAATTTTCTAGAAATATTCTGAAAATCTTTTTTTTTTTTTTAAGTAGCCAAACTGTTTAAAAATGTGATGTTTCTGGAAATAACCGGTCATTTAAGAACTCATCCTTTTTGTACAAAAGTTTAAAAATAAAACTCATCTCAGTAACATATATCATTCAACTGAACAATAGTGATTTTTTAAGCCCAGTTTAGATGTGACACAAGGCCGAAAACATAGGGTAACCAGTGAGGATCGAACTCACTACTCAGTCGTAATTGATCTAGCAAGACAAACTTACTAACCATTACACCCCCTCGAGGTGCCCAATTCTACTGAAGAATATGATGCAAGATGGTTTTCTTGAAGATGCATTATTATATCGAGGAGACTTGTTGGGACAAATTATACAAAAACGCTTATTTTTGCAATATGGTTATATTAAACTGACTTCTTATTAAAGACATCTGTGCGCTTCAAATTCAACCAAAACGTTCTTCAAAGGACTTAACAGATCACTGGAAAAATTAATTTTTTAAAACCTAACTTAAATGTTTCAAAAGAACTAACATAGGGTATATTGGGGCATTCTATGAGGTATGTCGGAACACACTAGTATTTGATACAAAATAATTATTAAATTCAAGAATTATTTTGACACCATTTAAATTTATAATTTCAATGAATTATGTTATCAAGTAACTTCAACATGGTATGATTTTTTTTTATTTTAATAACTTCAGTTAAAATAAATATGGTTTATTTTTCTCCCGCTTATCGTTGTCTTTATTCTGGCTTTGAAGCCGAGAGATCTACAGGAAAAGTTTCTGTTAACAAAGTTTTTTCCCGCCATTTTTATACGGATCAGGAAGAATGCAGACGATCTGTTTGCATCCATATGTACATATTTCTGCATCATTTGCCATCTTAAATTTAGGACGTGTAAGATCATTATTTTCTACATTTTCATTGTTAGTTCATCATTAAGATTAACTTCAATTTTCAGAGCAACATAATATTGGACCTCTTTCTTTCTTGCAAATATTGGACCTCTTTCTTTCTTGCACCACTGCAGTTGAAGGCTATCCACATTCTAGTTCGTTTATGGATGGATCACCATTAGATAGATTCTCATCATCAGATATGATATCCAAGGAAACATAATAATCTGCATTAATAACTTCACCATCAATATTCTGGTTTAGGATCTTCAG
Organism: Acanthosepion pharaonis; assembly: GCA_903632075.3. Lineage (NCBI taxonomy): Eukaryota > Metazoa > Mollusca > Cephalopoda > Sepiida > Sepiidae > Acanthosepion > Acanthosepion pharaonis. Next base: position 270,856 of record CAHIKZ030001567.1, on the reverse strand, counting down.
CCATTTGCTTTGCAGTTTAGAAAATATAATTTTTGTTTGCTTCGTGGGTATTTTCCTTCCTCTTCTCTGCCTGCTAGATTATTTTAAATCCTTCAGGATTATCAGTAAAGATTCCTGTTCTCCTAAGTTTTTCTCCAACCTTTTCTATTCCTTGGGTCAGCTGTAGGTAACTGGCAGATATCAGCTGGTGTTAAGAGAGTCAGATGGTTAAATTAAAGCATTTGAGCTCAATGGAACAATTCAGTTGTATCTTCTGTTGCAGCGAAAACTCATCAATGTCTAAAGAGTGATCTGTTACATCAGAAGCGAGAAACTCATCCTTGGGGAAGATGTTCAAGTCTAGAGGATAAATACCAGTTACCCTAAAACCTGATTGGATGTTGGTAGAAATCATGACTTGATAAAAATATTTCTGTAATAATTCAGGAATTTTATAAAGTGTCATTGTTATTCCCTTGATTTCTTTCATCTATGTGTCAACAGTAAAAGGATATACTAGGTCTTTTGAAGGTTTCCGAACACTCCTAACAAGGAGTTGACTTTTATGTGGACAGTGAAGGGACAATACTCGGCCATTTTGTCTTTGCATAGTCAATGATCTCTCCACTGATGTGACCTTCATGATTGTCAAGAAGTAATAGTACATTTTGTCTGAAGGACAATTTACATGTGCCATAAAATGCTTCAGGAAATTAAAATTTGTTGCTGTCATCCACCTTGAGGTGAATGTGCCGCAACTGGTTAGTGCATCATAAAAGAAATTGAAAAGGTCTTTAAAATGAACGCAAATATAAGAGAAAATTAGCTAAAAGCTGTTCTAATAACTAGGAACGATTTTAAATGTGAATTAAGTTTAAGCGTCTTTTTTTCTTTTTCTTTCAGATTTAACAACTTACATCTATGGCAATTTCAACCATGGAAAGATTAACAATCAAACAACCTGTTAAAGTTATAGAAGCTAATTTCGAAAATGGACGTTCAAACAGAAATACATTTCACGCACTTCGCGATTTTTTTAGTCAACATAATCGACCAACCGAGAGTGCAATTGGAAACGATGTAACTTTGTCTTGGAGAGGTTCAATTCTTGCGCGCGATGACGAATAGAGGGGTCTGGATTTTAGGCCACATTCTCATGCACTGCAGCAATGTTTTCAGCTGAACGGCATAAAAGAGCAAGACCCAGTTTGGTTGAATTCAAGAACAATTTTTTCCAATTGCACTCTTGAAACTTTAACACGTTGTTTGATTGTTAATTTTTCCATGGTTGAAATTGCCAAAGACTTAAGTTGTTAAATCTGAAAGAAAAGAAAAAAAATCATTAGACGCTTAAACTTAATTCACATTTAAAATCGGTCCAAATTAATGGAACAGCCTTTAGTATTGCAGTCACTAATTAACATTGTACCAACTTATTTTACCGTATTTTTTTTTTTTTTTTTTTTTTTTTTTTGTATGTCTTGGTTCCTACACTGTTGTACATACGTATTCGTCGACATTTCAGACCCTTTCTGGAGAGAATTTATAACTCGCATGAAAATTCTCATAATTTCTATCTGAATTTCTGGGATGAGGAAGTATTTACACTATTTACATTCGGACTATTGTCCTCATCTTTGTTGTTATCATAACGTTTCGGTCGTTTCGCCCTTCGGCTTTCATCAGGTTTAAGTTTATCCGGGTAACCTACAGGGAATTCCGAATCCTTTAATTAACCCGTTAATTAACCTTTTAATTAACCTTTTAATAAACCTTTTAATTAATCTACGTGAATAGATTGTTCTCGTGCCACAGCCCATGTCTAGGGATATCTCGTATAGTTCTTAGTTTTAGTACTTAATTGCACATTTTTCTGGAGTGCAATTTCTAGGTGTGTACCTGCCATATCGAGAGATTGAACTCACAGTTAGTATGTCACCATATTCACTAATCAACTCTAGGTTGTTGTCTCGTGGTAAAATTCTCTGAGGAGAGCCTTAAACCTAATCTTTCTGCTGATGAATGCTACTGCTTGTCATGCCTTACTACACTCACTGAAACCGGATCGACATACACCTGATGTAGTCCGGAGTCCACAACGGCCGAAATGTTGTGATAACAAAAACGAAGACGAGGACAATAGTCTGAAAGAATCTTATAGATATTATAAAGATGGACATGTTATGTCGACTGAAGCTGGATGCATTACCCAGAATGCTTTAATGTCTCATATGAAAAGGTTGCAATCAATTTTTGTCGGTAATCTCTACGCAAGACTGTGAAAGTGTCAGGCGGCAAATTTGACACGCAATATTCAGAATACAAAATAGAAATTTTATGCTCAAAGAATGTAGTGTAAGAAAAGTTGCTCCTTATTTGGTTGAAAACCCTCCAAATATTAAAATACCCATAATGCTCAGTTTTCACTTCCAATAGCATCTGGTCGTAGACTTTTAATAATATCATCGAAGTGTAACAGAATGGATTTTAAATTCATTTGCTAATGTTCGGCACAACCATTTTTCGATCATTGCCTATTCCATAACAGATTTGATGGGGGTGGGTGTGCATCCTACGATCAGTTTTTCTTTTATGCATCTTTCTCCGGTGTGAAAAAAATATTAGGGCCTTCTGCCAGGATTTCTAAATATCTTGTAAGAAACGCTATCTTCATTTTTATTCCTTATTATTCGATTGAATTAACAGCTGAAAAAAAAATGCATTATAATGACTTGTAATAACTCTACCATATTCCGTGTAATAAATCTCCAGTATCAAATGATAAGCGTCTTCTTTAAATTATACACCCACTTTCATGTAATAAGAGTCTCATTCTAAAAAGTGCCTCCTTTCATTGAATAGAAATAGATTAGAAACAAATAAATTCGACAAAAAGAAAACTATACATCGTATTGTTTAAAAGTTTAATAAACCCCGGTGTGTTTAATAAAGGAAATATTTAATATAATAAAGGAAATATAATATTGATACATATTTGTTAAAATAATTGAGAGTATAATTAGTGTACATGTGGTGAATAGTATTGTTAACTAGAACATGAGGTATAGTTTATTTGAAATCCCCTCTTTTGCTTCTTTTGCAATGTTCTAACAAATCCTATACTTTGAGGAAATGGCATTAGAATCTATATCTCTAAAGGTTAAGGTACGTAGATGACACCTTCATACTCTGGCCACACCAGGAAGATGTTCAGGTTCTACTGGACCATGTGAACTCAATAAGACCTTCGATACAGTTCACAATGGAGAAAGAGAGTAACAACACACTCCCATTCCTGGATGTTCTAATATCTCGAACAGAGCATGGGTTTAAGACATCCGTATACCGTAAACCGACATTCACCGGACAGTACCTCAATTTCAACTCCCACCATCCATACAGCGTAAAGAAAGGGATTGTCCGTTGCTTACAACACCGAGCAAAAGTCATAAGTGGCGACCCAGAGACGTTAGATAAAGAATTGGTCAGTATAAGTAGTACCCTACAACGTAACAACTACCCTGGGTACATGGCAGCAGCCCCCCAAAACTGGGATAGGCGGGTACAAGAGGAGGAGGACAACAACACTCAGAAAACAGTCTGCCTGCCTTATGTGAAGGGGTTATCAGAGAAAATACAAAGGATCTGCGGTCCATATAACATCAGGACAACCTTCAAAAGCTTGACAACACTTCGCAGATATCTCTCTCCCGAGTAAGACCCCCCCCAGAGGAGAACATGACTAAAGACTGTGTGTACACTATCCCGTGCAGCTGCGGAAAGGAATATAAAGGAGAGACAGGCCGCCCCCCTCAAGGTAAGGCTTCAAGAACACCAGAAAGCTTTAACATGAGGGGAAGTAGAAAAAATCAGGCGTGGCTGACCACATATGGAGAGAGAAGGGAGATCACCGCCCTCTGTGGGATCAGGTTGAGATCATAGACAAAAAAAACACCATTGGAAAATTCGTAAACTTAAGGAATCAGCACATATGCTAGGCCACAAAAATCTCCTGAGCCGACCAAGCATAGAAATAAATACAATATGGGAATCAGTAATAAGGAGTGCCAGAGAAAAGCAATGATAACAACAAAGTTGCAATATGAGCTCTGGTAAAAACATGCAATGATAACAGCAAAATTGCAATATGAGCACTGGTAAAAATGGTTGCTGAAGACATTAGGTTTATAATACCCAGAAATTCATACCCAGATGTCCTCAAGGCACAGTGGATAAAGGCGTTGGTTAGATCCAGTGACAGGACCCAAAGAGTGTGAGTTCAATACCTGGTTAAGGCAGTGGAGAACTTTCAGAGGGAAATTAACAGGAGATAACTGATAACTGACATCCATCAAACATGGCGCGTGGAACTAGAACAGTCTACCCCAGTGAGCGAAATAAAGGGTTCAGTTCAAAATTCCAACCACCTGAAGAAGGCCGGAGCGTACAACAGCCGAAACGTTGTGATAAATATGGCGACAAAGATGAGGACAATAGTCCGAATAATGTATAAAATCCTATGCAGTAATATTATCAACAAGGCAGCGTTCACAAAAGTCACTAGAAAAAGCGAATCAGTGGTGATAAATATGGCGACAATCACTTTCTACTAAACACTCAATATACAAACTTAAAAATTCCTGCTTAGCTTATTTACTGAAAAAATTACTTTAAGATGAGAAAATACTCAAACCTATGGTAGGTAAACTTCTGTTTTTATTTCATATTAATATGCTAGAAAAATTATAGCAGAGTTATTCACCAGTTGGCAGGAAAATCCTAGTCAGTTCTACTTCCTCTTAATAGTAATATTGCAACTAAGCCAACGTTCTATATATCTTCCTCTCTCCTTGTTGATATAAGAAATGTAACTATAAATTGAAGTTATTCTAAAAATAATGATCAGTTTATGTTTTAATTTCTTTTACATTCGGTTTTTCTTTGTTTTTAGATCTTCGCCCAATCGATATTTTATTAAAAAGTCTCAGATCAGACATGAATCACAGCAACAATTTAAAACGCAGTTTCGATTCTGAGAGCCAAGTATTCGCTTATCGTTTGACGCATGCGCAGAGTACTTTAAGTTTTAGTGCTGATAAAATATTTACTAAGTGCACTTTCTTCCCAGAAGAATTTTCCTTTTTTATTACATTTAAATATGAACCGGACAATTTAAGCTCGACTGGTTCAAGTCGAAATAGTCAGTGTATTTTTTCACTGCGTCACCCGACGAAGAAAGTCACTCTCATAGCTTTGGAAATAAACAACAATCATTTTGTTTTAACTTACAATAATACAAGGAAAAAATTTTTTGATGTGCGCCTCTCAGAATCGAAATGGCACAGTGTTAGTTTGAGTCTGAGTGAAGATGGCGCCTATCTCGTTCTTGATTGTTCTGAGGAACAAAAAAGGAAAGTGAGACGCACTTTTCCAGCAATGCTTGACACCAGAGGTTCTGAATTTCAACTGGGAAAATGTTCACGGAAATCATTCCCTTTTCAGGTAAGGACTTTTAAGACAATTTCATTCAGAAAACTAATCGTTTCTTTCCGAACGTCGGTGAAATCGAGATTTTTACTAATCTATTTGAAAATCTCAGATTTTATGAACGTTTTCTTTTTTTATCATGTTTTATCATGAATTAGAAGCAGTTGAGGACAAGTTACATTTTCAGGAAAGTCTCCAACTTAATATATTTTTGGAAGAGTCTAGTATGGTGAAAGTAATCTTTTATCTTTTTAATGTTTTTTAATCATTTCACTCCAAGGAAGGTGATAATGCCACTAAGACGTAAGAGATTACTGGGAGTGAAAAAAAAAATGAAAAGACTTTAGAAGTAGCAGGAAAGTCAATCCTAAACAGAAAACAAAGGATAAACCTTTACTCTTGTGTGTGAAGCGGCGGTAGGCGGACCTTTTTACTAATACAGAATTCTGAATTCATTTCAATTTATTATACAATTATTTAAGCCAAAGTTAGCGTAAGGCATTAAAAATAAAATTTATCAAAATATCAATAAGAAAAGTAAGTGTTTGTATAAAAATGGCTCTAGAAAAGTTTCTCTGTATGAAACTAATGGGACAAGTTAAAGACCCCAAAAATAGTGAAATAAAGGGTAACAATAGGTGAACAAACGCGCTAAATACCTGAAAAATTGTGAAAAAATTAGGTTTAATAATTCGAAACAATGATGACGTTTTGTTTCTTGAAATAAAATTGTTGATGTTTGTCAAAACTTATCTTGTTTTGACACAAGACTAAATGGAAATTCCAAGTGCATTTGTCTTGAAAATCAACATTGTATATTTTGACTTCTACATAAACTCGGCTCAGTCATCGAGAGGAAATACTCAACGATATCTGCCACAAGACAGAAGCCTAAAGTATAATTATGATTTCGCTATAAGTAAAGCTTTATTTCGATTTAAATATTCGAATTCTGATTATAAGTGTACCCTTAGACTCTTAGGAAAGTCATGAAACCAATTCCTCTTGCATAGAAGACGAAAAAAGAATGGTTGGATTAGTAAATAATTGAACAATCGCCATTCCTATAATTACTTTTGATGCAAAAAAAAACATCCTTAGAATTGTCATTAGATAGATTCTAGTCATTTTTGGGAATTTTAGCTTAATTTTTATATTAACTCGACTTAATATAACACAAGGCCACACATGGCGTGAGGGTCTTAAGAATATATTGCATTTTCCAAATGAGGCTAACTATCTTGAAAGTTATCATTTTAAATATCAGCTTTGGCCTAGATTTGAACAGTCTTTCCTATTAGTGAAATATTTACAACTACTACAAAGAAATGGATTATTATTAAATTAAGGATTTAGAAATGAAAAAAAAAAAAATAATTTACAACATTAAACTGTTCTCTTCCCCTTTCAAATGTTAATTTTGGAGAATGTTCACATTTAATTCTCAACTATAAATTTCATCGCACTTAGTAACTTTATTGCCTTGCTTGGGGTGAAATGATTATATATATATATATATATATATATATATATATATATATATATATATATATTCATTGATTATAATAATATAAAAAGTTTTTCTTTAGTCGTTTTTAGTATTATTTGTAATTTTCTTTTGCAAATCCGCCGTTAGTTTGTTCAAACTGACATAACGCCTGGAAATATCATCATGTCTCTGTGCAAATGAGGAATTACACACAAAATATGTTTACAAGAAAATAAGTGGCTTATATCTATCTGGGTAGTAACAGGCAATAGAAAGCGTGATGAAGAAGTCGGAAGGTACAAATAAGAATAGCGAAAGATGCCTTTCAGAAAGTGAGCAAAGCATTAAGATATGGTTAAAAACAAAGAAAAAAGCACTCAACAGTTGTGTAATATCCAATTTCTTGTATGGCAATGAATAGTGGATAATCTCCTCACAGACAAAGAAGAGATTTGAATTGTCAGAGATGTGGTTCTACCAACAAATACTGAGTATACCATGGACAGAGCATTTGAGAAATGATGAAGTTTTACGGAAAATAGGAACTACAAAAACTGTTGCTAACAATCAGAAAGATGGCTGAAATTTTGGGGCCACATAATAAGGAAAAAAGGTTTGGAGAATGTAATACTCACAATGAATAGTGAAAACAAGAGTAGCAGGTGGAAACAGTAACTCACTTGACAAGCGTGAGTGAACGGATGACCTAACAAGAAAGACAAAGACAAAAAGAGAGAAAAAATAGGAAGTTGTGGACAGCCATGATCGTCATGACATAAACGAAGAACAAGATACAGTTACTGAAATAATATTTAATTTACAAGGACTCCATTAAAATCAATATTCTTAATTAATTTTTTGAAATAGTATTACCTCCATTTTAATTTCTGTCACTTTTCAATTAGTGCAGCTGCCATTTTATGACCAATAATAAAGAGCACATTTAAAGAGACGATCAACTCTAACCATAAACATATTTCTGTCTTGATTGCTTAGCGCCACCACATTTTATGTTACTGTTTTGTTTACATACATTAGTAAAATTCAGTAAATTTATCTTGAATTTTCTATTATGAAGCATTATGGACTCTTAGTTTTTGACTGGTATTTCTTTTTAGTTGCTTTTCATCGCATTTACTCGGACCACCATTCTCTGGTAAGTAAAAGATAATCTCACATCGGGAATCGAATTAGCATTACTTTTGTCCCGAGAAACATTTTTCCGATGTAGCTACTTTAACCATTTGAGAGACGACAGCAAATGGTTGGCAAAAGATTCGATCTTACCATATAAAGTCTCATCTGCGTTTTTCACAAATGGCGGTCGTCGTCGTAGTAGTAGTAGTAGTTAATATGAAAAACAAAGTAAGACGGAAGGAATACTAGTCAAAAATCAGTAATGGTTAACAACGCTTCATCTAATAAAAGAATTCAAGATATTTTCTGTCTTTCTTTTTTTTTGCTATTTTGAAATATAAATAAAAAAAAGTAATTTGCTTAGAACTGGTTGTGTCATATTTATTCTAGACTCATCGATAGGTTTGTTCGGTTGTTTTTATGATTGTCTTGCTCAGAACTTCTCAATGGCAATAGTCATCTTTGTTCTATAATGTGACTTCAACACATTGAATCAAATCAACGCAGTTAAACGTAAGAAGTTAAAGCGTAAACGCCATTTTTTTTTGTTTTGTGTCAGCCAAAGCTAAACTTAAATATCGAGTTGAAGGACATAGGAATAAATATATTCATATGAAAACTAAATTTAGAAAGGTTTTATTTTTTTATCTATTTTTTAATCTTCGTATGATTCTTCGAATTTCTTTATGTGCCGTGTCCCTTCATGGCTCTCCACAACCTCCTATCCCTTGTAGCATTTAGTAACGTTTGTCATTTGGCTAAGCCTCACGCCCCTGATCTGCTATCCATTCATACAAGCACGTTATGTAAGTCATTCCCTTATCCTCGACATGCCAGGTGGGTATCAAATTCTCTAATCCCTTCTTTCTCATTATGTGTTCAAGAAATTTTAGCTGTTTCTTTCTGATTCTAAGCGTCCTTTATATTTCCATTTTTCTTTAGACTTCCTTATTGCTTACGCGCTCCGTCCATAAAATTCTCAATATTTTTCCGTAGAACCACATTTCATTTGATTCCAATCTTCTCTTCATCTGTTGGAAAACTGTCCAACATTCACACACTGTCATACAAACGGATTGATATTTATCTATGTCTATAATTCTCAAAATATGTGTGTGTGTGATCGGATGTTGTTTATGCGTTTCCACAGTTTTCATTCGATTTCGATCAAATTTTTTCTGTTTGATAGATATTTCTTCAGTGTCGGTTTTGAGTCCAAATTGACTGGACGAAATTTCAAACATGAAGGTGAAAAATCGAAAAAAATCTAATTTTTTACACTTTATGCAAAAATCAAAGGTAAAATTTAACGTCTGTAAAAAAAACAGCGTACAATCAATTTAGAGAGTTGAAGTGAGTTGAAATCTAACGTAAGATCATTAGAATTACAAAAAAATTATATTATAAATAAAAATTATCGTATATTATTATTATGACGGTCCATGGAAGACGTTCCTTCCTTGCAAGATTGAGAACGCAAAAACGGCCCTTTTCAGGACCTTCTCCCCATTCAAATTGTTAACTCCCCATTTGGGGATGTGCCCCAGTTGCACCCAAATGTTGTTACTAATATTGATTTTCGGGTGGACTGACTTTAAATTGCTCCGATTGAACGGCAAAAATTCCCATTAATGAAACACCCGATCGAAGACGGGTTATACTGCTAGTTACATAATAGTTCAGCAATTTTTGTGCGCCATGTCCTTTCAGGACGTGGTCGATCTGACTCTCCACAATTTCTTGTAGTTTTTGTTTTTATTATAATTATTAAATATTTTGTTTAATTGTATTAATTACATTTATAATCTTTACTGAAATATTAACTGTTGAGAGTTCAGGCTTTCATTTAATTCATATTCATTTAATCCATATTTTTACATTCACTAATCAACAGGGTCTTATCAAAGAACTGCTTTTCTTGCCCGGTACCGACGCCACAAGTTTAGCCTGTACTAAAAATGTTGGCAGAACGGAAGGTAAAAACACCTTAGTTTTACCAGGTAAGATTTTTTCATAACTCTTTACATTCACAGGCCTTTTCTTCTATGTGCCCTGTTCCTTCAGGACATTGGCGATCATGGATCTCCACAACTTCCTGTCGTTTGTAGCTCTTAATAAATTTTGTCTTTTGGCCATCTCTCCTAAACCCTGCTCTGCCATCCATTTACTCAAGCTCACTAGGTGGGTTATGCGTTGTTTTCTTTTCTCTCTTTTGCCTTCAATCGGTCCTGTGAGCATCAGATTTTCAAATCCCTCTTTCCCCTTTATGTGCCCTAGAAATTTCATTTATCTATTTCCTGTGTTAAGTGTCCTTTTTGTTTCAGTTTTCTCTAAAACTTTATCGTTGCCCACATGTTCAGTCACCACCCGTCTGTCGAACAACATTTCTGTTACTTTAAGCCTTTTTTTCATCCGTGAGAAGATTGTACAGCATTCGCTGCTATATGTGAGGACTAATATTACACAACATTAAATACTCTTTTCTTTGTTTCTCACAATATTTTCCTGTTTCTTTATACTTTGCTTAGCTTTTGGAAAGTCACTTTCCACCCTCTATTAAAACACATACTAGATATTTAAATTATCGTACATTCCTCAATCTGTGCCCTAGAAAATTTCAACTTTTTCTTCCTGATGCCAAGTATGTCTTTTTCTTTCCTGTTACGTTACTACGCAGCCAGCCCCCTAACCCCCATACATTTTACACCTATAGCGAACCATCTCTCTTTCTTTCATTCTCTAACTGTAACGTTCACCCTCTCTCTCTCTCTCTCTCAACCTGTTGGAGTCAACAGTCGATGAAATAAACAACTGATCCTAGAAACAAAATCGGATAAGATCTAAAAATAGATTCAGTTGGACAGCGGATCTCGTGCGATCAACACCCTTTCTTTTGTTATCGCCAACTAAAGGCGATTGCATAATGAAAAGACTGAAACCGGACCCTAACTCATACACACTATATATTTGATAGGCCAAATAGTCCCAGATCAAATGCAATGGTGAATTAATCAACGTGTTAATCACCGAAGACAAGATCAATGTCTGATTCATCCAATTATCGAATTGGAGAAAGCAACGATCAACACAGAGCTGAATCTTCCCAACTGAAAGAGAAATTTTATATTGCTGAAGACGTGGAAAGGAACAACCATCACTTGGGGTCAAAACTTGCAACAGTAAAGAAAGAGAAACAGAATTTAAAAGATATTCCATCACGTGAAAATACGAATACAGAGGACTGAACTGAAAGAGAAGAAAAAAAGAGAAATATGAGAGAGAGAGAGTGGAGGAGAAAACATGTTTTATTTCAGATAATGGAGAAAAGCTAAGTGTTTCTTTTGATTTTCATATCACATACACCGCACATATCTTTACATGCAAACATATTTCCTATGTTGTTCTCATGTATAATTAAATCTTGTTAAATCTTATTCCGATGTTAACCATTCGTCACTATTGGTCATTTTTCTTTATCCGTGTTTATTTTACCCTGCAAAAGAACCCAACATTAACGGAGTAGAAACTTTGGCCATACCCTTTGGCAACAAGTCTTTTTTTTTTACCATTTTCTTTTTATATTTTGTGTTGCGACAAGTGGTCTGTAACATTCCATTGTCTCTAAAACTTCGTGGTTGCTCACATGTTCAGTCCATGGTATTCTCAGAATCCTTCTGTAGGACCACATTTCTGTTGCTTCAATTTTCTTTTTCATTTATGGAGAGATTACCCAGCATTCACTTCTATATAGAAGGACTGATATTACATAACAGTTCAGTAGTCTTTTTCTTTGTTTCTAACGAAAACCGTTTCTTAATACTTTGCTTAGCTTTTGGAAGGCATTTTTTGATATGTCAATTCGCCTTTGGATTTCAGTGTCGCGTTTTCTGTCCTCTGTTAAAACAATCCCCAGATATTTAAATTGTTGTTTAATTTGCTTGTTGGTTGTTTTGCTAACAATCATGTATCTAGTCTTCTTGCAATTAATGTTTAGTCCTTTCTTCTTGCTTTCCTTCACTGCCAAGATTGTGGGCACTAGACCTGGTAGGACTTCTAATTCTCTCAGAATCGCCTCATGGTGTAGATTGAATAAGTTTAGTGAGAAGACACATCCTTGTCTTACACCCCTTTCATCCACAACATTCCTTCTAATTTTCTCATGAACACACGAAATACGTGTTAAAAATACGTATTTATCAAATTGAAGTTTTTCTTTTCTTTTTTGTCAGTTGCATAAACACTGGCTGTAACAGCCAATGTTTACGCAACCCTAACCCTGCCTTACGCCAGAAAATATTCTGAATATTTTGTAAGAAACGCTTTTTATCATTTTTATTCGATTGAAGTTGTCTTTAAAATCCACTTAAACTAATGATTTTTAATTCCTTTTTTAATTTCGAAGAGCGGCATTTTCATTTTGTTGAAGGAGGAAGCCAGTATCAAAGTGAAATTACAAGTGAAAAAAGTTGCACCTGGAAAGATATGGGAAATATTGCATACGACCTGAAGAAAAATTTACTCAAAGTATGTTTGAATGGAATATGGCGAGATACACCTGATCGACGTAAGTTTTTATCAGTGTGAAAATAAATCAGCAATTTTATAGCCAACATTTTGGGTTAAAAATTACTGTTGTAATGACTACAATATTGATTACTTCAACCAAATAATATAAAAGTGATCCGGAAAAAATTGCCTAAAACTCAAGATTACTTGACAGAGGACATGGCCTTTGTTAAAGATTCATTCACGTAAGGTCGAAGCGACTTGAATCATTTATGAAGTAAAATTAATTACAATTAGAATTTAAATGGCGTTGAAACAAATAATAATTAAATTTGTAGAAAAAATTAATACACTCATGTGTATAAAATCTTTCTATAAATTTCATCAATACAGACAGAAATAGATATAATTTTTCTTTGACCAGAACTCGAATAATTCAACATTTTCCGTGTAGATTATTTAATGGAAAAATAATCTAGAACGTTTTTATGTAGAGTCCAGGGTTGTTTGCTTGTAATTATTTCGAAAGGAAATAAAGCTGAGAAATCTATATCTGTCTACATTTTCTGAGATGAGGTATTTACATTGTTCGGACTGTTGTCCTCAACTTTATTGTCATATTTACAACGTTTCAGCGGTTGTACATCCGGCCTTTTTCTGGTGATAAAGGTTGGAATATCAAACCGAAATCTTTATTTAGTCTACAGGGAGAGGGTAGACTGTTCTAGTTCCACGTGCCATGCCTTTTCTGGATATCCCAGTTTTCTGAGATGTCCAGATGACAATAAAGATAAAGACAACAGTTCAAACAGTGTAAATAGGGTAAATAGTGAAAAATCTACAAATTATTTTTAGACTTAATCATCCAAGATATTTCTTTTTAAAAACTCATTTCTTTCTCCTCCTTTATTAAAATTACTTACAGGAAACTCGACTCTGTTCTCCAATTAAAACAGAGAAATCAATCTCTTCGAAATAAGGTTGGAAATAATGAATAAGTATAAAAACTAGATAAAAATATAATGAATATATCTTTATTTTTATTGATCGTCAACTTAATGCTCTATATTATTTCATACGGCGTACAGTGCAAATCTAGTAGTCTTAAATAAATTATGTTGTAGATCGCTGTCAGCTGGACTATTTTGAATGGTATCAGGATTTAATGGTAGAAGGCGGTGCTGTTGACGTTGAAGTATTTTCCATTCCTGGAGAAGGGTTGTTTGCTGCATTTGCCAGTAACGCGCCAATCGATGATAAAGCCCAAACCACAAACAGATCGAAAACAAGAAGCACTTCCAGCAGAACTTCAGCAATGTACAAATGGATCAACGGAAAGTTTATGCTTTACCAAACTCTTCCCAGTGATGCAGCTCATTCTTTTAAGAGCTTTAAAATAGGACAACAGGTTAGAAGCAGTTTTATATTCACCAACTTTTGATTTGCTTCACTTTTAATAGCTACCAAGTAAAAAGATGATAACATTGTTTTTTATTTCTTTGGATACTTCTTTATAGAGCGTTGGCAGAAATAACAGTTAACATCAAATGGAAATATAAAGTTTTAGTCATTCATCGAAGAATAAAATAAATGTTTCGTAACAATAAATAAATAAAACAAAAAACGAAATAATTCAAGATTACTCTCTCTCTCTGTGTGTGTGTGTGTGTATTTTATTATTAAAGCATAAAATGAATGCAAACTTCTTGGAAAAAATCAGCGTGAAAAATGTCCTTTTTTTCAAGTGTGAGGTAGACAAAGAATTTTCAAGTTCATTGTCTGCCTACTGAAAATTGGCACATTTTGTGTTTGTCAGTGATAAAGTATAAAAATAGAACGAGAGAAATTGGTTTTCGAATAAGTTGTAATTCTTTTTCTTGGTCAATGAATTAGTCTAGAATTAGTCTAGCAGGCCGTTGCTAGTACGAAGTGAACTGAGCCCTTCTTGGGCGTCTAATATTCGTGATCTTGTATTAAGCCGATCTCAATAATTAATTATTCGATACATCACATGATGCCATGAAGATGGATCAAAATAGAGGCCACCAAATAGTCCAACTAAAAATTGTAAAACCAATAAAATAGAATATTGATGAGAATTGCTTCTATTTTTCAAATGTATTTTGTCGAAGACAAGAATTTTATTTGAATATTTACATTTCAGTTTTTTCTGGCTGTCGCCAATTATGGCGCTGCAATGGACGGCTCTTCTACAATTTCCACCATTTTCAGATGGAATATGGAGCGACAAAAATTTCGCGTTTTTCAACAACTTCAGACTTGGACAGCCACTGATATTGAATTCTTTGATATCAAAGGAACGAAATTCATTGCAGTTGTGAATTACGCAAAAGGTTAGTATTGATACTTTATTAGAAATGTTTGTAGCTTTTGATGATCGAAAAAGGATCGATTAAATCCTATACTTAAGACGAGATGAAATTGTAGATTCTGTTTGAATGTAAAAGATAACAAATTTTCGGTATTATACTCTGATTTACTTGAATTGTTGTCCTTACCTAAGTTGTCATAGTCAAAACATTTCGACGGTTGTATCCTTCGGTTTCTTCAGTTACCTGTCGTATTCAGAAGTTCAAACTGAAATATTTGAAGTTTCTAATTGGATCCTTTATTTGATATTCCAAGAACGTTACCGGAGGTAATTGTAGGTTACAACGACCGAAATATTTTTACTATAACAACCAAGCTGAAAACAACAATTCGAATAAATTAATGTATAAGGATAGACTTGAAGCATCGTTTCCATCATTCAATTCTACTTGGCGTATTTATAATTCATTTTATAACAATGGCTGTCGAATCAGTTATGCTGCTGCTGCTTCCTTTGACCTTTACTTTGAACGCCTCGTAAACAATCCAATGTATATTTTCACAGGGCTTCTCACTTTTGTGTCGCATTAAACCAAACTTAGTAATTAAGAGGTAAAAGTCAGCTGAAGTGTTCCATGAACAAAACAGATTGTCAACTCATTATTCAGAAGCAGGTTATCTAAATTATTACAATAAAGTATTGAGTCACAATGTTGTGAGAACGTAGACATACTTAAACTCACCGCGTAGTATAAATCAGTTTCTTATTTTAGGCTTGTCGAATAGTGGCTTATATAGGGACCCTATTTCCATGCCAGCTTTGGTAAACTTGACACTAGTTTAAGGAGAGCTTACATGAGCCCTTAAAACGTTGTTATATCCATAAGTGGAGAGAATACGTGATCATTCAGACATTTCCTAAATCATTAAAAAAAAAAAAAACCACATGAAAAACAATACAGTCATTTCATTCAATAGAAATAATGTAGACGCCAAGAGACGAAGACATGTTGGTCATTTTTGTGTTTGCTAATATCAAGATATTTTTTTCTTAAAATTTCATCTCTGAATGTAAATAAATTTTAGATTTCGTCAGTTTTCTTATGTTCAGTTCTTCAATATTATCACGTGACTTCAATCAATTTTCATTCGTTTTCATATGTTTTTGTTAAAGACAAAACTTTTTTGGAAACAATTTCTCATTTCTTTTTGCAACACAGGAATTTTTTTTTAGCAAGCTCCAAAACGTTATTATTGTGTAGTGCTAATTTCACCTAGTGCTCTACGTTTGTGGCCTTGTATCAGACTAAGTTAAGTAAATACCTAAATCAGATTCTTGTGTTTTTTGCCTTTAATAATAAATCGGTCAATACTTAATGATTTCTTTATTAAAATCGTTATAATCAATTCTGGGAAAAATTAGTCATCTCTATTCCCCACTCCCCATTTCCTCCTAACCCCCTCCGAAAGCAAAAAAAAAAAACCCCAAAAAACTTGTTCTTTTTTTAAATTTGGAACTTTTAAAACCCATGTTTATGAAATCTCAAGTGATGCAGAATAACTTTATTTCCAAATTGAAAACATTATTCAAAGAAGAACACTGCATAGAAACATGTGTCTTTTCAAATTTTTTGTTAATTCCTATCCGATTTATTTTATTTATTTATTTGGCGGGGAGCAGAAAAGCTGGAGAGTTCAGCGGTCGAAACGTCGTGATAAATATTAAGAAATTATTTCAAATGAAACTAAAATACAACGATTATTTGTTTACATAGAAATACACGGATAGAAAAGTCAATATTCTTTGTTGTTTCCTATTCTATCTGCAGGAAACAGTTTATTTGCTACATCCGTCATTTATCGGTGGAATCGAAAGATACGGCGTTTTCAAAAAGTGCAGCAACTGAAGACAACAGGAGCTCGAGATATGACAGCGTTTCAGGTGCTAGATTATCAATTTCTCATTGTTTCACAAGCATTCAATGGTCGAACGACTCTGTTAGATTCCGATGTATATATATGGCACGATGGAAAGTTTGTCAAATTTAGCAGTATGGAGGTAAGAGCTTCTTTCATGACAATTGCATCAATAAATATGAAATGATGATATTGTTGTAATGAATAATAAATAAAAATCATTATTTTTTATTTGTACCTCATAAATCTTAAATCATTTACTGTTATTGATTTGTACCTCAATACATGTGAACTTTGCATATTTCAGACGATGGGTGCTGTGGACTGGGAATATTTTTCAATAAACAATGAACATTATTTGGCTGTTGTAAACAGTTATAACTTTGGGCCACAGAATTATCAGAAAACAAACACGTATTCAACACAGTCATCGATATACAAACTCAATATTCGTAAGAAAGTGTTCGAACGCCTTCAGGATGTCCCAACTTACAGGTAAGAATTTTTTATCGCGAAAATCCATATAAAATGATTAATAAAACTCACGGACTAACGTACATGAATTATATTATTTAATATTATTTAATATTATATTATTTAATATTATGTACATTATTTACATTATTCGGACTATTGTCCTCATCTTTGTCGCCATATTTATTACAATGTTTCGGCCGTTGTACGCTCCGGCCTTCTTTAGGTGGTTCGAATGTCGAACTGAACCCTTTATTTCGCTCACTGAGGTATACTGTCCTTATTCCACGTGGCATGTTTAATGGGTGTCCTCAAAGACACCTGGCACAGCGAAAAAGGCGTTAGTTAGATCCAGTGACAGGACCCAAAGAGTGTGAGTTCAATACCCGGCTAAGGCAGTGGATAACTTTCAGAGGGAAATTAACAGGAGATAACTGATAACTGATATCCATTAAACATGGCACGTGGAACTAGAACAGTTTACCCCGGTGAGCGAAATAAAGGATTCAGTTCGACATTCCATCCAACTGAAGAAGGCCGGAGCGTACAGCGGCCGAAACGTTGTAATACCTATGGTAACAAAGATGACAATAGTCCAAATAATGTAAATAGTGTACATAATACCTCATCTCAGAAATATAGACAGATATTTAATATTATGTCATTTAATATTATATCAATAACAAATATACGAAATATTTCTCGTTTTCTCTTTCTTTCTCACTCCATTTTCTTTTGTAAAAATCTTCTCTATCAGACAAAAAAGACTTCGGCTGAATGCATATCGCAAAAATACCTGGAGGAGATTATCATTTCGTTA
This sequence comes from Acanthosepion pharaonis, assembly GCA_903632075.3. Taxonomy (NCBI): domain Eukaryota; kingdom Metazoa; phylum Mollusca; class Cephalopoda; order Sepiida; family Sepiidae; genus Acanthosepion; species Acanthosepion pharaonis. The sequence goes on along the minus strand of CAHIKZ030001567.1, from coordinate 252,716 downwards.
ATTAAAACAACAACCTAAAACAAAAACAATTGGGGTCAATACGTTAATATTTCCATGATTATTCATATAATTCCGAACAACAAATATTGGTTTGGAACATTGTAGCATTTTTAAGTAAATTTTAAAGACAGTACTTAGAAATTTATACATAGATTTTTTTTCAACCACATATGCGTCATTTTGTTCTCTTACCTTTCACTATATTTGATACAGCTTCATGATTCCATCCTCCCAAAATGTAGCCTCTTTCTGGGTGATGAACTGGGCTAAGTAGTTTTTATAGGCTTCCAAAGAATTGAAGTTCTTTTCATTAAGAAAATTTTGTAGTGATCGAAATAATTCGTAATCCGAAGGTGCAAAGGTCGAGTGAGTAGGTCAGGTGAAGCTGAAGTAATTTCTACCGTATTTACGAATAGGTGTAAAGTCTGGCAACAGTTTTCTGATTAGACAATTTCGGACACTTTTTCATCGGTTGTAATTGGTTCAAATTCGTTTGAATTCAAAACCTGATTTTGCAGAACACTTGTAATACAAAATGGTCTTCCATATCGAACAGATATACATCGTCACCTTCTTTCGATGCAACTGACTTTTACAGTAATTAACGGTGGCTCATTTTGTTTTTTGCTTTTTTTTCAGAAATATTTTTCGCTTTCCAATATTGTAAACTATCCATTTTTCATCGCCTGTGATTGTTTTTTTTTTGTTTTTTTTCAAAAATGTGTTATTTTTCTTTGAACAAAGAAACGCTGACAGATATGCGGTCCATTAAATTATTATTTATTATAGTGCTTCACATATCCAAGTGTTTTTAAATGCCTTATAACCCTCGTATAGATATGTGGAGGATCTCTGCAATGTTTCGTGTTGTATGACCGGGATTATTTTTAAACCATGCCTTGACTTTGCTATCATCAATGACTGCAGGTATGCTGGAATGTCCTTCGTTTTCCAGATAAAAAGTTCCACTTCTGAACCTAGCAAATCACATAAGAACCATATCGATAAATGACACATATCTTTTTTTTTTTGTTGTTGTCAGTACAGCTTGTTTTACTTCCCAGAAATAGGATTATCAAATAACGAAAATGCATCTAATTTTCTTCAAGCTTCACTTTTAACTTAGAAACATTTAAAATCCACACACAGATCACATACACATGCGTTGAAATGTCACCTTTCAAAATATGTATGTCAAAATTTCAATAATGTGGGAAACGAAATAACGTTTTCAAACGTCGCCTACTGAAAAACGCTATGAACTTTTATTCCAACACAAGAGAATGTTACAATAATTTTGATGTGGTGTAATGGTTAACAAGTTTATTTTGCTAGATCAATTACGGCTAAGTAGTTTATTTGATCCTCATTCGGTGCTCCATACTTGCGGCCTTGTGACACGTCTAACTTACGCTTAGTAAATTACTATAATGTTAGAGCGATTATGGAAATAAGTACAAAAATTGCATTTTCTTGTTTGAGTTGAGTTGTATCATTTTCATAGATTTTTTTACTTTTAACGATTCCCATGTAATTTACTAGAAAAGATTTAATAGTTTGTTAATGACAAAATGATAAAGGAAACACGTTATATAATATATATATATATATATATATATATATATATATATATATATATATATATATAATATGAAAGGCTCAAACAATAATATTCCATGGTTATAATTTATTACATTGGAATCGTAATCATGATCCAATTCATTAGAACTACAAATTCAAGAAAGCTTTTTTGAATTTGTAGGTCTAATTTGGATCGTGATTACGATTCCAATGTAATAAATTATAACCATGGAATATTGCGCCTTTTATATTATATTCTTATTCTGTCCTGGACATTGAGTTCGACCTGGATTCTATCATCTTGGGAATTTATATATATATATATATATATATATATCTATATTATATTATAAAATGCAGGTTTATAAAATGCAGGTTGTGTGTGTGTGTCTGTAACGTTTATATGTTGGATCGAATTTCCTACATCTTTTAGCCGATTTCAACAAAACTTCACAGGACTACATAAAATTACCTTTTGGTGGTTCTAACAGCGCCGAAAATGGGAAAAACACAGTTGTTTTTTTAAGAAAATCAATTTGAAAACACGATTAAGACACATCGTGAGAATGAAAGGGGGACAACTCACCCACGAAAATGTAAACAAAAGAGCAAAGCATGATGAAAAAGGAGGCCAAATTTGAGGAAAAAAAAATTTTTCGTTTAATTTTCATTTTAATTATTAAAGAGGAAAGATCAAGTTATTTTGGGGGTATTTTTTATATTTTTTAATCGTTCCTAGCACGTCTGAAATTTTCGTTAAAATATTGTTTTTTTTTTTGGTAAAAAAAGGACAGATAATCATTTTCAATCATTTTTTCGATTTGATAAAAAAGATTAAAATCTTACTTTGATATTCTTTTAAAAATCAATTATCATTTTTTCAAAACTGATTTTAATAAAAACAGATATTATACTGTTTATTTAAAATATTTTGAACCAAACTTAACTTAGCTTCTGCGCCGAAAAAATGTAATTTGAAAATAAAACAAAGCAGGTCATAACCTTTCGCGTCGCTTGACGATTGACGAAAGGCACATTCATGACGTTTAGATAACTTACGGGAGGGTAATTCTTTCTACGGATGGAAGGAAGTGAAATTATTTAAGTGAACAAATTATTTACCTCGTTACTTTTAAGGAAAACTTTCAGCGCTCTAATTTTTTATTTTTTTTTTTTTTTTTTTTGTACTTAGCTTTCATTTTTACGTTTACGATGCTTTATGGAAAATATAAAGAAATTAAAAAATAAGACTGTTAATAGTGAGATTAAATTTCACAAGAAAAAAGGTATCTAATTAATTTAGGTACCTTTCTTATGAAATTTTATCAGAAGTGTACATAAAATACGATAATTTTATGTACATTTATTACATTTTACTGTGTTATTTGTATTTCCATTCATTTTATTATTAATTTTGATATTTCATTTATGGAAAAATGTCATAACTGAGATTAATATAAAAATAAGATCATATAAATTCAAGTTTAGCAGTAGTTAAATTTCATAAGATGATACTGTTACTTGTAGGTAAATTGAAATTGAAAACTCAAATTAACTTCTCCATACGTGTTTCGCAAAAGTAAAGGGCTTAACAGCGGAGAACAATGCTGAACTCAAATAATGCAACTAAATTGTATTCTGGTTGGTCTTCCGTACTTGATAATTACTGTCCGACTATAAACACAAAAATTACATTTCTTAATTACCATGGCTAATCTGATTGGTCCAAATTATACAATTTTCAAAGCGCTAGACAATGACAATCTCACACGGACATTTTGAAAGGTTGATGTTGCATTTAACTAAAGTTAAAATATTTTTTAAAATTCAATTTAAACATTTTTTAAAAATCTTTTTAAAATTAAAGAAATAAGAAATAATTGTATTAAAATTCAATTTTCATTGAAAAATTTTTGCTTTCCAGAAAATATTGTCCATATTCATAAAACAAATTAAAACAAATAAAAGCATTTGAAACTAAATAATATATTTGTTTTATTGAGTTTTGTATGTTACAATTCACAGCTGATTTTCAGGTACGTTGGCCAAAAAAACAAAAAAAAACCAAAAAAAAAACATGATTTGCATTCTTCAAAGCCTTGTGCTTTTAACTATTGTAATCACTAAAACCGATGGTCTCGAATTTCTAGAGTTTTTCATAAAATTAGTTATGGGGGCGTTAATAAATATAAAAAAAATATTTCTGCCATGACTTTAATAAAAAAAAACAACATATTTATAATAATTTCGATCATCTGTGAATAGTTTCTGAAAGTTTCATTAACATCTGACAATTATTTTTATTTTTGCAAGATTTTCCAAATTAATGTGTGTAAATACAAAAAAAAACGCGCTAAAAATTATCTATGTTATTTACTACCCCTTGTTGCGACAAAAAACAAGGTTTTTTAAATCAAAATTTAGAATATTCTAAAAGATGGAAAAATTTTTTAAAAATAATTAAAAAAAATTTAGTCTATCCTCTTTATAAAAACATAAGCATTTTGACGATAAAATTTTGTTTTCATAAACTTTAGCGTCTTTTTTCATCAGACTATGCTCTATGTTTTTAGCGATTCCGTGGAGTGACTTAGGTTAAAAAACCCAGATTGTGTGTGTGTGTGTGTGTGTGTGTGTGTGTGTGTGTGTGTGTGTGTGTGTGTGTGTGTGTGTGTCCCTGTGTCCTTTATATGGGATCGGATTTCTTACATTTTCAACCGATAAAACAAACATCCACTTTTTTTTTTTTTTGGTAGCATTTCTTATTGTCTTGCACACTTTTTTTTTTATTTACATTCAGAATGCTTTAAAATTCCATTTACAAGACAACTGTTTATAATACAATTCTATTCACCAATCGATAGACTCATAACGATTGTAAACAATGATTTTGTTTGAGTTTGGGTTTGACCAATTCGTAAAAAAAAAAAAAAAAACCTTAAACAATAATCTTTGTCAATTTTATTTTTCAGTCTTTATGATGGTCGACACACACACACACACCCTTATATATATATATATATATATATATATATATATATATATATATATATGTATGTATATATATGTATGTATGTATGTGCTGTCAAGTCTATTTATATATACAATACGAAATGTTTCCAGCAGAACAGAACAATGTTCGTTATTTATTGACTTGACTAAATAAATCATGACTCAACCTGACACAATTTTTGTTGGAACTATTAAGAATAATAATAAAAAAACATGTTGTTTTAATTGACTATTTTTCAAGGAATGTGGCTTTGTTTCAACTTTATGTCTTCAAACGATGACGTAAATAAATTGGTTGTTTCTAATCATAACAATGTTATGTGAACAAAAAGTTGTTGAGACTAACTTGGTCCGGTGAAACTAATAAACAAGCTTTTGTTCATAGTTCATTGTTCTGATAAGATGATCTGCGAGAACAAATTTTTACCCAAATTATTAAGAATAATTTTTAAAATTTTAATGGTTTAATTTACTATTGTTCAAGGCATACTTATTCTATTAAAAAAATATAACTAAAGAAATTAAAATATTATTTATTTTGTTACCTCCCCGCCAGTTACATTTCATTCCCTATGCAACATGCAGGGGCTTTACGGCCCAAATTTCTTAACTTGTTTGATTACAAAGCCTTAGTAAATGAGTGCGCGGGTATTTGTGCAATAAAAATGACCTTAAAAAGTACAAATCAAGCAATGCCATTTTCGAGCTGCTTCATAAACTGGGTTTATTGTCTGCTCTTTCTAAAACTCTTAAATTCGTTTTTCCCGACTATTCCTGCAGCTTCATTTGAAAACTAAAAATCTTCTAAACTTTGAACAGATTTCGATCTTAAGATGCAAAATAGCTTAAGCGCAGTTTTTTTCACTGGCTCGCATTGAGAACGAATAAATGATTTAGATGACAAAGTATTATTAGTAGAATTTGTTATAAAACCAAAGCACTTGGAATTTAGGTTTGAATGAAGCGTATATTTTTGTCTGGATTTCTGAGATGAGGAATTATCATTATTTATATTGTGACTATTGCTTTTATCACAACCACCTTTCTCGGGTGTATATCGTTCCGGCTAATCTACAGAGAATTACGAAATGAACCTTTTATTTACTCTACAGGAGTAGACTATTTCCGTTCCACTGTTCATGTCTAGGGATATCGTCTATGACACCAAATTGCAATGCTTTTACCCACTCGGCCATTATCCTGTAGAACAATTTTCAGAAGTATGGGGCTTTAAACCTAACCCTCACTGATAATTAGGCTGTCACTGCTGCTACCTGACGTATATTTATTGTAAAACTGTAGACATAAAAAAAATAAGAAAAAAAGAAAAGAAAAAAGAAAAGAAAAAAGAAAAGAAAAAAGAAAAGAAAGAAATTTTTTTTATTGTTCACTAAATTAAATAATTATAGCTGTTACTGCTCACCGTTGTTTTGTTTGTTAAATAGAGACAAATAAACTATAGATTATATAAGATACTCAACATATCTAAATCAACCAATGAAAATCAGACAGAAGGTTAAAACAAAAATGGACCCGATAAATTGTCAAACCTCCAAGACTCTTTCTTGAAAAACTCTACAAATAAAGGGAAATAATCATGGCATAAACAGATTTCATTAATTGTAGGTAAATTAGATTCCAATTAGATGTTTCAATTGAATATGGTATCCTACATTTTCTGTATACTAAATTGTGTTAAGAAATTCTTCTCAGCTTGAGCCACATTAATGAGATGAGTATAGCGACTTATATATATATATATATATATATATATATATATATATATATATATATATATATATATATATATATATATATGTATTTAAAAATTATAATATAACCATTTTATCACTATAAAAATAACCATTTTGTTTCAACACTTATCACTACAAAAATAACCATTTTGTCAAGTTTTGGTGTCTTGTCATGGTATTGATTGTAAAATAAAAAAGTTTTTAAAGAGTTCAAAACCAATCACTACTCCCACTAGGGGAAATATTTTTACGTAAGCCAATCAAATTACAAGTATATGATAATTCAAATAATTATTAATGCTTCAAAATTAATATTAGATTATATAGGAAATCAGGATAACTAACTGATCTCCAATTAATTATGTAATTAAAAAAATAAAAGTTATGAATATTAAACTCTAAATATAACCAGGCATCAAGTTTAGAAACTTAGAAAATTATTCAAAGAAAAAAAAAAACAGAGACAATATGCCTAAATTTTCATGCATTGTTCGTAGTAATATGTGAAGTTTTCCGCCCGAATCTGAGCGGAAGTAAGGGGTGCAATATATCGCTACAAATTTAGTTACATTGACAAGGTTCTGATTAGAGCTTTAATGGACTAGGGGGGAAGGTTTATTGGGGATAAGACAGGCAGACAAGACGTCATAATACACAAACACGTGAATATGATTGAATACATGACCACGCAAGTATACGGACGACAAATAAACAGACTCATCAAGATTCAATCATCCAAATACCTACAGAGACATCACAAACTACCCATCAAAATTACACAAAGATGGAAAATCAATATAGAAATATATAAACTACACACACACACACACACACACACACACACACACACACACACACACACACACACACACACAAACACACACACACAACTAAACAAATACCTATATATATATATATATATATATATATATATATATATATATATATATTATTTATTTTAAGTACTGGCCAGTGAAAGATTAATCTGATTTCAAAATGCAGATTACTTTTTATAAAAAAAAAAGAGAGACTTGTTGTCTTTGCCATGGCTAACCAATCGAATGTGATCTACGAAAAATTCAAATTCACCGGAAATAAATATGTAGCGCTACTACGTATTAAGCCCTCTTTTAAATTAAAGATTACAAACAGTGGAATCAATTTTAGTGTGATCGTGGTAAGCGCAGTGACCAATGATCTGAAAGTCTGTCGAATGTTCTTCGGAACCAGTTTCGTGTCACCCATGCACGTTGCTAGGGTGTGTTATCTTTCTGAGTAAAGCATTCCCCACGAAGAAACACGTCAAGCATAAAATGGTTCAAATAGTCTGAATCAAATTCTGTATATGTCCTGTCTGTCAATACATACTTCAGTTTTACTAATGGTCTTGCTTTACTGACACAACCAACACCATTATAAACTAGCATAACACATTGCTGACGAGTTGTTTTTATAGCCTCATGCGGTATCCTCCACATACGAATTCCGCCATCCACGTGAAAGAGCAAGAAATATGTTTCATCTGACGAGGCAACATGGCTCCAATAGCGAACTTCTCTACTCAGATGCCATGGTGTTAATAATATTACATAATAATAATGTTACACCTGGTCGACAACTATGATATTCCAGTGGATGGGGGGCGTGTGCTGTACAGTTCGTTGACTGATTGAGTAACACTAGTGTTAAATTGGAATGTGATTTGATAAAATGTTACTATTAGCTTTCTGACCATGAGATCCAGGTTCAAATCTCACCATGGTCGATTTGTCAGGAAAATGACTTCTTTATGTTATCGTTCTAGAGGAGGCGATCCCAAAGTGCGGTGCCTTTGGAAAGTGGCTGAAAACCATACAACAGGTTGACCCAAGCGTTGTGAGTGAAATTGGGTAGACGAAACCCTTGGGAACCGTCGATGCTAGCATGAAATCACAAGTCATCGTGACCGAGGGTTTCAGCCTGCTGGCCTTGTTCAGATTGTTGATCACGCTAGATAACGCGCACTCTTCCAGAAACTGTAACTAAGGTCCGCTCAGCATGCGGTATAAACCACAGGTAGACTCGGTGGGTGTCGAACAAACACAAATGTGCCTGAGCTGGCGTCTGCAATGGGGATTAGCTAACCGCCCTAGTAGACTGGTATCCTTGGATACAAGTGGCTGAACCATTTTTACTATACGTAAATTTGTTATCAGTCACGCCCTATAGGTGGTGACCTATAGGCAAGCGCAGTTTTCACCTACTGCTATCTGCCTGGAATTTAAATATTCTTGATATATTCTTGTTACTGATAAAAAAAAACTAGAGAAGTTATCATTTAGGATATGAGGTTTCATTTCTCTGTCCTCAACACTCATTCCACAATAAACGGTGTTTAACCTTGCTTAATTCCTATGCATGATACAGCTACACTATCGCAGAAACACGACTTTCTTGTTGCATCACACATACTTCATCTGAATGATTCTATTTCTACAATTGTTCTTTTATCTTTTTTTTGTGTGTGTGTAATTCGGTCTCTATAATTATTGACATGCACGCGAATATGTAGCCTGTCGCAGTTACTGTTGCTAAATTATGATTTGTAAATTTCTTTATATAATATTCCTTCTATTTGATTACTGGTGAGGCGGAGAAGTATCCGGTTAAGTGAAGTTACTAAGAAAGGGACCATTCATTTTATAAACAAGGCAAGGGAAAACGTAAATAGATAAAAAGGCGAAGACGGCAGAATGTTTGACAGAGGGGAGGTATTGGCAACCTCTTGTCTTTAATGAATAAAAGAATGGAAATAAAGAAACAAAAAATTAATAAAATGGTTGTGGAGGATACAGACCAGTTATAGAAGCCTTTGTTTTGTAAGTTTGTAGCACAAACATATATATATATATATATATATATATATATATATATATATATATATATATATATATATATATATATAAATATATATATATATATGGATATAGATCCGACAGTATGAAGAAAATATACTGAAAAAAACAAACAAAATCCTAATATGCGATTATGCTGTTTTAATGTTTAATGTCAACGTCGGACGTTTCGGTCTAATTGTATATGGTCTATGTTAATTATGTTTTATGAATATGTCCTGAAGATGTTCTATTAGACCGAAACGTCCGACGTTGACATTAAACATTAAGACAGCATAATCGCATACTATGATTTTTGTTTGTTTTTTTTTCCTATATTTTCTTCATATATATATATATATATATATATATATATATATATATATATATATATAGAGAGAGAGAGAGAGAGAGAGAGAGAGAAGAGAACAAGAGAAAAAAAAGCAAGCAATATATATATATGTCGGAGTTAGCTCCACTTAATTCCCTAATTGTTCACTAGGGGTAGCTCTCCGTACACTATAAATACTGGGAAATTTATTGCCTTGTTCTCTTTTTACTTTGCATTTCAGCGGACACATCCGCGTTTTTGCCCACTTGTGGGAAAACGCCATTAAACACACGTACACGTGCGTACGAATATTCGCCAAAATACAAACTCTTACGTTCACACACAAACATAAAAGTAGATGTCTTTGTCACTTGTAAGTTTGTTGTTAAATACATATATTTGTTGACATATATATATCGGTCTTGTTTTTATTTTCTTTACATCTTCGGTTGGACTGAACTTGAGTCCGCCATATTCTTGTAGTTGGACCTTCTAGCAGGAAATAAACAGCACGTGTCTCTAATTCAACAACACTCAAACCCACACGGTCCTCTCTCTCTCTCTCTCTCTCTCTCTATATATATATATATATATATATATATATACACACGTTTCATTAAATAATATAGACAAGTGTTGTCTATTTATTTTATGTAAATTTTTTTCGTAACGTCTGATAAATTTAATAACATTATCGTTGAACGAAGAAAGAAATTCACAATATTGATCCATATTTTTTAAATACAATCTAAGCTTTCTGCTATGCTACCTAAATACATAATATATATATATATATATATATATATATATATATATATATATATATATATCTTGCAAGATATATATGTATATCTTGCTTTCTTTTTTTTTTCTCCTGTTCTCTTCACTTTTCTCCGCCTTTTTCTTCTTCCTCCTACTTACCCCCTCCTTTCTATGAAACACAACGTTATGCGTTTGACCGTCATGCGTTTGTTTATTTATTTATTTTTGAAAAATAATTATGTAGCGTAATCAGAGCTTTTTTTTTTTTTTATATAAATAAAGCGTTGTATGATAGAATTAGCCCGATGAATCCATGAGGTCAAAACCAAGGTCACGTATTTAATCTGGCTTCCTATTTTTTTAAATTTTAAAGCTCGACATGTTATTTTTATTTTATTTTTTTTCACGCGAGTATTGAGCACTTTTTAATACTTATATATATAATATATATATATATATATAAAAATGAAAGTCACTTAAAATGGGAACAACAATAAAAATGAAAAGTATGGAATATACAAAGGAAAGGAGCAGTTGTTATGCTCTTTCCGAACTCCCTTGATTAAATCACGAGTTCTGACTCCACTTAGTCACAATTCTTTCCCGCCGCATACACGTTGGAACCGGAAGGCGGGAGAATTCTTCTTTCCAGTTCCAGACTTCAGGGTCATGACCTTGTTTACTCATACCCATTCTCGGAAATATACCAGACCTAACTAAAAAGGAATGGGTAAAAATTTGAGTATGTATTCAAAATCATAAAGAAAAGAATGATTATTCTTTATTAAATGTAAAGCAGAACAAAACAAAACATTATCGTCAATTCATTCTCATCTTTCATATCTGTTGAGGTATGTTAAGAATGGACCATTTGTAGATGTCTGTTTATTAACATGACCACACGATTTATATTTAACGTCAAATATTACAAAATATGAAACAGCAAGATGGAATAAAAACGGTTTTATAACAACAAACATTTATATTTATTTTTGTGTAATGATATACATGCGTAGAAGTTAATATTTTGTTGGTGTTATGTCCCTTTGATTGATTTAATTTTTCATCTGAGCTCACAAAAATTGAATAATTTATAAAGCTGAGAAATGCCGAATAAACTGTAGCTTTAGAAAAGTATTTCAAAGAAAAAAGTTCTCGTTGCTTGTTTGGAAATACTTTGCAATGTAGTTTGGAAAATTTCGTACGTACGTGCATGCGTGAATATGCTTTTAACGTCTGACCGCCCATGATCAAGAAGAGAATCCTTTTACGAGAAGAGAGAGAAATCCTTTAGCGAGAAGAGAGAGAAAGCAGCGAGCTCGTGTCTGCTATTTATAATTAATGTAATCACGTGACAGGCTCACAGAAAATTGGCGAGGAAACTTGACTTGGTCACGCGCTGGAAAAATATATGTACGTGGGAGGATTTCAACGCCCACTTGTGTGTTTATTGACCAATTAGAATCTGATATTTCCTGAAGATATTTACTGAGTAGGCTCTCTGATCCACTTTTTGCACAAAATTGTACAAAATTCAACATTGATAAGAAAGTGGTAGAGGGATGCTAAATATTACATTTATAAACTTAATTTTGTGCAAAGATATTTTGTGATGACAAATCTTCATTCATCACACTTTAATGATTGACTTTTTGTTCAAATATTTGATGTTTCATGATTTGCTTTTTGTTTTCTTTTTAGTGCCATAGACTGGGAATTCTTTACAATTGGCGAACAAAAATATTTAGTCGTATCGAATGCACAGAACACGGAGGATTCAAGGGAACATGACAGCGTGATCTATCGATGGCAAGGAGTCGATCAATTTGTCCCGGTACATCGAATGAAGTTGTTACCAACAGCCGACTTCGAAGCTTTTAAAATCGGACAGGATATTTATTTGCTCTATGCAAATCCCAAATCCAATGTTTCTCAAATACTAAAAGCAAAGTTCATATGAAGGTTGAATAGTGAATATGGCATCACTTCCGGTTTGTACAAAAAGAGACCTAAAATGCAAAAGAAAATGGCAAATATATCAACAATGCTGAGATCGCTAAAAAAAAAAAAACAGTGATACATAAACTTTTAGAAGATATATTTGATTATAACTGATATCTTAAACAGTGATGGAAAATAAACCTGGACATCAGAAAGTGTCAATTAAAAGTAAAACCAAACCTAATTCTCCTTTTCATTTGTTCATCCATTTTCAAAAAATTAAAAATAAACATTAAAAATCCCAACAATAATTTCAAAACAATTTAATGTGTTTTTTATTATCTTGTTTCGTTATTTTATTCGTACAATTAAGTAATGGGAAACACGTAAAAAAAAAAAAAAAAAAAAAGAAAGGGAAATAACTTTTTATGGGCGGCATATAAGGGAGATAATCTAAGTATTTCTTAGAGCAAAAATATTTTTTCTTAGAGTTTATTTTGAAATTTTTGGTCTTACCGTCACGTCATCAGTTTTTTTCTCATTTCCTAGTAATGAAAAATGTTGACTGGTATGTTATCTTATATTTTAAAGTAAGATGCTTTCATTATTAAATCTATTTTTTCCGACTACTTTCGTCCTATTTCGTCAGTAATTCGATAGATACAGAATTTTTATTACCGCAAATGTTTGTTGGTCGCTTCGTATTTAATTTTTATCTTCCTTTTTATTTTAACGAAAACATCAATCAATCGGAATTACAAGTACTCGTGTATTGTACTCATAGCGAGAACAAATCGTTGTTAAAAACAGTACGTCATTGAATAATGAATGTCATACTTTTAGGCAGTATTTAAAAGTATTTTCGTGAAGAAAATACTTTTTTAATTAAATAGTGCCTACTTAAAATATTCTTCCATTCTCCGTTCGTAAAAAAGCATTTAAAAATATTTGTTGAAGTTAAATTTCGGTTTTTATTTAAAGTCTAAAGTTAATCCGTAAAAAAGAAAAATAGTTTTACGTCTTTAAAAAAAAAAAGATTATAGACATTTTTAAAATAAAAAATAAAATCAAACTCACTTCTACCGAGTCCGATTAGCTGATTTCATAGATACAGACAAAAAAGGAATTAAAATACTTTTAAAGTTTCGTAAAAATGTAGTATATGTCCCATTTGTTTAAAAGAAAAATAGTAAATTTTGTCTTGGTAAACTAGATTTTATAAAAATATTACTTAGAGTTTTATTCCTTGTTTCCTGCTTAGAATTGGGTTTCCAGTTAAAGTCTTCATTCTCTAATATTATCGACTTGTTTGGGGGTGAATTAAAAAGAAATTCCTTTTCGTTACTAATGTATAAATATAATAAAACATTTGTGACGCTTCTAAACAATATACACATTTTAATTTATAGGACTATACTCTCAGATTTAAAAGAAGGAAAAAAAAAAGAAATTTGAATGAAATTTTTATCACTTATTCATTAAAGAATTATTTTTATTAGTGAAAATTATTATTAGAAAACATTATGGAAATATTATGTGCCGCATGCCTTCAGGATATAGACAATCATGGCTCTCCGAAATTTGCGATTCCTTGTGACCCTTAGCAGTTTTTCTACTTTTGCTAAGGTTCCATGACCCCGTTACGCCATCACACAAGCTTGTCAAATAGGTGACTCGCTGCCTTTCTCCTGTCTCTTTTATCATTCTGTTGGGGGTTAAGTTTTTCAATCCGTCTTTCCTCATAATGCATCCATGGAATTTCAGCTGTCTCTTCCAGATTCTAAGCGTTCTTTTTGTTGCCATACAACTCCTCAACTTATTCTATGGTCTCCAAGTAATTTCTTTATCTTTGCTGGATTTCTAACAATGTTATAATGACAACAAAAACTTTATTAAACAGACAAAATATTATTAACATGTGTAGATTAGAGAAAACGTTCAATAATTTTTGGTGGTCCTGCAGAGGCTCATTTTGTCTCTTAAATTGCTACACTTCCGTCAGTCTGTATCTCTGCATACGGGACATATTTTTGATTTTCCATAGAATTAAAAAATCAAACAAATAAAAAGAACAAAAATAAAATAAAACAAATCATTTAAAAAAAAAATCCATTCGAATTTGCATTAAATTTTACATTTTTAAATTTTTCAAAATTTTTTATTTTATATCAAGTTTTTTTTGCAAAGACCAAGATCTGAAATTTTAAAAATTGTACTGTAAAAATACGTGCAAATTTTTCGTAAACAAATATACATCAAATTTTTTCCTGTTGAAGCAGAACAAATATATTGCATGTTTTATTAAAATTGTGTATTAACAACTCTCCACAAAGAAATAATTTTTGAGTTTACTTTTAAGATTTCAAGTCATATTTTCAATGTCTCTGTGTTAGATATTAAATATGCTTAATTCGAGGATTTAGCTTTATAAAGATGTAAAAATTAGGAACATTTAAAATTCACTAGTATAGATTAGCAACAAATTGTTGTATAATTCATCTGAAAAAATACTTCCAATAAACTTTAAAAAAAATTCGGAATGAAGTTAATTCATTTCATTTAAAGACTTTTTGGTAATTTTTAAGACAGTGGATATCGTTTCTTTTTACGTGCCGAAAGTTCGCATGATTTTGGTGATACCTACATTAGCTTAGCAGTTTAGCGAATAAATAAATGTGTGTGTTCTGTATTCGATAATTCTCTGACCGAAAGGAAAGTTTAGTTGCTAAGAAAAAAAAAACAAAAAACAAACGAATGACAATTTCTGTCTGCATTTCTAGGGTGAGAAGATTTACACTCGGAATATTGTCCTCACCTTTGTTATTCTCTCTCAGTGTCCCGACCACTGTTCCCTTCTGGCCTTCTTAAAGTGCTTGTCGATCCGATTAACCTAAATGGAATTTCTAACTGAACTCTTTTTATTTAACCAACGAAAGTACATTGCTGTCGTCGTTTCACTGTCCACTGAGTCGGTCGGTACTAAAAGAAACATTTTCAACACTCAAACGCGCATTGAGTAACGAACCTCCACATCAAACACATTTCCCGCTTTAAATACGCTTAAATCTAGAAAATGTAACTTTTGAAATCAGAGCTTCTTAAAATAAGTTTCAAGTAAGGGCTACTGTGGGTCACCGACAAACTCGAAATTCTTTTCATAAATAAATTAGTTAAAGAATAGAATGCTTCTGTTGCTTAAATATTCGAAAATGTCTCGATGCGATTCAGTATTTTAAAAATAAATAAATTTCTTGTTATTTTATTTTGAAAATTCATATTTTTTAAAAAAATAAATACTGTAAAAGTTTTCGGATAATAAATACTGGGTATTTTTTTATGACAAATGACGTCAGTCATTATTTATTTTCTGCAACTGTGTCAGTGTTCAGCCAGGACTTTTGTTAAAATGTCTCCTTTTTTCAACTTTTAATAAAAGACTTGTTTGGGGATAATATTAATTTCTTTCTTTGTTCCGTTACCAATAGATTTTGACTAAAAACTAATTTATAGGTTTAGTACCTATTGTTTGATAACAATCGTAAATAGTGAGATGTCTTATAACAATAACATATGACGGCTCCAGAATTAGCTTTATACGTCTTCTTGTGGCATTGTTTTTCTGATGAGCAAAGCTTCGTTGGTTTAACATGCTGTAAGGGAAGTAACGTGGATAAAATCATTCAGATTTGTTTATAGAAAAATTACTGAAAGTGAATTATAATGCAAAATTCAAGCAATAACCAAAATTTTAATTATTACTGTTTTATTTTTTTAAATAATTTTTGTTGTTTTAAATGACATTCATAAAATATAAACAAGTCTGTATATTAAACTAAAGGTACAAACGAAAAACCTTTCCCAGGTAATGGACGCTGTGGTTGAATATTTCAGAGTTCTTCATGAGAATCGAGGAAGTTATGGAATAAAAAGAGAAATCATAACAGGGGGTTGAAAAAGAGGAAAACAATGAGTTGCGGTGATGAATGACATCAGTCGTTTTTATTGATCGGGCTTGATTGGTTTCCATCTTTTCAAACTAATTTAAGCGACATTCGAACAAAATATATTTGAAAACGTTCCACTCAAAAGCAAAAAATTAGACTAACACTGAAAGTTGAATCATTGTAATAGTTGTTTTTAGAGTAAATTATAAATTTATATAGCATTATTAAATGTTTAAATGCTTGTCATCTGCACTTCAGATGTAAAGCGTATTTTGGACCCAAGAAGTTTCCTTTGTAAGAAAAAGAAGAAAAAATAAAAACATAAATAAAAGAAGGACAACAAATTAGAAATACTTTTATTTAATTTATCTGAAATGCACATAGCTGGCTTTATATTTCGTTACTTGATTCTTCTAACGTCAATTTTCTTTATGTAAATTGCAGTTTAAAAACATCCCGGGACTTTTAAAATATATTAAACTTATCATTTTTATAGCCTTTCAGTTTATTTTACATTTGTTCCGTGTTTAATGAATAAAAAAAATCACAAAATTCCTTCATGAAACAAAATTGAATAAAATATAAACTCAATTTAGTTTCTTTAAAAGCAGACGTAAGGGATACATTACTATACTTCAATATTGTTTTTTTTATTATTATTATTCTGAAAATTGATTGCAATGCGTGTGTGTGTCTCTGGAGAAAAGCAAAGAAAATGACGAACAGTGCATCAAAGGCGACGTTATTTTTATTTTGTTTCTTAACGCGTTTTAAAATCAATGTCATTTTTTAAATTAATAGCAATAAATCTTTAGGATATTTCTCTTACATTTTATTTAAAAATATATATTGTTAAACTTAATAGAGAAATAGTAAATTAGGAGGATGAAATTATTATGAATATGAATTTATTTTTCAAAGTAGAGTTTTCTGGTTGCCACGTCTGAACAGCAAATATCCGCATCACTTTTCTCAGTTGAATTAATATTAGTTCACTGACATTGAATTATTAAAATTAAACATACACATTGTGCATCATCATCATCATCATATTATTATCATCATTATTATCATCATCATCATCATCAGCAGCAGCAGCAGCATTAGTATAAGCAAAATGTGGTGTAGTTTAAATTGAATAGGCTTTTGCGTCCTCTTTTTCTGCGTTGCTTTTTAAAAAGCAACGTCACAGATTTATTCAAAGGGAAATAACTGTTGTTTCCTTTGCTATCATCAGTTCTTTCCCATCTATCAAAGACAATAACTTTTCCCCCTTTTAGTAGCTTGCATTTTCGTTTTTATCGAATTTCCTCTTTCATATTGACAACTGAATTTTCGTTTTCGATCTCATCTTGATTTTCATTATTTAAATAATTTCAAATGATTTGTTCTCAGGAAAAGAAACATTGGATTATTTAAATGGCGCTGTTGACTTGTCCACTCATAGAAAAATAGAGAAATCTTATCATTTTGCCGTTTTTAGGATTCTTTAGTTTAAAAACCTGTCTTAGGCCAAGGCACTTGTTAGTTAGAATCTAAAAATATTGAATATGTATCGATATAGAAAGGTAGGAGGTCCTAATAAAGAGGAAAATCGATCCCTAACTTTGATGACTTTTAGGAAATTAGCTCTTGTTTACTTTACAAATGTTACGTTTGAAACTTTGCTTTTTACATCATTTTATCATCTGCCCAGTTTATTTTCTTAGTTAATTTTCAAAATATTTAAGTTTTTCTTTTATTTTTTATTTTTCAATTTTTTCTAAACATTGGAATAAACTAATTATTTATCTGAAATGGAGATTAAACGGATGTACACTTTTTATTATGTAAATTTGAAAATTCACCCCACGACATATTCTTCGGAAATAGTTGAATTTGCTTGTTGAAGAGAAGCAATTTTTGTTTGAGGATTTTTTATACTTTTTTTTTTTTTTTTTTTTTTTTTTTTTTTTTTTAAGATATATCTGTTTGTTCTTTAAGAAACAATCTTTGTTTAAAAAAAAAAAAAAAAAAATCTATTTCGACAGACAATTATAAAAAAATATTTTTGTAAAAAAAATATTCTCGTACGCAGATATTAATGACGAAAGCACAATTTCAGTTTCGATAACTCTTCACTTGAGTTTTTACAACGTTCTATATTGCTATTATTATGAACATGATCCCCCTCCCTTATCTTTAATTGATAACTAATAATAATTTTTCGATTCAAACAAATATCACGGCTTAAGGAATGTCTAAAGAATTCTAACCTAAAAAATATTTCCAAAAAATCTTTTCCTTATTTTTTTTATGAGTGTATCAAGACTAGAGAGAGCTTTTTCTTTTTAAATAAAATATTCAATTGTTCAAATATGTATGATCTTCATTTAAAAAAAAAATCTAACATAATTGCGTGAAAAGTGTAAGCAGAATTTTGTTTAATTTGCAAAAAGATTAATAAGGTACCACCTAACTCGATGCGTTTTTTCGAAAAGAAAAGAAAGAATCGTTATATACCATGTTCTTAGAAATTTGCGAAGAATCAGAATTTTCCGATTTAAATTAAGTGTTCTATGCTTATTAATGAATGAATTGTAAAGGTCATTTTATAAAAAAACTTTGTAGAAATATTTTTAAGGATTAGTTTGAAAATAACCCTAAAAAAAAAAACGCAAAAATTAAAAAAAAATTAAAGCAGAAATACGGAACACCAACAGTGCAATAATTAAGGAATTAGTATACATGTTTAAAAATGAATTATCTTTAAATTTATAACCAATACTTTAAGAATATAATTTTTGTTCTATACACTTTTATAAAAATTAGTAAAAGAAATTATTTTTTTTTAATTAGACGTATGAAAAAGAAATTAATAAAAAAATAGTGAATTGATACTTTTGAGTTTTAATTTATTGCTTTTATTTTTTAATTCTTTTCTGATCAGTCATCTAGTATTTTAACAAAACATTTACTATTCAACAGAATGTGCTAACAATTACAAAAGATTTAGCTTTTGTAAGTATTATTTATATCAACACTACTTCCAATGTTAATGCAAATATCATAATTATTTTTTATTGCATCAGAATTATCATCTTGCCATCATTTCTCTCTTCACATTTAGAGACATCTGGTGGTCATTATGTTGAAAAGATGCATTTATGACAAGTTTTTACATTTTTGTTTAAATATAAACTTTCTTTGCTAAAATTCTTCATTGTTTCTTGATCCGATAATGTCGAAAAATTATTTTAGATTTAGGATATAGTTGAATAAGAAGAATATAAAGAGTAAAGCTCACATTGTCGGACTCTGCTTTCAGGCGGAGAGAAACGCTGAGTCTGTGGAAAAGTAGATAGCCACCCGACCCCGCGTATGCGGAGTTTACGGGGAAATTTTGCCCGAGCTTACGCGCTTGGAAAGCCCCACGTTAACCTTGCCTTGTGCCACATCCCACTCTGTGGGAAGTTAAGGTAAATACCGAGTTGAATAAGAAGAGGCAATGTGGCCAAAAGTATTATTTAAAAATTTTTTTTTTTTTTACACATTTCTATAGAATAAGAAGCGCTCTAGATCACTAATATTTAAAAATAAAAATTAAATATTATGAAAGGTAATAGTGGTGGACGTCCATTTTGCTATTTAAATCGATCCCTCTACGGAAGTACAAACAAATATCGTCCTGATGATCAAAGGTCATATGATGTAATTTCTTAAAATTAAAAAGAAATGAAATACGTCTGGAGTTTTTAATCGATAGTAATGGAGAAAGAACTCCAGATTATGAATTTGAAGTTGTTTTTCATTTCTTTTACATCTTCAGAAATCATGTGAAATGAAATGTTTTGATTTTCATAGGAGGATCATTTTTTATATATTTTACTAGCCATTGTGTCTCGTTGCCCCAGAACTTAAAAAAAAAAAAAAAATTATTTATCGTCAGATTTTTCTTAAAAAGACAATTTTAATATTTTCTATTTTCATCTACAATCTTCTTATCACTTATTCACATAAAGACACAATTTAGATTAAAAATTGCGAATTCAAATCGAATTTTTTCGTATATCGGTTAAATGACTGTGAGGTTAGCAGAATATCATTTTTTCATATTTAAAATATTTTCGGGTCATTTTCTATGTACAGATTATTTACAAAAACCTTGTATTATTTGTAAATTAGGTCGTCTGTGTATTTAATTTCCATTGATGTTTCAAGCCAATTTAACGTCTGTCAACAAATATATTTTGTCGTTTTTTTTTTTTTTTAATCTCTCTCTCTTTCTCTCTCTGGAAAATAGAAAATAAATGAGGCTTCGTTGATTGCAACTTTTTTGTGTGGTTTTTCCATTTTCTTCCCCAAAAATTGAGAATTAGTGTGACGTTTTATTGAATGAGGATAATAACCAAACTGGGAAACTCATTGAAATCATCTGATTCATTTCGGTAAGAATAAAGCCCAAAAGAAATGTTAGCTTTTATAAGCCTTCCTTGCAAAATAAATAAATAATACCCCCCCAAAAAAAAACCCCTAAAAACCTCGAGTCGCCAATAACATAAACAGGTTTCCTGCTCACATTTCTGGTTGGAGTTTCTGTTTCCCCCGGTCGAAGATTTGTTGTTAAAGCTAAAAGTATACGTCTAAGAGAAAGAGGAAGCTAACCTATAAACTGTAACCCTTTTTAGGGATCTCTTTTCTTCAATGATCAACCACTTGTTTTCTTTTCCACATGAACGCTGTATGACCTGTTGCGTGCCCTTCCTACCCGACACCAGACATTTAGGCTCAGAAGACGAGGGTTGCTAAGAGGAAGTAATGCATTTAGACGAGCGATACGAGAAAGGTCATTTGGTAGTAAGGAATGTGGATGTATTTTTTTTTTTTTTTGTATCCGTCTTCAAAAGTTTTTCTAAAGAAATAAGTAAAACAAAAACAAGTATAGGCTTACTATTTCTTGCAGGAACCATGTGATTCGTTTACATTAATTTAAGGCTAAAAAAAAGTCTTTAAATACCTTCATACAAATTTAGCAGAAAATTCTATTTTCTGTTGTCTAAGCCTTTTTCTTTTTTTTAAACATTTTGTTTGACTTTTAAACCGTCTAACGTTACGAAAACCATGAGTATTTCGGAATTTCTAAAGATCGGTCATATCATATCTATGAGGAAGGTTAAAAAATCCATCGGGTTAAAAGTTCAAAATGAAAACAAAGTCAGAAGAAAATCATGAAAATACTTAATTTCAAAACTTCGTTTTTTATATTTTTAAACTTACACTCTGGGTCGACATAGTATTTTTTATCGCCAGCAGAAAAAAGGAAAAAGATGCCGAAAATAAATAAAATAAAATAAAATAATATAAGGAAAAACAAAACAAACCTTAAAAACGCCCTTGCAATAATTTATCACGTTTTGAGTGAAATTTTGGTTTTATTTGAAATAATTAGCCTAAAAAGATAATTTATAAAATAATTTTACGCATGTCAAAGTTTAAATTAGTTTCACAGTTTATCATTGACCCGACATTGAAAAATGATATAAAAAATTTAAGACACTTAAAAATCTCTTAAAAAAATCAAATATTTGTATTTGAAATTTGTTTCAAAGATAATTAGTAAAATTATGGTTTAATTAACAAAATTTGAGTGCAATATTACTTTACGCTTAAAATATATAACGAAAACACATTTGAACACAGGTAGGTATATTCCACCTGTCAGACAGTAGTAGTCTATATTAACAACCTACACTTTGAAAAAATTGAAATTTAATTAAATGTGGCGGCCTAAAACTACCAAAATACAGAAACTGGCCACTGGTATGAGAGGAAAAAAAAAACTTATGTAAGTGATATTATAATTCGGTCTTCTAGTTCGGATATTCATGAGTTTATCATGTCGCTGCATCAAGGTGGGGAGGTCATTAGGGTGGCATTCTGTATCTTATCGTATTTGATAAATGGAGGTTGTTGCTGAGCGATTAACCTGTCTTGCTCCATGGCTAGGTGTTCAGATCACTCGCAAATTCTTGTTTTGCTCACCAGCAGTCTCCTGCAAATCGCATTCGGCGTTGCGTAAGATTGTAGAAATATCGGGAATGCGTACATAGAGCTGTGATTTAGTTGGATATTGTCTACAAGAAATCTTACGTATAACTCTCAGCATCTGAATGTAAGTTCGATTAAGCTTAGACTTTAGGGTTCTTATTAATGTTCAAGCAGTGGAACCATACATCGCCTCTGGCTAGAAGAGAATCTCAGCTTGAGGTTATCTGGTAGCTCAGATTTACAGAGTACATCCATTTTATTCAAGAAGGGCCGGGCTTTAGCTATGAATATTTTCACATCCTTTTCAATAGAATTTATTTCGCTTCCTCGGTACGTAAAAGATTCGACAGTTTTATTGATTCACCAGAGATGGTTTGTATTGAGCCTTGCCTCTGAATTCAGTTTTAGAGGTATTGACCAAGACTCAAGTTGATATCCTGCAAAAAAAAATGTTGACAGATATTGACTCTTCAGATGACGTAGCTATTACTGTAGAGACCATTACCAATGCTACAGATTTCGTAGATCTAGAATATACTACCGACGATATTGGACTGTCAATGCCTCTAAAATTGAATTCATAGGCATCAACCAGTAACCGATATGTTAGAACTATATTTTTATTCTATAGGATTTTTTTAAACTTAGATGGAATATTTTTATATTATTAGGAATAATAAAGGAGGTAATTCAGAATTTGATCTTCCGTAAAAAATAATATAACTATTGTAAATGAATAAAAATCTTTAAAAAAAATTGACACGAAAATGGCATTCAAATTCATATTTCGATTCTGTAAACCTTTAATTAAAGGGAGAAAAAAAACTTTCAACAATTGGAAAAATTTCAAAATCGCACTGATAATTACAATTTTTTTAAAAACATTTTTGCAAATTTTCCAACCTGTTATTTCTGAAAAAAAAATAAGAAAAAAAGTTTTATGTGAGCACTAAAGCAAATAAAATCCTACAGAATTACTTCTGTAAAATTTCAGGACAAATTACTAAGCTGAAATATTTTCAGGGATTTCTCTAAAAATATAATCAATGCCCAGATTTAGACGTGTTCCCAATGTATCCGATAAAATATTTGTAAAGTTTTCTGACGAAACCCATTTCATATAAAATTCATTGATTAATGAGCAACTGTTGAAAGTTTAATTTAAATGTTTTTTTGTTAATTTGGTAGCATTTTTTTTTCTTTTTGGCCTTACGCTTGTCTCATACACACGCATATAACATAAAATTTCTCATTGTCTTAGTCTATTCATACCTACCTCAATCTGCTCAACTCACCTTTCTATACAAAAAACATAAAAGACAAACAAACACACAGTGCGGTACAAATACCTCCTACATAACATTAGTGGCAATGGAGTTTTCATCTAGCTAATGCCTTACTACTATTATGAGAGGTATTTCTACCGCACTTTGTATTCAATAATTATTCTTAACTAACCAATAGCTAAATCCACATGTTTATGAGCGAAACTTTATTGAAGTAGGCTTTATTTTGAATTTAACGAATACCTAAATTACTTGTGTAAAGAACACCAGCTTAGGTTGTGGAAAAAAATACAATCATTTGTAAAAATTTATGATAGTCTAATATTTATTATTCAATTAAGTTAGCACTTTTTTTAAAAAAAAGTTATTTGATTTAATTTTTGCCTTTAAGTCTGAGCCATATTTTAGAGTTATGACTGGTCTTATTTTTAATTGCCTGAAGTGTAACGAATCATGAATTCTAAAATACAGGCTTGATGTGGTGAACGGTAATAATGGCCCAAGTGAAAAATAGGGAAAATAAATTATATAATTCCATTCAAAACCAACTCAAGTTTTGCCAATAGTGTATATTTCAATAAACATTTATGTCATTACCCAAATTCGTTTGATATGAGATTATGATGGCGAAGGTTGGTCAGCATCAATGGCAGTTCCATTTTTTTTTTTTTTTCAACTGAAGGAAGGACTTGGGGGTGGGAAAAAAAAAATCAAGTAGAGCTTGACTTAAAAATCTAAATTTGTTCCAATTGTTTTTCTAATAAAATGCGGAATACTGAAGTTATTTTTTCCCTTGTTCTTTTACATGAAGAAAATCTTCATATCGTTTTTATGTCCAGATTCTTTCCAACTGGGATTCAATCTCATAAGTCATTTGCATTCAAAAAAATGTTATCTCGGTAGACTTGCCAGTGATTTTTTTTTCTTTCGTAGCGCTGCAAACCGCAGGTAAGAGTGATCAGATGTTTTTCAGGAATCCCTTTCAGAAAAAAAAAACAAAAAATAACAAAAAAGCTAGTCCCCCCCCTCCCCGAGGACTGATTAAGTAACTTGCAAGTGTAAATCTATTCGTAGATATGGGATGCAAAGTTGTTCTCGTTCATAAAGCAAAACAGCGTTGTCGATTCAAGAAAGCGGACGGCGACAGTTCAAATTCAAGGATTGGAGAATTAAAATAAAATAAATGCAGGAAGAAAAAGTGAAGCTTTTATTCAAACCTAATGGCAAGTGATTGTGAATTATCTTATTTTTGTATCATGTATGAAACGGCTATCAGGTAGACATTTTATACATTTTTTTGTAGTTTAATAAAGACTACAAGTGTAGAAATATTTTTTAGCTAAAGACAAGCCGGAACACCAGTTTTTAGTGGAAAAAAACTTAGAATTCAGGTTTTTACGCCTTAAGTTTAAGATACAGGGGAGTAATGCCATGTAGGGGTGGGAAGTAATTGTACTTATTGATAAATGTTGATTCAAGTAAGTCTCAACCACTTCAAAATATTTTTAGTAGTGAAATTGCCTCTCGTCACAGTGCATCGTTCATTGAGTATGTTACAGTAGAGGTGTGCTAACAATAAGGCAAGCAGCTGAATCAGAATAAAGACAGTACACATGATGCCAATGATAATTTGGTTCCGGAAGAGCCAGCCATGAATCGCTGATAGGCAGCCATCTTTGTGAATATTAGCTTTATGTATATGATAGCCACATCCAAGAGAATAATGAATACAACAGGAGTCTGGGACAGTTTCAGAGCCGAGAAAATGACGCCATTCTTCAAAGCGTTTCATGCCACAGCATTGGAGATAGTTTTGTACTGCGTCCCACATGCAAGCAGTGGCCTTACTGCTGTTGTAATGAGCCTCGGCTGTATGCATCGTGCGAATGACTAGCGTTTTAACAGAGGATTTCATACTGAAGACTGCAACGCCCACGGAAAGTTCAAAGATGATAATTGTAACGACGATACAGACATAGGCAGATAACATTATATAATTCTCACGAATGGTACTAATGAAGCCAAAAAGGGAAGAAGAGAGCAGTACTAGTCCAAGACAGATTATTAGAATGGCTGGAGAAGTCATGCGCCCTTGAAGCAATCCCATATAAGCATGGAAAGCCGATTGAAGAAGACAACCAATGGAAAGAAGTACTAAAGCTAGTAACAAAAGTATAGAGTTTAAAGCAAGAAGGCCACACTTCACATTACAGCACTTACTCGCCGCCATTTTTTTTTTCTATCTCTCGTCTCAGTGGCGTTGGGCACTCACGCTTCACTAGTAAGCTAATCTGATTAGTATTTTATTTTATATTTTTTTTTATAGGCTACGGTTGAGGGAAGAGTCCATTAACCGTTAATAGAAATTCATTAAACCGACCAGGGAATAAATAGTGTCATTTAAATGTACATATTTGTTTTGATTTTGTTGTTTTTTCTTTTTATAACTGTCTTTGAGAAAAGAAAGTTAACTTGAAGTCCAAAAAGTCGCTAAAAGTGAAGATTGCCTGATGGAAAAAAATGGCCAAAGAATAAAAACAAAATTTTATAGTCAAAATCTGAAAAATGTGCTATTATAAAAAGGAAAGATCAAAGGATTTTTTATGTAAAAATTATATTTTTAAACCCATTTTAGAACCTTTGAAATTTTGATAAAAATTGTTGTTGTTTTAGCGTCAACGCAAAGCTTTAAATTTCTACGGGAAATTTGAGCGTTTTTTTTTTTTTTCTGTGAGAAAAACATTGATTTAGAAATTCTTAATGAAACTTTCGGAAATCATTGAGAAATGAATGAAATTATTTTTTAAACGTTTCTTTTTTAACAAATCTTCATAAAAATATTTTTTAAAGTGTAACCCCCCCCGCACTATTTGATTTGTATCTAATTTTGACAATCTATTTTGTATCGCATAAAGTTTACATTTGATAAGGAGTATTTAAAATCATTGAAATCTTATTGAAAATGTTTTTTAATTGCTTTTATGAATAAAATATATTATGACATTATTGTCTTAAGAGGAAAACAATTTTTTCGATGATTAATGAATTTTTACATGAATTGTTTTCATCTTTTTTAAATTTTAATTAGAATGATTTAAAAAAATTTAGTTTCAATTCTTTTAAAATTCTGTATTAATTTCTAGCGATCAAATGATATTGTTATTAAATTAAAACTGTATTTACTCATTATAAATGGAAAACTCACTACAATTCAAAGGACTTTTATACAAAGGATAAAGTATTTTAAAAAGAATTTTGAATTTTTGCTTGTGTCTAAACATGTTGATATTTGTACCTACCAACGTCCATACACAACATTATCAGAAAATAAGAGCAGTGACTTATAGTAAATTTAAAATTTATTGGTAATTTTCTAAAATTTTCTCAACAAGGGTCTATTTTAAGGCTATAAAACCAACTTTTAAGGCTATAAATCCAACCTAGATAAAATTAAATAAAATCTTATATTGCTTAAAATAGTTAAAAAGTTATATAAAATAGGGGTTCACGTTGTATCCATCAATTTATTTCAGTTTTGTCACCCTTACTTAAATTTCACATTAGGCTGTTCAACAGGTAAGAAAAACACGCCTCCGTGTAAAAATTGCTTTTAAGCTAAAAGTAAGTAATAATTAATTTTCGTCAAATCAGAAAAGTATATTTTTGAAGGATCTTTTTAATAGAGACAATTGCTTTTTGTTGACAGATATGGACAAATTTATAAATTTTACTGATGAAAAGATAAAAAAAAGATTCGGATCAATTTATATTTGATTTGAAATACACCAAAGTATTTTAAGTATTGGGAATATAAAATTTAATGTAGCCTGAAATTAAAAGTAAAACTACAGCTTCAAGAAAAATTTTGTAAACTTGAATCGATCTGTTAACGCATAGGTACCTTCACTTATTCGCTGGAAAAAGAACGTACCATGATAAAAAATGGTCCCAAAATTAATAAAAACAAAATTTTATGTTTGTTATGATTAAGAGGAAAAAACAAAGTATTTTTTTAATTATTTAAAATTTTTTTTTTTTTACTCCTAACACGTTCGAAATTTGGGTTAAAAATCTTGTTTTATTTTATGTGTTAACAGTGTAACAGAGCTGGTTAGGGATATTTTTGCGCCTTTTTTCCGGTAAAATAACACATTAATTTGGAAATTCTTTCAAAAATCAAATAATTGTCGGGTTTTAATAAAACTTTCAGAATTTATTCACAAATGAATGAATTTGTTTTAGAAATTATTATTTAAAAAAAAGTTTGGTAAAAATATTTTTTTTTACATCTGTTACCCCCATCGTTAACTGTAAAATAAAAACTGCAATAAAAATATCTAATTAGGCTTTTAATTTCTTTTATAAAATATATATATTAAGGACATTGCAGTCTGAAGAAAAAAAATTTGATGACTAATGAAGTTTTGCAAGAATTGTTTTCATTTGTTTTAATTATAATAAATTATAAAGTTTCAAAAATATTTTTAAAATTCTTCCAAAGTCTGTTCTTGTTAGGTTGGTAATTTTTAAGGGAACACTATATTTACTAAGTGCAAATTTAAAAACTTAATGCAAATCTTCACCACACTCATTGAAAGTATGGGTGACCATACACGACATTATCAGAAAATAATATCGATCATGATAGTAAATTTACAGTCAACATTCCTAAAATGAGATTACAGAGAATGTTTCCAACATTTTTAAGATTACTGAGTACTTAAAAATTATTCAAAAAAGAGATCACCCGTCATTTTCTTAAATTATGTTTTAACAGATAAAGTCTCTGTAGAACAATAATAAAACTGTCACTTGACGAGTGATTTACGAGACTTGAGAAGTACTTAATCACCTCTACTGTTTGTTTTAAAAATCTATTTCTCTGTTATTTTCAACTTAAAGTAAATAATATTATTTCAATTCAGATTAATTATAATTTAAATCAGCTATTATTCCTCAAATAAAGTTTCAGAAAAGTATTTTTTAATTTTGGAAGATTTTTTTAATAAAGAAAGATTCATTGCGATGATGACAGATGGCTACAAAAGGACATTAATGAGCTAATTTTAGCACCTCCTCCTCCTCCTCCAAAAAAAAAAAAAAAAAAATGAATCGATTCCAACCAATAGAATTTCTGTTTAAAATACACTACAGAGTTTTTGGGGAAATAGTAAATTTAATCGTTTAGCTTTCAATTAAAGCTAAAATGAAAGCTTCGAAAAAGCTTTTTCATTTATGAAAATCCATTTAAACCTTAGGTATACCGAATTAGTGGGTGGACGAAAGACCCAGGATAAAATCGAATAGATTAGTTTTTGTTGAACTTTCTTTGACTGACTATTCATAGGCGTGATTTTTACTTTTTTTTGTCCTCTTTTGTTTCATACACTTACTCATCTTCCGCAAAATTCCTATTCACTCGACCTGTTCCCCTACCACTTTTCTTTGGTCACGGTGGTATGTACACTAATGCGGACTCGGTATAAAATACCTTCGAGCAGTTTGTTGGCTTAGTATTTTTTTTTATCACGATAGAATAAATTTATTGCTACATCGTTGGCAACATTGTGGCGATTTTAACGTACATTTCTTTCCTTTTTAATAATGTCACCCCAAGCAAAGCAATAAAGCCAGTATGACACAAGTGTGAGAGAATATGAGAAAAAACATTTTACAGGTGAGACAACAATAAAAGAAGAGAAATATAAAACATAACGATTCACATTGCATTTAAATTTTTGAAAATCAAAGTTGAGGGAAAGCAAGAGGCCATAAGAGAAGAAACCGTTAGCATAAAACTAACGGTTACATCTAGCGGCCATTTCAACTGTAAAATGATGAGACCTTTCCGCCAATCTAGTACTGCACTTAAATTCATAAATTCTAGGTACCAGAGAGTAAAGTTAATCAGAACAATTACCATGAATGTATTTATATAAAAAGCACAGAGAGTTTACTTTATGGCTGTGGGAAATGATTAAAACTGAGGTGCCAGGTTAGGACCAATAACATTGCATGTTATTATTTATATTTTATCAATAATCGATTCTGGCGAGAAAAAAAAGATGTCTAGCCCGACACAGGGAACCAAGTTTCCTAGCAGCAGACCTAAAAATTGATTCAATATAATCTTCCCATTTCATGTAAGACGTTAGCCCGGAAAGTCGCAATAAGTCACTCTCCTGGAGGTTAGCATCAGCCATGGAAGTTAAAAATGGTTCTCTCGAGCGATTAAAAGAGAGCAATTTCGTTTTGGAAGCATTAAAATTAACAGGTCACTCCTTGTACCAGTTTTTTTTTTTAGATTAGCTGCCAACTTGATCTTATCAAACTTACTATGAAGACTGGAGTAAATAGATGTTCTATCGGGATAGCGTCTTATTTTGAGAACTGATGCCATCAAGAAGATCGTTGATGGAAATTAGGTACAACGTAAGTTCAGTGATAGAGTCGTGGACGACGCCTGCAAGAAGATCTAGAAGAGTGGCCGTTCAAGACAATTTTCATTTCGCGATTTGATGAGAGAAGATTGAACCAGTTCAAAAATTCGTGTAGAAGAACCATAACTTTTCAACTTGTGAAGAAAACCACCATGCCAAATCCTGCAAAATGATTTCGAGATATCAAAAACAACAACCATTCTTATCTAAAGTTTGAAAGTCTCTTTTAACAATCATCTTTAATAGATCAGCCGTTGACCTAGAGAAACGAAAGCCATATTGCTTGTCTGAAAGAAGACTGTGAGGTGAGATGCTTAACTAATTCAAAGTTGATTAGAGCATCTAGCACATTGCCAAAAAAAAAAAAAAAAAAAAAAAAAAAAAAAGAGATATAAGGCTAATAGGTCGATAGAAAAATCAAATGGTTCGCCAGAGTTCTTAGAGACTGGAAGCATAAAAGAGGATTTCCAACAAGCAGGAAAGCAAAAAGTAGTAAGACATTTATTGTAGATTTTACAGGAAACAGAAGCTGGTTCAGGAGCATATTTCTTAAGAACTATTGCAGTTATGCCATCAGGTTTATGGTTTGATGGAATCCAGTTTCAAGATGATAGCAGAAACCATGGACAGAGTTATATGCATATCACTTAAGAAAGACTCAATTCTAAATGGAAACTCGGGTAAAGATGCTTCAGATGTCTCAAGAGTAGAGAATTTACGAGCAAAACATTTTGTTTTATCAGTAGAAGATGTTAACGCCTCAAATTGAAACCTACTTTTTCTAATAAAGTTACGTTACAGTTATGACGTTTTAAAATCTGTGGCTTAAAACAGCGATTTATTTTGTTCGAAACTAATGGCTAGTACGAACTAACTTGGTACATTCAATATGGAAGTTTGTTTTCGAATAATAGTTTTGGTCATGTTTGGTTATTTTATGCTTTATTGTTGTCTTTTCTGTCTAATTATTGGATTAATGCTTTTGCATACTTTTTTTTTTATGAATTCAAAATCTTTTCGTGATTAGCTGGAAATATTTCATTCATTGTCATTTTTTTCTATTTTCTTTATTATATTCACAAATTCTTAATCGCTTCTGGATTTCAAGAACTAGGTACTCTCAAGTGGATGCGTTTTTTTCCCGAAATGAAAGAAAAAAAAAAAATAAAACGCTGCCAACAGTTTTTAGTAATTTACAAAAAAATCAGGGAATTATCCGATTTAAATGAAATTTTCATCACTTATTCATTAATGACCGAATAGTGTAGTAAATATGTCATTTTATTAGATAATTTTTTGGAAATATTTTTGAGAGTCAGTTTCAGTCCCTTTTCGATATCTCATGTGTACTTTTTAATTTAGCCCAGGTTCGCAAATTTATATTTTATTAGAAGACTTTGTCGAAATATTTTTAAAGAATTTTATTTTATTTATTATTTTCACAAATTTATGGAAAATCAAACAGGAAAAATTTTGAATCGCCTTCCGATTCTACAGAAGCAGCCATGGAATAACCACAAACCAGAAGAAACATTATAAGAAACCTAATATATATATTTTAAGACATTTTTATGTTTAACATTCTTTTTATAGATACAAATATTTAAGTAAATGCTCTGTTTATAATAAACAGTATTCATTACAAAAAAAAAAAAAAAATATTCAACTGTTGCGGCCTTATAAGCTACAAGTAATGGTTTGAATTTCTTGACAATAATTCCGTTCCAGATTCCCGCTGCAAATACAACTCTTTTTCACAATGTAGGCATTGGGCAACTGAATACAACAATGTCCGAAAGGTTGGCTCTGCCAAGTCTTTATTCATTGGGTTCATTTGCATCAAATTGCAATAGGAGCTTTTTGCGTTAGTCTTATTTCAGTAAAACTTGTCGCAATCCTTATCATTTTTTATGCCAGCAGACATATCAAGAGATAAAATTGAAGGAAAAATCAAACCAAATCTTTCGTTTCTTCGCCGTATTTGTTTGTTTTTGTGGGGTGGGCTTGATGTTGTTGACAAACTGTCTATAGCGCTGCGTAATTCATTACAGTGTCGTTCGTATGCTATCCAAGCTTTGCTTTGTATAGTATTTGAGTTTGAAAAAGTAAGCTAATATCCTATTCAATGGTCCGGAGAATAATTTGACTTCAAACCTCCTTATTATTACTAAACTTACACTTAAAACTCTTTCCAGATCTTTTTTTTTCTAAAAGAAACCCTGACTAACTTCAGAACTTATATTTTCGTTAATTATTAACTGTATTCAATCTTGCTAAATCGCATATTATAACGGCAGTTCATTTTTGATTGCTTATATCATCGTCCATCTTTGATTAATTTTCGTTCCTTACAAAAATGAATGTTTGCTCTGCATGATAACATTTTTTCTCGAAGTTTATGGATTTCACAGCTTTTGCAGCTGAATTTAACGCATCCGGATGCCTTTAAAATCTTTTGTTTTTAAATACCGAAGAATTTATTTTTCAAAAACCGTCTATACTTTTGTGCAAGACATTTTTGCAAGACACGCTGATTCAGAAATAACCAAATCTTTGGAGAAAACTGGAATTAAAGTCACAATATTTACGCATCGTCAGTTTCACTATGATCCCTGTGTATTAATGAAAGAATTGGAAGAATTACGCAAGCCAAGATTATCACTGTTTCATTTCTATCAATGGAATCTCCAGAGGCGAGTTTCATTCATCGAATAAAGTCTTTAATTTTTCCAGTACATAAACTGATATTCCCTTTGGGAAGGATACGAAAAGTGCTTTTTCTAAAACTGTTTATTAATGACAAATACAGAAGACAACGTGAAAAAATCTTTCTATTTCTATTGACGACACTTTAACGTTAAATTATACATTTTTTTCTTTCTTCCTGTTTCCAAGCTGCGAAAACATTACAAACATTAAGAACTATGAAAATTTCCGTAAAATATCACTGCCAAATCTAACATTTCAGCGTTGCTTTTTCCTCTTCAAAAATTATCCTTCTTTAGTATTCTTGGTAGGAAATGTTTGACTCCTGATAATATTTACCCTCAAGGTTTTCATAAACTTTAAATATGTAATTTTGAAAACTCATTTCAAGTTTACTTCAATTGCTCTTGGTATGTATGCTATGGCAATCTAGTTTCCTTTCTTACTGTGGCTTGTTGTCTGTTACTGATAACGGTGGCAGCTTGTTGAGGGGACAGAATAATGGCAGTAAAACCATTCTACTCTAATCTGTAGTTGTTGGACAATTAATTTTGACGTCTGGTTGTCATCTACAAACAGGCATTACAAAATAAATAGCATCTCCTGAAAGACTTGAAATGTCATGGCTACTTTCGTAGATAATGATGTTTAATATTAGGTAAAATTTTCAAATATTATTCATTTTCTTGCTATTAAACTTCAACTTTATAAATTGTTTAAGGCGAAACAGTTTGTATTTGAAGAGGAATGAGACCTTTCCTGACCTTAATGGAAGAAT
Source organism: Acanthosepion pharaonis (assembly GCA_903632075.3). Classification (NCBI taxonomy): domain Eukaryota; kingdom Metazoa; phylum Mollusca; class Cephalopoda; order Sepiida; family Sepiidae; genus Acanthosepion; species Acanthosepion pharaonis. The sequence goes on along the minus strand of CAHIKZ030001567.1, from coordinate 219,281 downwards.
TTAATAGAAACCTTGCGAGTAAGTATTTACTTCCTACAAAATAACATTTTTATTCATTCCCATCTAAAAATAACTGTTGAAACAAGCTCCCCAACACGTTACAAAAATATCCGACTTAATTTAATATGGCCATATTTATTTGACATAAACAACACTCAAAATAACGTAATCTTTAAATCGGATTCGAACAGTGTAACCCGGATATAAGAGACCCGGATATAAGAGAAACCCGGATATAAGAGAGATTTTTTTCTCTGGTCCCAAATTAGAGCCTGTGTTAATGTATATAAAATAGACCAAACCCGGATATAAGAGAAACCCGGATATAAGAGACTTTTTCTCCGGTCCCGACAACTCTCTTATATCCGGGTTACACTGTACTTTGCTAGTCAGTGTTATGTTATTTTTACATAAGCCATGTACGAACTAGTTTGGTAGACAATTACTGCTGTTAGTGAGTTCGGTCCTCACTGTTCTCCCCCATCATATTTGTTTCCAAAGTTTTTTAATTGTTAATAGCCAAATTATTAACACTGAATTGGCCCACTATTTAACCCCCCCCCCTGATTTTCTAACCAATTAGAAAAGTTCGTGTTGGAGTGGCTTAATTCGACTTCGTGACAAAAGGCTTATCCAAGCAACTATAGTCATTTGACTGCCTTTCGCCTATTATTTCTATTCATTTCTTTTTTATTTCGGACACTCTGCGAAGAAACCTTAGAGCCAATGCCAGAGAAATGCACTAGGCGCCTCCGATGTTAGCTGAGGCGACTATTCAATGAAATCCTCTACTCCTACTATACGACAAAAAACCCTTACACGTTTATATTTTCTTCCAGTGATCTTTCTCTACGATACAATAAAAACTCACTACGTATACAGTAGAATCCCGAAAACTAACTTTCTAATCATTTGTTTTGTATATAACCCAAATTAAAAGTGTAAATAAATATTCTTTGGCACTTTACTAGAGCTTGTCTTCAGTGTAGGGTCTCAGAGTCGGTCTATCTCCTATAATTTTTTTGTAAACGTGATTTATGGTGCCTTAGAGATAACACAATGAAACAAGGTCCTATATAGTAGATCCTGCAATAAATTCAATTACGACAATCTCAATATTTACCAGGGAAAGACCTAGCATTTGTGGGAGTTGATAAAACGGGACATTTACGTACAAAATAAATGTACGAAATCAATGTATAAAATTTGAAATTAGGTTGGAGGAGGTATTACCTAAAGTTAATTTATGTGCTCGATGGTGTGTATAATAACTAACTTACTCTTACAAATTTGCGATTAAACACGATATAAAGAGCAAAATCATAAATTTCAAAACCCTAAAGCACATATATACGACATAACAAAACATGCACGAACCAAAAAGTCCTTAATCGCCATTACAGTTACTAGTTACTAGTACGATGACCTGTTTAGTAAGCGAGCAACACTCATCTCTATTGCTTTTTGCTTGACCTTTTCTTTTTCTTAGGTCATTACACCTGACATTACCTCAACCGGCTGTCCTAGGTATGACGATAAACTACATCCGCATCCTGGGTAAGACGATAAACTACGTCCGCGTCCTGGGTATGACGATAAACTACGTCTTACAGCAAGGCCTCTGATCAGGAGGTTTTGAGGAACGTGGAACCACCTCTTAATTGCTGGTGTTCACAGGTCCACCCTGACCTGGGGTGGTAGCACCAGTTAGGGTCCCAAATATGGGCAAATAGTTAGCCCCCAAACTGGGGTCAAAACACTATGTAAGTGTAAAAATACGTTTTAATACCAGAAATAATTTTTAAAAAGACTTATTACCAGCAATACATTTTTGAAAAAAAGATATTACCAGCTATACATTCTTGAAGAAAAAATATTACCAGAAATAAAAATTTTGTCGGCATTAAATAACCCATTGAGGTTGATATGCCGTAAAACAAACCAAACCAAACGTCAACCGGAATTTATCACCAAAATAAAAAAAATACGACTTTCATCTTACAAGCTTGAGGCACGGAAAACCCAGCTTATTTTCTTGAAGAATATCGTCCAGAATTCACAAATAAACCAATGCGGAACACATGAAAAAATACCACACAAACATCACGGAAGTTAACTACATTCTCAATTAAACAGCAGTGTTTCTCCTTGGCTCGACAGATAAAGATGTGAAATAATTCCAAGGCGATCCACTGACCATTCACTCTTCAAAGATGTTAACATGAACAAAACTAAGAAATCTGCAAGTACGATTTAATAATACAGGGATAACTGCATCCCCGAGAAAAATCGATAATAATACCAGATATCTTCTAAAGTCCTCGCAAACATGCATTCGGAAGCAATTTCACCAACATCAGCTCAACAACTTTACAAATCAAAGCTTCTTTTATTAAAATTTTGTGCACGAACATCGTCCAGCACAGCAAAAACAAAAAAACAACAAACAACTCCCCTCACCAAAAAAAAAAACAAGGCCTTCCAAACAAAATCAATTCGACGTGTAGCATTGGAAAACAACAAAATTTTAATACCAACTGCTAATATCTCTTTATACACTACCGATATATCTTCCAGAGCGTGTTACTTTCTGACCTACTAGAAAATTATACAGCACCCTGATGACAAAGTACTTCACACATTTTAGTTGACATGCTTAAACGAACGCATCTCAAACACGCTCCTTAAGCCGATAAATAGGAAATTATTTTCTCAGTCACTCTCTCTTTTCTATTTTCGGTAATTACCCGACCTCATCACGTAGCGGAATGTGGCACAAGGCCGGTTTAACGTGTTTTTTTTTCGAGCTCGTAATTGACTCTGGGATAATAAGATGTAGTTCGCACGAGGGGAAAGCACGTTTACTTCACTTTCAGTGTATTACTTTTCTCTCGGACTTCTACACAAACTTCATACACACAAACACATTTTCCAGTTCAAATGTTTTCTTCTTTCATATTCATTGTTTTTGTCACTCGCAGCAATCTTTTATTGTCTATGTTTTGCCTTTGTTTTGTCAATATATACATTGTTGTTTGTTTGTATATAGTTTTGTTGTTACTTTAATCGTTTATTACCAGGACTCACATTCAAGTCTGCAATAATGGTTGTGAAAAGATATACCAGGAGACACATGTTTTCTACGTAAACAAAGCCAGCATTCCCGCAACACTATTCCCAGTGAAGAAAAAAAATCTATAAACCAGGCAAGCAATCAAAATCGTTCACACATTCATACCTCATGATGAGCAAACTTGGTGTGGGAGAACATTGTTTGCGAATAGCGAATTCTATTCTAGCCTCTTGCTAGACTAAACTTAGCTTAGGAAATATTCCTGTACATATTTGTGCAGAAATTAATAGAACGAGTTGAAAATTGATAGTGTAGTATGGACAGTCAGCTTTTCTTTTATAATATAGATTTAGTGACAGCAATTAAGGAGAATAATTTCATCTGAGAATACGTCCATATTGGATATGAGCGCTTGAATTCAGACTTACATTTATTCTTCTTTGATTAGAAGTTGTTTCAAAAATTGTATAAATCAAATCAGCAGGATCAGACGCAAATGTAACAGAGTTGTTCGCAGCTTTAGCTGATTTCTGCACAGACAAGATTATAGACATAATAAATAAGATATACGACAGTGGTGAAATACCGGAAGACCTAAGTAGATCCATTTTCATAGCACTGCTAAGTACAAACGAATGTGAACTTTATCGTATAATCACACCAAAGAGCCATGTAACAAAACATATCACCCGAATTCTGGTGAATAAAGAACGTAGCATAATCAGACTGGAAGACGTTGGGTGTTTAAATCTAACCTGAAACAGAAAAGGAGAATCCAATATTAAGAAAAATATCCTGTGTTGTTTTGGTTTTCTCATCATTTATACGTATATCATCGCTTCTATGGATCTTTGCTGTTCGCTTATGGTGAATATATTTATTTCGCCTTTTGTTGAGAAGGGTGAATGACGGTCAAGTTTTTCTTCCTTTTTTTATCACATGACATCGGTTGCCGGAGAAACAACGATTTCGGTGATTTTTTTTCTTTCTGGGATTGAGACTGGAACACTGTTTAGTCATGCACACCTAACAATGTGATCGACATCCTTGTATCAAATACTACAATATTCGAGTATGTCCGTGAAGGCCTTTCGAATGAAGGAAATGAATACTACGTAATTCATAACAGAGAGACGAATTTTGAGACACGCTACCTCTCTATTCTGTCTCCAACAAGGTTATCATGATACCTCTGTATTTCGCGTTGAACTTTACCATTTTATTTATACATATGTTCTTCACTCTGAGGATGGTCGGTTTTCTCTTTGAACACACATTCCATACAACATATTCATATAAATGTATTGTGCAGAGACAGACCTCAACGTCTGTTCAAGTTTCTCTTTTAATTAAGGCTAGAATATTTGGGACAATAACACTGAAAATCTACAGTACAATCAAAAAGTTCACAGTCTTTCGTCCCTATTTCTAGAGCAATCTCAAAGTTTTTCCATTGCTTTACCGGCATTTTGTACATCCTACTTCATTTGACTATTTTCGGTTTTTGGCATCTTTTATTCTTCCACCACCAGAGAGTGTCTCAGTCATCACTTTTTCTTTTTGTTTGATTTCCGGCGCTGTCCTAGTCATGCTGAGGTGGTTTATATTTCACAGTTTCGTATTCTGCTGAAAGGAAAATTGCGATTAATGTGCATTATAATCCCCCAAAACCAATTGTAATGAAAATTTTCCATGATGGTATGAAATTGCCTGATTATTTCGAAAATAATAATAAAAGTTTGCGCTCGAATACGGATTAGGAGTTATCGGTTTTATCCGACTCGTGTCTACAGTCTGTCCGCCATTACTGGCATTGTTTATATACGTTTACCTCGAGTTGTAATGCGCGGAAGCTTACTTGGTTAACGGTTTTTTTTTTTTTTTTTTTTGATCTTCTTATATTCCTACTCGTCTTGATTACTGCGCAATTTTCGCGAAATTTAATTTAAAATGCATATGCTTTGTTTAATGCTCGATTTTTTGTTTTTTGTAAAAATGAAGCTTTAAAGAATTTTTTAAAATTGGTATAAATTCCTTTTTCCAATTAAGTTTTGATTAATTTGGTTAACCAAACGGTTTTGTATTTTTGTAAAAGTGAAGCTTTAATAAATAATGAGTTTTTTTTCAGATTGGTTTAAACTATTTAGAAAAACAATTGAAAGCTTTTTTTTTTTTAAATTTTTATTGATATATTTAGAATAGTAAGTTTTTTTCTGTTGGGTTACTTTTAAAATTTCGCACATTCATTTTAAAGTTCGGGGATTGCGCAGTGATCAAGACAAGTGAAGCTTCCGCGCATTACTACTCAAGGTAAACGTATGTAAGCAACGTCAGTAATGGCAGCCGTTCTGTAGCCGTGACGTGAATGAGGTCGAACTTACATTCTCGATCACTCCTAAACAGTGCTTTTCCGCAAACTTTTATTGTTATTTTTGAAATAATCAGGCAATTTCACATCATACAGGAAAATTTTCATTACAATTGTTTTTTTTTTTGGATTATAATGCAAATTAATCGCAATTTTGTTACGTGTCTGGGTCATAAGAAAGATTAGATAAGAGTAGGATATTTAATGCAAAAGAGAAAAGTTATCTGCTCTTCCCACGAGAGCTAAAAACTGTATTTTAATGACCAGACAAACGAGAACCTTTCCGGTAATCTCTCGTAGTAATACATTCAGCATTTATAATGAAACAAAAATTACATGTACATATATTAATGCACGGCCAACTCAATTTGCATTGTTTGCCCTTTTAAGTATTATGTAGGAATAAATATAGCAAATTTGACCTTGAACTGTTCATTTCATTAATGTTTTTCCATTAATCTGTGGCACAAAGTCGAAGGCTGGTCATCATTGATTATCCTACACCATAGCCCCCCCCCTTTTTTTTTGTCCTCTCTTTTTTTTTTTTTAGTTTATCACACCCCCACTTCGTTTGATGACAGATGTTAATTCTCTTTTCGGATTTTGTGTACGTATTTCATATTTGTTGTATTTGTGTGTGGTTGAGTGAGTCCTTGGTAGAGTGAGTTCTTGGTAGAGTGAATGCTTGGTTGAGTGAGTCCTTGGTAGAGTGAATGCTTGGTTGAGTGAGTGCATGGTAGAGTGAGTGCTTGGTCGAGTGAGTGCTTGATAGAGTGAATGCTTGGTAGAGTAAGTCCGTGGTTGAGTGAGTGCGTGTTTGAGTGAGTGCTTGGTTGAGTGAGTGCATGGTTGAGTGAGTGCATGGTAAAATACTTAGTTGAGTGAATGCTTGGTAGAATGAATGGTTCAATTTTATTTTTTAGTCCTGCATTAATTTTGGCTGGTTAACTGAAGTTCCTGTCACAATTTAGGATTGTGATGGTGGACGAAGCTCTTTTATTACTAACACTATTTTCTTTAGTTTTGTAAATAGGAATTTTGAACATTCTAAATACACCTTGAGGCTTGAATTGTGATTGTGGAAGGCCGGAGGGCACAACAGCCGAAACGTTGATAACAACAAGAAAGATGAGGACAATAGTCCGAGTATAAATACTGTAAATAATGAAATTAAACATCACATATGATTTGGAAAATTTGAATTTTGAAAATTTCACGTAAAAGTTGATAAAATTTAGCAAACCTGGTTTGTGCGTGCGAAACTTCTCTAGGTTGATAGTCTCTAGTATCCATGTGCGAAAAAGATGTAAAGTTCCTTTTAGAATCCATACTTGCTTATGGGAAACAATGATATCTTAGTGGGATGAATAAAACAGTCGATCGTAATTATTTCCGTTTTAAAAGATTTTTCGTTCTGTCATTTTTTTTTTTGCCACACATTTTTCTTTATCCTCAATGACGAATTTGATAATAGAAATCAGTTTTCTTACTTGTAAAAATGAATCTGATTGTTTCTCGGGAAAGAGAGGAAAGCAGTTAGGTGTTAGTTATTTTTTGTCTTACAGAATATAGTAGGCAGAAATAAATTAATATTTTTCTTAAAGAATCTATAATGTTCACTATTGCTATATTACAAATTGTATAATTTTTTAGGGATAACAGAAATGTTTCAAAATAATTGTAGCCTTCTGGTAAATGCGAAATTGACGAATGAATTGTTTCAGAGTTATTACCAACTATCAATATACATGGGTCATGAATTCTGTGATGGGGCTTTGAAAAACCAGACCTACCTGCTTTATTTGACCTTTATGTCAGTTACACTTTTTCACACGATAAAGAAAGTACAGCGTGGTCCGAAAGTTTTGTCACCCCCTTACCAAAAAGTAATGAAAACAATAGAAGAACAAGTAAATACAATAATACAAATCACGTGTACTGGATTCAATTTATTCACTTTCATGGACGCTGTCACACACATCGGGAAGGTCTGTATTTTCGTGGCATAAAATGATTCGGCGCCACCAACTGTGTGATATTTTACGAAGATGTGCTTAGTCGATTGTTGGAAAGGCGTCTGTTATTCTAGTATCTTTCATGTGAAACGCTCTCTTTGATAATACCCCACAGAGCGTTAAAATCGAAAAATATATTATGTACGGGCGACAAGACTTTCGGACCACCCTGTAAATTTATCAAGAAATTATTTATTTATTATTGTTAAAAGTAAAGTAATTGTGACACGGGGCCAAACGGGGGATGAAGGTGAAGTTGGTCAACATTAAATATCCCATACCTAGCTAATCAGATTGATGAATAATCCATACATTGCAATTTACTAATTTATCACAAGAAGTCATTCCTCACCATCCACTCCTACTTATACCACAATACTCCATATTCACAGGGAACCTACAAAAAATGCTCCATGACATAGAAATGTCTAATATACAAATATCCATAGAAAAATATATAAAAATATAGCGATGGTATGAAATGAGGGTGGGGGAATGAACCCTAAAAACGAATTAACATAACAAAAACACACAAACTAAAAATAACTGATGTTTGTAGGACCCGTCCATTCCTCAAAAATAAGAATGGCCAGTGTGTTCTGTCTTCAGACAGAATCAAGAAGTTCACTCAATAATAGAGAGGGAAGGATAAAATAAATACCGCCATGGGAAAATCAATGACTGACCCAGTTGAGATGAAAAAAAAAAGGCCAAAAACAAACTGGGGAGGTTGGGAATCTCGACTTGGATCATAACAAAAGAGAAAGCCGAGAACAAGCCGGGAACGATACTTACTCTCATCAACTAGGTACACAAAGAGTGTTTATATTAACCAGGGGAGAGTACCACAGGGAACTGCCCCGTTGTGATCAAGGGAATTTTAAAAAAAAGAAAATCAAGCTCGCTACTTTCAACAAACTTTCGCTGAAATCTGTCGACAAAAAACGCTTTCTATCAGTTCTGATCTTCATCTTGAGCTGATGCTCAAAGATGAAGATCAGATCCTGATGCGAACAGCGTTCGTATCGCAAGATTCCCCCCATCCATGATGTCCAAATCACCATTCTTGCTACGATAGCAGCTTTAGAAACACCATCCGTTTCACCCTAGAATACAGGGGGGACACATTATCGCACGCGTATGCAATATAAATAAACACGACTTATTCGAGAGCGATAGAGCCGTCAACACGCTGACATAATCCCAGAAAAGGCGCACCTGAGGGCGATGGTCGAAGGCGTGCGAAGCCGTTTCCTCTAAGCCATTGTCACACCGATGACAGGCAAATCTGCCAAACTTCATCTGAAGGTTATGTTATTGAGAGATAACCCATTTCTAACAAAACGCCGGGTAAGCGAAAACTCACTTTCTGAGATAATCCGCCGTTGGCACCAAGGGCTAAAAAGAGCGCAACTTGACCGCCGACAAGCCGAGCCGCCCACAGAGAGGATCCTTCTTGCCCCCTACACTAATTTCCGATGCAAGACTCTCCTAGTCCGTAAAAGGTCACTGGACTGAGGAATTGCCTTCAAGGTCGCTCGACACTCCTGGAGGAAACTCGACTTATTCCGGGGCTTAAAACGGCGCTCAGCCCTAGAAATTGGAGGAGTGATGGTAAAGCTAAGGAAGGCGTCTCTAACACCTGTCTCCAAATTCGAGTCCTCTGTCGCGGCATAAGAAAGCCAACCTCAAGGGATGTCGGTGACTTACCAAGTGTGGCATTCCCAGCCACCCATGATACGGACGTTGGGAAACAGACATAATACTTACGACCACCTCACAAGAGGGAAGAGAGCAAGCGTTCGATCTCCTTCTTATGCTCCTTACAGAGAGGAAGTACAAACAACCGGTAAACGATGAGAGGAAAGGCGTAACTGGCACACGTCTCAGTCCTACCCTTCAAACGATCCTTGCCTATATTCTGACCAATTCTTCTCTAGCTGGAGTTTGGGCCCCTAAGAATGCGGACGCGTCCATCAGTCCAACCAAAGAGCTCCGGAAGATCGACCTTATTCCATGCACCTAACCACAAACCGGAAGACTTGTTGCGGTTAATCTTGGCCCCCGTGATCTTTTCGTACCGTTCAAGTGCCTTCTGTACCACCTCAATGTCGCCGCGGCACGACACGTATATAGAAACACTGGCTCGAGCCTCAGCAGGGACGGCAATACCACGTAGGGCCTGACTGCTCGCCCCGTCCTTCAGCCGACAAAGGAAGGGCTTCCACGCCAAAGCGTAAAGTAGGGGCAACTGTGGACAAACCCAACGAAAGTCCCCGGGAGCAATGTCCATTTTACATATTATTGCTGAGATGTCCTCTACTTGTGTGTATCGGGCGAAAAGGGCCCAAATCCGGTCCTCGGTAAAATCTACGGGCACCCCATAGACAGTTACTCTTGTCTTTCTGGTGCCCATGTATTCAATATGTAAACAAACTGATTTCACCATTAAAATGTTTCCGGACAACTGATTGACCTCTTGCTTAGTAGCCAGCAAGATGTCGCATAAGTCGTTTGATATTCTGGTCAGTATCTTTGGCCCAATTTTTAGACTCTTTAACGCCCCCTCCATTGTTTTCCTGCTGACTCTAATTTATTTCTGAGTTTTTATATCGGTGGTCAGCAAGGAGATTGCTTTCGTATTCACGGCGTCCAGTGCTTCCGGAATAGTGAGAAGCTCATTTCCTCTTATATAATCCTCATACTTTGATGTTGCTCATTTCCTCTTATATAATCCTCATACTTTGATGTTGCTCATTTCCTCTTATATAATCCTCATACTTTGATGTTGCGCGTTGTAATTCGTGTTTTTTGGGGGGCATGTTTTCAGTCCAGACCTTTTTTAGGACGTGCAGTTTGTTCCAGCTGCACCGGCGTTATCTGGGGAAATTCCGCTATGGTGATCGGAGCACCCCCACGGCCAAATAATTACACAGTTGCAAGATTAAGGCAAAAAGGAATAGAGGGAACAAGTATAAGACCAAAACCAATTACAGCAAAAAAAAAAAAAAAAAAAAAAAAAAACAACAGAAAATAAAAAATTAACCAAAATCAAATAGAAATTAGCTTTAAGCTAGACGGGAAGTTACAAAAGTACGAAAAAAAAAAAAAAAACTGAAAAAGAAAATTGAAAAAAAATATCCAAAACTCAACAAAAATAAATCAAAATGTAAAGCAAATTAAACCAAAATTCTACTTTCAAAGAAAATCCTTTGTGACAAATCCTACTCAATTCGTCCGGAAACAAATTCGACTTCACAGCAGGACGCGTAGATTTGACAGTGAAAAGCAAATAAATTAAAAAGTGTTCCAATGTCTCTCTGAAAGCGTACAAATAATCCATTTGTCATATAACTTATAAAACAGGTCAGATTGCAAATACACCGCTGACTTAATTTCCATTCACCCCCAAAATGACTGTTGACTTCATGAAGTGAGTTTCTATAGCATTACATGCCAGTCTTTTCAATACATCTGTAGTATATATAAGATTTTAATTCAATGATTTACAACGTGGGGCGCACGTCCCACCGGTGGAAATGGTAATATTTTGGTGGGGAATGCATAAGATGTGCACCCTTCGGCTTACTATACCAAAAGAATAAAGGGGCAATTCAAGAATGAGTTATTAACATTTATTAACATTAATTTGTTGTTACCATTTCCATCTTCCTATTTAGCTGAACGTGACTTTATTGCTGTAAATGATTTGTTATTGAAGGGAAATAAATCAACTGAATATCACTAAACGAGGAGACTTGGGGCTTAAGCTGACTAAATTGGTGCCTAATATAAAATCTAACTGTAGCAGGCATGACGCACAAGGATCTCACTAACAGTCAATTCGTGATGAGATCAAATTTCATTTTGTATTGTTATTCCATGATTAAAATGATCGAAGTATATTACAGAATAAGCTTTCATTCAAATACTTTTTTAAAAAACAAGAAGACAGTTAAATATAGTTTCAAAACATGTTTTGAAACTATATTTAACTATCCTCTTGTTTTTTTAATTTTTCTCTTTCATGGACGCCATGGTCTTTGGAGGTTTGTTTAGAGACCAAGTTAATGGCCTTTTAAGTTTCCTTCACGTGTAAATAGTAAAATTTTGAATATGTAAGAATTAAATATTACAGGGCGGGGCACCAGAATTTTAGAAATACCAAAGTAGGGCATGGCCCTGAATCAGTTGGAAACCACTGGTCTAATTTGTTGACTGATACCTTGCGACTCACCGCCAATCTTTATCACGCTTTTTGGAATGCTTCTTTTGGGATGCTTCTTTTCTAGATGCGAATGGCTCATTGCCTTAATCTTCAAATTTGGTTTCTTGACCTTTGTCTACATCTCCGTAGTCATGGCCATAATTCTACTCGAGGTTTGCGTTATCTTTCTCCATATCCGGATTCGTCTGCTTCAGCTGACTTCACATGCTTATTACCGAGAAATACTTTACAGCAGCAATTTCCTTATCCTTAATTGAGACAGCGTTAGATTCACTACCAGAAGAAAAGTACGTTAACAGACTCTTGCTGTGTTAGTCCGGGGTATGATCCGTCCTGGGTATGACGATAAACTACGTCCAGCAGCAAGGCCTCTGATCAGGAAGTTTTGAGGAGCGTGGAACCATCTCTTAATTGCTGGTGTTCCCAGGTACACCCTGACCCGGGGTGGTAGCACCCGTTAGGGGCCCAGCTATGGGCAAATAGTTAACACCCAAACTGAGGCAAACGCTATGAAAGTGTAAAAATAGGTTTTAATACCAGAAATAATTTGTAAAAAAAATTATTACCAGCAATACAGTTTTGAAGAACGAATATTACCAGAAATACATTTTTGGATAAAAAAAAAATTACCAGTTATACATTTTTTGAAAAAAGATATTACCAGCGATACATATTATTACCAGAAATAGACTTTTTGAAGGGAAAAATATTACCAGAAATAGATTTTTTGAAAGAACAAATATTACCAGAAATAGATTTTTTGAAAGAAAAAATATTACCAACAATAAAAATTTTGTCGGCATTAAATAACTCATTGTGGTTGATATGTCGTAAAACAAACCAAACCAAACCGGGGTAAGACGATAAACTACACCTGGCAGCAATGCCACTGATCGAGAGTTTTGAGGAGCGTGGAACCACCTCTTAATTACTGTTGTTACCAGCAATACATGTTTTATAGCAAAATGACAGTCAATACAACACTAAAGTATAAAAATACATTATTATAGTAAAATTACCAGCAGTACATTTTTTTAAATTACCATTCTTATCTACAAACTATACATATGCAAAAAAAAAAAAAAAAAAAAAAAAAAAAAAACAAAACATACGTTTGCCCTGCACATATACAATTATGTAGAAAATATTTAGATTTCGGCATTAAATAACCCACAGAGGTTGACATGCTGTTGAAGAAAATCAATCAAATCTTGCTGTGTGTTCGTGCTTTTAAAACTGCTGATGTTGATTCAAACGCCTGTTCAGTTGCTATTGTTCACTGATTCGACAAACACCAGATCTTGATTGGAATTCTTTTGTCTAGCTCTATATTCCTGACATTGGGTCTATTTACAGTAAAACCTCGAATTAACGGTCCCGGAACCAACGGACTCTGAATTTAACGGGACAATATCCGTAGAAATGGTAGTGTCCGGCTGGAACTCAAAACGCTCGAGCGTAGCGAGGAAAGTCTGTTAGTTCCAGAATTGGCTGCTGTTGTTTACTGACGCAATCAACAGACAGTCTAGTAGTTCCAGAATTGGCTGCTGTTGTTTACTGACGCAACCAACAGACAGTCTAGTAGTTCCAGTTGGCTGCTGTTGTTTACTGACGCAATCAACAGACAGTCTAGTAGTTCCAAATTGGCTGCTGTTGTTTACTGACGCAATCAACAGACAGTCTAGTAGATCCAGAATTGGCCGCTGTTGTTTACTGACGCAATCAACAGACAGTCTAGTAGTTCCAGAATTGGCCGCTGTTGTTTACTGACGCAATCAACAGACAGTCTAGTAGTTCCAGTAGTTTGTTTACTGACGCAATCAACAGACAGTCTAGTAGTTCCAGAATTGGCCGCTGTTGTTTACTGACGCAATCAACAGACAGTCTAGTAGTTCCAGAATTGGCTGCTGTTGTTTACTGACGCAATCAACAGACAGTCTAGTAGTTCCAGAATTGGCTGCTGTTGTTTACTGACGCAATCAACAGACAGTCTAGTAGTTCCAGAATTGGCCGCTGTTGTTTACTGACGCAATCAACAGACAGTCTAGTAGTTCAGAGTGTTGTTTACTGACGCAATCAACAGACAGTCTAGTAGTTCCAGAATTGGCTGCTGTTGTTTACTGACGCAATCAACAGACAGTCTAGTTTTCCAGAATTGGCTGCTGCTGTTTACTGTCAACAGACAGTCTAGTAGTTCCAGAATTGGCTGCTGTTGTTTACTGACGCAATCAACAGACAGTCTAGTAGTTCCAGAATTGGCTGCTGTTGTTTACTGACGCAATCAACAGACAGTCTAGTAGTTCCAGAATTGGCTGCTGTTGTTTACTGACGCAATCAACAGACAGTCTAGTAGTTCCAGAATTGGCTGCTGTTGTTTACTGACGCAATCAACAGACAGTCTAGTAGTTCCAGAATTGGCTGCTGTTGTTTACTTCAACAGACAGTCTAGTAGTTCAGAATTGGCCGCTGTTGTTTACTGACGCAATCAACAGACAGTCTAGTAGTTCAGAATTGGGCGCTGTTGTTTACTGACGCAATCAACAGACAGTCTAGTAGTTCCAGAAGGGCGCTGTTGTTTACTGACGCAATCAACAGACAGTCTAGTAGTTCCAGAATTGGCTGCTGTTGTTTACTGACGCAATCAACAGACAGTCTAGTAGTTCCAGAATTGGCTGCTGTTGTTTACTGACGCAATCAACAGACAGTCTAACAGACAGGCTGCTGTTGTTTACTGACGCAATCAACAGACAGTCTAGTAGTTCCAGAATTGGCTGCTGTTGTTTACTGACGCAATCAACAGACAGTCTAGTAGTTCAGAATTGGCTGCTGTTGTTTACTGACGCAATCAACAGTCAGTCTAGTAGTTCAGAATTGGCCGCTGTTGTTTACTGGACGCAATCAACAGACAGTCTAGTAGTTCCAGAATTGGCCGCTGTTGTTTACTGACGCAATCAACAGACAGTCTAGTAGTTCCAGAATTGGCCGCTGTTGTTTACTGACGCAATCAACAGACAGTCTATTAGTTCCAGAATTGGCCGCTGTTGTTTACTGACGCAATCAACAGACAGTCTAGTAGTTCCAGAATCCGCTGTTGTTTAGACGCAATCAACAGACAGTCTAGTAGATCCAGAATTGGCCGCTGTTGTTTACTGACGCAATCAACAGACAGTCTATTAGTTCCAGAATTGGCCGCTGTTGTTTACTGACGCAATCAACAGACAGTCTAGTAGTTCCAGAATTGGCTGCTGTTGTTTACTGACGCAATCAACAGTCTAGTAGTTCCAGAATTGGCTGCTGTTGTTTACTGACGCAATCAACAGACAGTCTAGTAGTTCCAGAATTGGCTGCTGTTGTTTACTGACGCAATCAACAGACAGTCTAGTAGTTCCAGAATTGGCTGGTGTTGTTTACTGACGCAATCAACAGACAGTCTTGTAGTTCCAGAATTGGCTGCTGTTGTTTACTGACGCAATCAACAGACAGTCTAGTAGTTCCAGAATTGGCTGCTGTTGTTTACTGACGCAATCAACAGACAGTCTAGTAGTTCCAGAATTGGCCGCTGTTGTTTACATGAACGCTTTAAACTTTAAAACTTTTCAAACTTTATTTAAAAGTAAATTTAAAACGTAACATGCACAGCATCTTTCTCTCTCTGTGTAATTTATTTTAAGTTACTATATAGTAACTTAAAAATAAAATACAAATACATATATACTGTATTTACATTTATTTACAATAATTTTGTACTGTAGAAGGTGTTTTTAGACCACGAAAAAAAGGTGTTTCAAATTAACGGACAAATGGATTTAACTGGCTTTCCCCCTGTTAGTCCGTTAAATTGAGGTTCCATTTAATTTTTCTTTTTAGACTTACCAAATGAAAGGCGAACCATGAGTACAAAAAATGTATAATTTATTCACATCCAAAATAAGATGTAACAGACTAAGAATTGATTTCTGTGAATTCACATCGTGATGAAAATTCCATTTTATTTATTCGAATGTCTTTGTTACTGTCTTTCGAAACATCTGACGCGACACACCTTAAATAAGTTTTGATTGTCAATAAACACCCGAGGGCGTTCTATTCTTACTTCTGTTTCTCGTCTGGAATGTTTGCTTTTTCATCTAATTCCTCTTATTTTCAAGAGTATATATACTATTCCTAACTTTGGCCTCTTAGAGACTTTGCATGACTAAAGCATTAACTTTTGCAAAACAAACTCTCTGAAACTTCTTGAACTTATCTATTCATCACATATGAAGATGTATAGATAAGTTTATGAAAACTACATATGAAAACTTGTCGTTTGGTTCATACCCCAACGAGATACTTTCAACCAATTAAGGAACTGGTTTAAAACGATATCTTGATACAAGAACGACTACCCAGAACATTTTTTTTGTATGGTAACAATTCAAAAAATCTTAAATTCCATTGCTCTTAAATTAATCGTCCTTAAAAAAAATAACACCTACTTCTAGCCAGCACCAAAGGCTTTTGTAAAATTGTTGGGTAGAAATGTGAAATATTTTAGAACTTAATTCTTTTCTCTGAAAGGGGCACTTAAGATGAATTCTTTGTATTCTTTTGTTATATTATATAAAGGCGGGAAGCTTTAGTTATTTCTTTAAATTCTAAAAATAGATTTTGACTGAAGTTTTTGAGTATTACTAAAATTAGCGATATAATTCAGTGAATTTATTAATTATACGATTAACTATTCAAAATGCATAATTTATCTTATTCGAGTCTTGTTTCTCTTAACAATGTTGAGTTAGTCAAGCCAATTCCCAAAATTGCCTGGTCACTCAAGATAAATACAAGAGAGAAGAAAAAAACACACACACACACGCACGCACTTCGGCTGATAAGTATGATTTGCTCAACACTTTTTTTTTGCAACAGCTACAAAAAAAGACAAGAAAACAAACAAGGGAAATTAGACTAATTGTAGGGTTTGTTTTAATCAATGGCACCTTTATTACTATGTTAAAATACTTAGTTCAATAACGAAAATCGGGAAATGATATACGTTCTGGTGTAAATACAGTTATTTACTAAATTGTGATTTGGTATGATTCACCTACTGGGGTCGAACTCTTAAGATTTAGTGTTTTGCGAGGCCAATTTACTAACATTAGCCAACAATAAGATTTCTTACGAAATAATAAATGTAATCCATTGTAATTGAACGGTAACATACGATAATAAGACTGAATATTATTCTTGGTTTATCGCTATTATTGAAAAGATTTTTAGGCCGACTAATGAGTATACGCTCTTTGGTATTTAGTAGTTTAGATAAAAAAACAACATTTATTTAGAAATCTCTAACGCTTTCTCAATTGATTCCGTTCAGTCTTTCCCTCTCACCGGGCTAATGAGTTCAATTTTTTATCTCCACATCTTAGCAATGGGACGAAAAATATCTTCCTTTCTGGTTTTGAGATTTGTATTTTTTTTTTATTATAGGATATCAGTTTATCTCTGTAAAGTGGTTAAATTGAAGTCATTTAAGATGGTTGCCTAGAAAATTACTGTCTTTCTACAAAGGTGATTGCTCTGTTGGGTAGTGCCGGCCAAATGTCAACAGAATTAGCCTACTTTAAGCAAATTATTCTTGCTAGAGTTCAACATTACACCAGAAACACGTAACAAGGTGTACTTTCGCTCCAAGCAGAAAATGAACAACAGACCAATATTAATGTGTGTCTGTGTGTTCGGACAATGATTTGCTTCTGATTCTCTCGTGAAAAATTCTGAGAATAAGGTAAACTGACTTCAATATTTATTTTGTATAAAAATACAAAAATGTGGTACAAGGCTAAAAGTGAGGATGGGGAAAGGCTGGTCTTCTTCTAAATCACTGACCAAACATACCATAATGTTCCTTACACCAAAACACATTCTTACTACATCCACCATAATACCTCCAAGTCTCTATGAAGTCCTAACTAGTCCCCATATGTACAAACCTTTTGTTTCCGGGGGAGGGGAATAAAATCAATTTAAAAATCTAACCACAATGTGTATTTACAATGTATTTTAATATATATTTACAAGAAACTAAACAAAATGATGCTAGTAATAAACATCCACCCCAATCCTTAATTGTCATGGAAACGTTAATTTTTTGGACGAAATTAATGCGGGACTTAAATAATTTAAAGCAATCATTTGTCCAAACACTCACACAAACACACATTCATTCAAATTCATCAACAAATACGAAAAGCGGCCCGCCTCCACCAGAGAATTGACATCTCTGGTCACTTAATGATTTCAATGTGGCAGCAAATACAAAAAAAGGCAATTGCATATTTCATAATGACATACCCAGAGCAATATCAGTTTGGGGCAAACGTTGCTATTGGTATCCAAATGTTTTTAAAAAAACATTTCAAAGTTACCGTTTTATGACAAACTTTATTTTAAAAATATTTCTACGTTTCATGCGTGATACAACACGTTTGCTTCGATATGAAAAGCATTCTCTCTCACTCACATTGAAATTTTGGACAAGATTTATTAAATTCAACCGATAAAATCTGTCTTAATTTTTTTTCAAATTTACGTATAGCTTGTCGAACATCCAGATCAAATTTGCAGAGAAACTGTCTAAAGTTCTTGTTCTCTCGATCTTTATCAGGAACGTTAATCTTTTCAGTGTCATAGAAGAAAAATTTATATGCTTCATCCTTGTATTTTAAGAAGGCTCTGTTTAATCTAGTTATGCATTGTAATCGATCCTGTATATACACACACAAATACACACACGTTTTAAAACGTGTGTGTGTGTGTGTGTGTCTATTACAGACTACATTTCAAAGCTTCCTTAATTCATTTATCCCACTATTTTTTCTTTTTTTTTTTTTTTACTGATTCCTCCGTTATTGTTTTTAAGAACCGGTTCGACTCGAATGTCAAACGAAACGTGACATAAGTTCCAATGTATTGTAGTGAATTGTATATATATATGTTGTGTTATCCATATTTAAATTTATTTAATAATGTTGTTATATTGTACAGAGCAACCTCGGTTCTCGAACGTCTCACATGTCGAACAAATTGGTTTTCAAACAGAAAATTCGAAATGAAAATGCCTCGGTTATCGAACAAAATTTCGGTTCTCGAACAATATTGCCGAACCGAGTTAACCCGAACGGAATAACCTCTGAGTCGACCGCCGTGTTCTATACATTCGTGTGTTGTGTTGTGCTTTTCTTTTCCAATTTTATTGTACTGTGAATTTTTTCTCTACATTGATTCCTATTGGAAAAATAGTTTCGGTTTACGAACATTTCGGATTACGAACGGCCTTCAAGAACGAATTAAATTCGTGAACCGAGGTTCTCACTGTATTCTGAATTTTATTATTATTTTTATTATTTTTTTATTATTTTTCACACTCATAATAGGTGGAATAATGATAATATGCAAGGGTCTGTTTATTTTCGTGAGTTGATATAAGAATGTATATTGAAAACAAATAATGGATATGCTATTAAAAATGTTGCAAAAACAGAAAAAAAGGGTTCTAGATCAAGAACAACTTGTCTATCTTATTGCTTTATTTAAGTGATGATATCACTGGTAGGATTCGTTAAACAAATATGTTAAAATATTGTTATTCACTCTGATGTTGTTACATAGCGAATCGCGAGAGAAATTACTGAAAGTATTGAATATAATAACGGCGACTATACTTGAACTCTGAATGCAGAATCGAGTATTTTGCTTTTCTTATTGCCCTCTATTGACTTTACATCAACTCTTCTTTACTTGGCTTTGATAATCTTCTAGCGTTAAGTAATAGTATTACAAAAATTCGATGTTATAAATTTGTTTCGATAATCAATCTACATGTTTTGCATTGAAAAGGGATTGTCAGTATGCATTAATGCAAGTGTTACTGATAGGGCAGTGTATATAATTATATATTATATCCTATATAATATAATTATTAATATATATAATTACAAAACAGAAAAAAATACAACGCTTCGGCCGTTGTACGCTCCGGCTTTCTTCAGGTGGTTGGAATGTCGAACTGAATCCTTTATTTCGCTCACTGGGATAGACTGTTCTAGTTCCTAAAGGACACATGATTCAGTGGATAAAGGCGTTAGTTAGATCCAGTGACAGGACCCAAAGAATGTGAGTTCAATACCCGGTTAAGGCAGTGGAGAACTTTCAGAGGGAAATTAACAGGAGATAACTGATAACTGACATCCATTAAACATGGCACGTGGAACTAGAACAGTCTACCCCAGTGAGCGAAATAAAGGGTTCAGTTCGACATTCCAACCACCTGAAGAAGGCCAGAGCGTACAACGGCCGAAACGTTGTGATAAATATGGCGACAAAGATGAGGACAATAGTCCGAATAATGTAAATAGTGTACATAATACCTCATCTCAGAAATATAAACAGATACTGAAAGGCCAAAACATTGTAATAAATATGGTGACAAAGATGAGGAAAATAGTCCAATAATGTAAATATTAATGCCTCATCTCAAAATATAGACAGATACTGAAGGGGCCGAAATGTTGTAATAAATATGGCAAAAAAGATCCGAAAATGTCCGAATAATGTAAATAGTGTACTCAGAAATATAGACAAATAATTAAATTTGTAATATATAACTTGGAAAAGAAAAGAAAATACTTGTAGATTGTGTTGGAAGGTCGTATCAGTGACACACACACATAGTCGAACGGTTTCAACGCATGGATTGAAGTACACGTATTGATTATGCGATATTGACATTAAAATCCCATCTAAAGTGACTCGTGTATCCAGTTTAGTTTTTTATGGTTTCCCGATAGTAAATGTTATTTTTTCTGAGCCGTAGAATTTCCTTTATTCCATCTAAAAGATTCTAAATCATTTGCCATTTACATTTATAATTTACACAGACGAGATAAAGAAATACAGATAATTAATAAATCCTTTTTTAAGCAAACATGAAAAATACTCCGAATTACGGACAAGTCTTTTTTTTACATTTTCTCCAATTAGACTTCACTAAAATTGTCTAAGAATCATTCTTTTTCTCTCGTTAAAAATATCAATTCAAACACTGAGTACAGTAGTGACAAATGCGTTCCTTTCTTTGTCGATTGCGAGTATTTGCATCCGTTCACAGTGACACAACATCGTCAATGATCTTACCGCCTTTATGTTCGACTGACGCGTGAAAGAATCACACAGGATGTAAAAGGTTCATTTTTTCCCATGATACTGCAATTGAAAAAAAATGTCTCCGTGTTGCCATTACAATGTGCTGAATTAAATAGTTGACCTTTCTGGCTGTCGACGATGACAGAAAAATGTCCTGAAAATCATATACTATGCTTATTGGATCTTCAAAATGAAAATTGGAAAGACATAGGAGGAATACGCATTAACGAAAATTGGAAAGACATAGGAGGAATACGCATTAACGATTCCAGGAGAAATACACAGATATTTATTTCCTTGAAGCTTATAAACTAAAATTTCGAATACTGAAAAGCGTTTGAATTATTTTTGTCATGAAAAATATATACAAGAGATTGCTAGAAAGTTATCGGCCCGACCCTCTTCTCGAAATCTAAGTAAATATCCAGACATTTTTGCTGAATTCTTCTAGAGTTTGACCAATAATTTTTCAGCACAACGCGATACATTTTTAAAAATATCGCGTTTTCATGAGCAACTTTCTGTGTCCCCTTCAGAATAAACCTTATCTTGTACTTAAAGCAACTCACAAAGTCAGAGCATAATTTAATCTAGTGTTTATTAAGTGGCTACCTCTTGTCATAACTGATAATAGATAGAAGAGTCAGGCTTCTACGCTGTGTATAAAGAGGGCATATATTGTTTGGCATTTAGCATTGTGGTTTGAATGTTTTTCAATGTCTATATAGTGATATTTGATTGATTTTGGTGTCCCCAGAAAGAAAAAAAGTATTGAACTGTAATGTAATATTGGTCCTCCTATATGACGGTGAATGTGTATCAAAAACAAATACTAAATTTGCTATTAAAAATGTTTATTAATTTTCACACACATAATAGATGGAATATATTGGAAGTGTTTGTTTATATACGCGAATTGATATAAGAATGTGTATCAAAAACAAATACTAAATTTGCTATTAAAAGTGTCGTAAAAACAGAAAAAACGGCCCTAGATCAAGAACACCTTGTCTAATTTTAATGAAATCTGACCCTGCATTCAGGCTTCAAGGTACAATATTCTCCAAAATTGGTTGGGGTATTATATATCGTTTAAGCTGTATCGCGGAAACACACATATAAGATTGTAGTTTTAGCATTGTATAGATTTTTAGGACTTGTAAGGAAAGAAGGCTTGGCACATTTGACACTCAAGTGACATACTGAAGGCAAAGAGGGACAGAGAAAAACAGCGAATAACTTACCTAACAAGATGATGCAAATGATTGCCAAAAGAGGGAATGGTGAAAAGTCAAACCTTACTAAGAGCAACAAAGGACAAGAAGTTATGAAGAGCCATGATCGCTAACGTCCCGACGAGACACGGCACATAGATTTAATGATATATAAAATATGTCAATGCAGCACTCTGGCCGTCAAAGAAGGCATTAACTGTCTTACTCAACTCGTTTTTCAGTGACGTGGTATAATTTCTTTTGTCGATATAATTTATTATAATTAAGTGTTTTCTAATTCAGTTAAAAAAAAAGACACCATATCATCGCAACTTGGTCTGTTGAGAGACTTAAAAGGAAAACTAAATTATATTTGAAAAAAATAAACAGATTATCTCCAGGTGGAAAATCTGATTTTCTAGGTGGCAAGTAGCCATTTTATATGATACCTGTCTACCCATCCTCTTTTACCAGAAATAGAAGTAGACCATTTTCTAGATGAAAATCGAAGGGGAATAAGTAAGATAAGAGAGAAAAGGTTTTAAAATATTAAGAGAGAAGTGTCCCTCACCCGAACAAAAAGAAATTCAGCTTGACAATTTTGGCACACCTGAAAAAAAGTTACTTCACCAAGAGACAAAATGTCGGCTCTCTTAACTGGGTCGTGTTATGGAGCTAAAAGTATACACCTTAACATAGAAAGACAACAACGTTAGCTCAGGAAAATGGCACCGGCTCCTTTAATAAAAATCTTCAGGATTTTAAATTAAACGAGTGATTAAAATAAATCGGATTTTCATAATGTTCATCTTTGGAGAATTCTTTTAGTCTTGTGTCCAAATATGGACGGGAATATTTTCATGCCATTTTTTAAATAGGCCATCTCACGAAATGTCCTTTGAACCAAATATTGTTTCTTCGCGGGTTTGTCTTTCGTTTAGAGAAGAAAAGCATTTCAAAAGTGATAAAGGAAGATCGTAGAGATACGAGGTTAATAAGTTTTTGACATTCAGTATTTATTTTTGCTTAATAGCTAACAAGACCAAAGAATTTGGGAGTAGGAGGTGGGGGAATGTTGGGCATGACTAGCTTCATTATTCCTTTCACCATAATAACACAACTTGCGAATCATATAATCTCTAATCCTAACGATACCCACGCATACAATTTTGTTTGATGTCAGTGTAAAAATAATTTTATCGTACAATCAAAATAAATTTTAATGAGTTGATATATATATATATATATATATATATATATATATATATATATATATATATATATATTTATATGATTAAAAAATAACGGAAGTTCCTTGTTGATTATTTTTTATTCACTTTTTCAATATTTCTAATAATTTTAGTCATGTTGGAGATTTATAGTATTTTGTAATAAATGATTAGTTTAATTTATTTAATTAAAATTATTTATCACAAAACAGTTAAAACTTCCAACATTATAATCACCAATGACAACAAGAAATTCAAAACTTCAAGAAAGTTGAATTTATGAATTAAAATGCTTTTCTAATAACAAAAGTCAAACAATTGGTTTTAATATTGTTTCGTTGTTTAACATGTTGTTTATCTAAAGATAAGAAATCTTTAGATTAGAGATTAAAAGAGCGACCAACAACACGAAATCATGCAAATCCTTAACAAGACAAAAGGTGATGTACAATATAAACTACAATTACTCCAGTTATTGAACATAAAAAGCAATCAATCGAAGATGAAAAAAGTTACATCAAACTTCGGACCCAACATGCTAAATATATATTTCATTAAAAAAATGAAGATAAACGCACTCGTGCATACGCGAAATACGTAATAGCCAACATGAAATATTTTTAAAAAATAAACTTACGACATAAACTACAAAGATTTTTGAAAATGACAAATATATCGGAAAGTAATTGGATAAGCGAAGTTTTATTTACCAATACAAATAGGAAATGGAAAAAATAGAAATACTGAAAAAATGAATCAAACAAAAATAATCAACAAGGAATTTTTATTGAAACTTAATCAAAGATATATAAATAAAAATACATCATATATATATATATATATATATATATATATGGTGTATTTGGGCACTGACTTTATATATGTGCGTGTATATTACATAGAATAAAAATACAAAGTTACCTCAGTCGAATAGCTATTTCGATCCACACGATTTACTTGTAAGCCTTGTCAACTCAGATATCGATATATGAAAAAAAAAATGAGTTGACAAGGCCTACAAATAAGTCTTGTGGGTCGAAATAGCTATTTGAATGAGGTAACTTTGTATTTTTTTTCTATGTAATTTATATGCTCTGTTATAATAAATACATTGAGCTCTTTTTGTGGATCAGTTTTAATATTTTATATAATTAGGATTCACTCGGATTATTTACCAACGGATTATTACATACATACATACTTATATATATATATATATATATATATATATATATATATATATATATATATATATATATATATATATATATATATATATATGTTTGAGTAGAGTCAGGGCGATTCCTTCAAAGCTAAAGCCTCTGGTATATCCAAAGCGAGGCTGAGGGAAATGAAAAGTTACTCCTCTTTGGCACGTACATGTGACGTCTCATGCTAAAATAAAAGCTCTGTTTTTTTATAATATTGACGTGCAATGATGTTAACATATATTTACAAAAACATTTTAAAAAATCTGAAACCATCACCAATGTGGCAGAATAGTAAGTTAATCAGTCAAAAAACCGTCGTGGGAATAATAAGTAGCGTCTGTTTATAGTCACAGATTGTGTAAAGTCATTGTCTGAAAAAGTTATTTTCAGATTGGACTAGTTTAGTTATTTTTTTAGTGTCTCATTGAACTTGTTTTTGATGTTGTTGGCCACGAATCCTGACTCTATAATGTTTGTGATTCAAATTGAAAAAAGATTGGCTGAAATGGTCTTTTTCATCGCTATCAGTTTCATCCATTCATACCCACTCGTCAAAAATTATACAAACCTTGACAATGACTATTGCAAATGTCCTCGTTGCCATTAATGAAATATTAAATTGTAATTATAAGAAAGATGTGAATGAAATAAAATTTTAAAAAGCAATAATTCATTTGAGTGGAAAATTAAATTATGAAGAAAATCAATCAAGTAGTCAAAATCAGATATAAAAACTGGCACAAAAATTATAACAACAATAGAAAAATGTACTTAAAAGATGGTGTCAATTATTTTGTCATGCAAATTTAGATTCATGGTGTGCACTGGTGACCTCTAAGTTTTTTTTTTATCGAATTAACATATCTACAAATTTAACAAAAGAATGTGAAAGTAAACTTATTCATATATTACATATAAAACTTCCGCCAATGATTTAAATAAAGCGAATATTTTTACAACAAGTTATTAGTATGCGTCTCCACCCAAACAATCAATTATGGCAGAATAGTAAGTTACCACGTTGGAAAAAATGATAAGAAAAAAAGTAAACAAAGAACACTAAGGAAAATAAAAAGGAAAATAATCTTACGTCGTTAGAAAGACGGAAATGTAGAGAATTGAGAAAAAAAAATGTCCCAATGAGTATATATTCTTTAGCAACATTAAACTGATTTTAACAAAAGAAAAATAATGTTATTTTGCCTTAACATGGACTGAGATTATGAAGTACTTTTCACAAATACAAAATCATTTTCCTAACCAGTCACCTCAAGGTGGCACACTAAATTAACCAGATAATAAGAAGAAATACACAAATAGTACTACACTTCTTTTATTCAAAGCATTCATATGAGATTCCGCTTCACGGCTAATATATTGTTTCTTTTTCTCAATGCGCTGGATCTACATTAATACAAACGGTACTGGCTTTCAAGACAGGGAACTATATGGGAAGTTGGTTGAGTATATCGCCTCAAACAAGCTTTTTTACACAATGACTGTGCAGTGAAAGAAGGCCTGCTCGATAGATTCTTCCATATCACAATCACAACGAACACATTCTGGTAAAATAACCAGTCCTGCTGTAAAAGATATTTTGCCGATCAAGAGTGCACCTCGAATTGTCAGCCAGGTCAAGGATGCCTCGTCATTGGTGAGAAATTTCAACTCAGGCACCCAAGGCTACAGAGAGGGGACATATTGATTAACTCGTCTCGTACGCCAAACCTCAATTAACTAGAATGTGATATAATGTATTTCTCGACAATGACCGGCGGTCCGAGAGGCTAGTCTTCATCTAAGAGATGACTCTCAGATCATGTCGTCATTCGCGATAGAAGGAACACTCGTTTCAAGGTAAAAAGTTAGACTTCCCCTTTCATCCTAGTACACGCTTCTCGAAGCTTAAACTTTCTTGGCACTCCCTGCGGGAATCTGGCGTTATCCTCATCTTGTGTACATGTCCGATTTAGGAAATGTAATCACAAGGTATGCCAACATGTCTCAATATCTGGTATGGCCAGACCGACCCCACGACGATCAATGAGATCCCTGTGACCCCCAAAAGATCCGATCGCCCTGTCGGCTGGAGCTTCAGTATATGTCGACTGCACCTCTGCAGAGTGTTAAGATCTCCTCAATGAGGCCACCTGTTTGCCGTGCGTGGCGACCCGTAATGTCTGGAGAGGGATCCTGTTGGGTGAAGGCTTCAGGGGTCAGGCTTAGATACTTATGATTCCCAACACACCACTTTAGTCCTTACTTGGACTAGACAGGCGGTCGGAGAGGCCTGATTCGACCAATGGGATGGTCATGACAAGCCCTAAAGCCTGTAACTATATCAATTTATGGAGTACTTTAGCACTCAATACAATAGCTGAGATATACACTGGGATAAAATACCTTCTCTGCCCAGTTTATAGGCGTTAGAAGGCGATGGCTGGGGGTGAATCGGTTCGAAGAGATCCTGACTTAGACATAGCTGTAAACATACCATTTTGTACACTTAAGATTTGTGAAGTGCAACGAATAGTTTAACGGCTGCTCAGAGTCTCTCTCGAATACGAGTATATTGGTTTGTATTGTCCTGACCTGTCAAGGCGACTGAGTTTTCCCTTGACTCGTCCAAATGCTGGGCATCGAGGTGAGTGGGCAGCACAGGCAGTGAATTTTTCTATATCGAATTAGGAATAATCAAAATAAAAAAACCAAAAGATATCTTTCTGGCTCTGACTTCTGAAAAAAGAATTAAATCCTGAATTTCGAAGATTTCTTGTACTCGCATCACAAGATGAAACTTCACTAGCAAAACTTTCCCCATTCTTGATTTAAAAAGTTGCTATCCAGTAAGATTAATCTCAAAACAGTTAAGAAATTGAAAAATGGCAGTTTGGTAGATGTGGAAAGTAGAAAACACGCGGTAAATTTAGTCAAAATGAAGACTTTCCATAACATCAAAATAAAAATCTCCCCCCACCTGAAAGATTGTTATGGTGGAACAAACCTATTCTATAGTTAATAGACTCCCCCCTAATAAGTAAGAGTAGTAAGAGTAACGAGTGAGTTGGTCAGTCAATCGACTGGCTGATCGGTTGAACTCTTTGCCTTCGGGCGGGGAGGAAGCTGAAGATGGCTACGCCGAAGGGCGGATTCTCTTTCGGGCAGGTAAACTGACCCTGAACACGTTTATACGGGTTCAATGGTTATATTTTTGGGCGAGACCACGGGCTCGGAGATCCCACGTTAAACCGGACTTGTGCCACATGATGCCCACGTGGGGGGTGACTAAATATCGTTGGGCAGTCAGTCGATGTTGGACGACAGTTAGTCAAATACTAAAGTATCAGCGACCACAACTAGATTACTCTGCGTCATTACCTATTATATCAAGTTCCTAACGTTTTGTACGTCGAACCTATTTTAGGACCGACTTAGTACAAATACAAGCCTCCACTGGGAAATCACTCTACAACAAAGACTGAACACTTCGAAGGGAGTTATTAGAAGCAGAGAATTGTCTCTGGCTACACCTGAGGAAATTACATCTGCCTTAGGAAACAAGGGGGTAGTAATTACCGTAGAATCACAATAAAAAAATGAAAGGAAAACCATGACAGACACGTATATCCTTACTTTTGCAATACCTCAGATTCCTGGAAATATAGAAGTTAAGTACAACTTTGAGTCAGTGGAACAATATATTCCAATATGCTTCAAGCGCCAAAGATTTGGGTATCATATGGATAGTTGTAGGAGTCGTCCAACATGTGGAAAATATGGTCAAAGAAATTCCGACCACAGGGAAGAAGAATACCACTATGAAGTAAGATGTGCTGCTAGGAAAACCACTCAGCATAGTTATGACCTCTTCTGGAAGAGGGAAAAGGAGACAGTCGAGGTGAAACATAAAATGAAATGTCTCATTTGTGGAGGCAAGGCAAATTGTAGAAAGCTACATGAAAGACCTTTTCTATGCAAAAATAACGCAAGGAAATACCACAACTAATACCAGTCAACCTGACAAATACAGAGGCCCTAATTAAGAAGATCGTACACTTGGGACCAAATGATTGGTCGAAATTTCAGAATTACTTCCAAAAACACAAAATCTTCTACAAAGCAAAGGTCACAGCGATCTTCTATATGTCCGTCGAAAACTATTAAAGATAGACTTCAGAACTTATCTCCCAACAAAAACAGAATCAGCCAAACAAAAACGGAAAATTCACGGTTACCAAATTTCTACCAAAAACCGATTTGACAAATTGGAAGAAATGAAGGTGGAAAGCCAGAACCCACAAACGGCCCAAAACCCCAAACTCAACCCCTCGGAAAATTAAATCACAACCACTTACTAAGCTAAAGCCCCAAAACATTTAGGAATCATGTATCAAAGAATTCAATGGAACTGCCGTAGAATAAAGACAAACATAAATTAACTACTTTTGATAATAACAGAGAAAATTCAATAAATAACCTAAAACCTCTAATTTTCTGCAATTTAAGCAACTCCGAGCAAATGCACGGAAATTAATTAAGGTCACCAAAAAAAGAATGCTGGAAAAACTATATCGACAGACTCAGTTCTGCTACAAAAACAAAATCGGTCTAGAATATGATAAAGAAAATAGTAAGCAAATACCAAACACCAAACACTGTAAAACATCGCTCGATAAATAAATAACCAGTAAAAAGGATATCGCTGACCAACTAGACAAAACAATCTATAAAAAATTAATCTGCCAAGAATGGTAGACAACAATTTCTAAAGCTCAAACAAAAAGCGGAAAAAACAAAAATTAAACTTTAGATCAAATAATGTCGAGGGCTATAACCTACCATTCACTCTGAAGGATCTAAATTAATATTTAAAGAAAGCCCACAAAACAGCTGTGAGCCCAGGCGATATTCACTACGAATTAATAAAACAGTTACTCAACAAATCTTTACAACTGTTACTAAAAATGTCTAGTAACTTATGGACCAATGGCAACATCCCAGAAATGTGGAGACAGTCATTCATCATCATTATTCCAAAACCTGGAAAGGATAACACAGACCCCGAAAATTACAGACCAATAGCATTAACCAGTTGCCTATTTAAAACTATGGAGAGGTTGATCAACAACAGATTCACTTGGTGCCTGGAAACTAAAGGCTTAATCAGCGACTTCCAATGTATGTTTATGAAAACAAGGAGCATCATGGACCACTTAATACTTAGTGAGATGCTCTCTGTATGTTGACGACTTTCTAATAATGTACAGATCTCGACATATGCATACCATTGAAAGAAAACTCCAACAATACCCCAATAAAATACACAAATGAGCTACAGAAAATGGTTTTACCTTTTCCAAAACGAAAAACAAATGCCTACATTTCTGCAAATTAAGAAAATAGTGGCACAACACAAGTTCGCAGGCATCATCTTTGACAGAAAAATATTTAAAAATAAAATGTAGTAAAGTCGTCCAATGTTTGTGTGCAGTAGAATTAGTACTGGTCAGCTTACGCATTGGTCATATGAGAATAACCCACTCGTACTTGCTAAACAACGAAGATCAACCAGTATGCCAAGCATGTGACACAGTATACACTATTAAGCATATATTAACCGAGTGTCCAGACTTTGCTCTCTCAAGATGAAAAGGCTGTAATTTAAACAACATGTATGAGATCTTCAAGAAAGCAAAAGTAAATGACATATCATTTCTTAAAACAGTGGGCCTCTGCCAAAAATCATAAACTAAATGGGAATGTTAATAAAATCAATTTCTCTACAAATTGTATGTCTGGAGTGAATACATGAATGAAGCCAGACTCTCGACAAAACCTCTCTTTACAAAATACGTCAATGAAACCGGATAAAAACAGATATCTTACAAAGAATATATATTCTATTCATACAAATCTATTGTAAATATTTTGTCGACATTAAATGACCCATTGAGATGTTGATATGCCGTAAAACAAAGCAAGCCAAACCCAAAGAACCGAAATAGAGCTCTCTTTAGCTAAGCTAGATTGGTGCACATCAGTGGAAGTACCGAGAATCGGTAAAGAATGAGATAGATGGTGGGATTGAGAAAGGCACACCTCCACCTTTCTTTACTATGACCCCAACCTTTTTCAGTACCCCCGACCAATTCTTCGCCAACTGCGGATCGGGACCAAACTAGACGACGAGTATCTTGCAAGTTCCGTCTGTCCAATTGAAGGGACCAGGGAGAGAAAAATTCCTCCACGAGCCCAACTCCAAACCAACAGACTTATCATGGATAATTCTGGTCCCTGCAATCATCGGTTTTGACATTACTCGTTACAAGCATGGAAAAATCGTCAAGAGTAACCAAATTCGGGATGTGACATTTCATCACTCAGCACCGCCAACTCAATACCAGCCAACTTATCACCGTGACAATTAAGCTTAGGAACAACTCACCACCATGCTACTCAGCTTCAGACCGGTGTTAGCTGTCCTAGAGTACAAATCTCTTAGATCTTCTTTAAATCGTAGAGATTTTAAAAGTTTCGATGTTTCTTGTAATCATTTATTAGTTACAACATCCTATTTGGCTGACCAAATCACGCTTGAAAACACCGGTTCAACGATCACCGAAGTTATCATTGTAGAGCCAGGTCAGTACTTAGATGGGGACCGCTTGCGAACACCTGGTACTGTAAGCCCCCAAAGTCCAACCCTTACCTCACAGTAGGTGGGGGTGTAAACCGTCAGAGCTATGCCGCCCGTAACTTCTTCCTGGTAGGGCCACCCAAGGCGGACAGGTCTGACACACACGCCAGCTAACAAGGGCTCTGGTGAAAATCCAAGGAGCGTCTGCATCGGCAACCGGCGGCTTGGTCGTTCCTGTCTCTGCGTCTGTGGGAATCCCGCGGCAAGAAGAACGTTATCCGAGTTTGGGTACCCTATGTAATTTATCCCAAGAATCTTCTTCTCACAACAGGAAGAAGCCGGCTCAATCCGCCCAGGGTGAATGCCGCATCACACACATGTGGCTGACTGGTGTTTAATTTTAAAGATCAGACAAATAACGATACTGAAGCATATAGAAGTCGGTACACAGAGCTTGGGATGGAGCACTCCACAATATAGAAATTCATTACAGGGCTTCAAAAGGTGCAAACAAACCAAGATACATTTTTCGAGCAATTAAATGGAGGTCATCCTCCTCCCACTAAATTGAAGAAGTCTATGAAGGCACATGAAAGAATTTTGGAAATTGTTTCTTCTTTTTCACAACGATCTTCAACTGAATATTTGAAGGAAATTGCTTGTAATTTTCAATAATTTTTAAAATTAAAACGAGTTGAGTTGTCACGGAGATGAGTCGGCGGTGTTGAGTCGGTGGCGTTGAATCGGTGGTGATGAGCCGGCGGCGTTGA
This sequence comes from Acanthosepion pharaonis, assembly GCA_903632075.3. Classification (NCBI taxonomy): domain Eukaryota; kingdom Metazoa; phylum Mollusca; class Cephalopoda; order Sepiida; family Sepiidae; genus Acanthosepion; species Acanthosepion pharaonis. The sequence continues at coordinate 187,347 of CAHIKZ030001567.1, read as the reverse complement.
GTTGGCGGTGATGAGCTGGCGGCGTTGAGTCGGCGATGACGAGTCGGCGGCGTTGAGTCGGCGATGATGAATCGGCGGCGTTGTGTGGGCGATGATAAGTCGTCCTTTACCCGCCAAACCTACTTAATGTAAGAACCATATGCGATAAAGTTAAGATGTTTGAGAGTCGCAAGACATGAACAAAAAGTACACAAACTTTTTTGTTACATACACATTAACATTAAACTTACATTTTAATCCAATGGGGTCTCAATTCATATCCAGTAAATAATTATATAAAGGTTGAAATGTTTCTTTACCTTTTATATTAACTGTGATGAGAAAGGAACTCAGCCAACATATTTCCACTAGGCGTATATTAAACGTCTAAAAGTCGCATATGGCTCATGAACCGCGGTTTGGCCACCCCTAGTATAGATGGTAATACCAGATTTGATGGACAGAAGTGACGAATAGATCTGGACATCAAAAGATTCGATTTTACCCCATTCATTGCCACCATAGCTTCGGTGTTTGCATACAAAATGAATCCAGGTGAGAAAGTATTGTCTGAATCCGGTCGCAGACAAGATAGCCTTTAAAAAAGAAACGATGGTCAATCCGATGAAACCATAACTGATCTAAACTGGAAAGCAGAGATTTATCGTCGACATTCTCAATGATTGCATGAATCAAATGAATGTTTTCTTGCGTCGTTCTGCTCTTCACAGTACAAGTTCAGTATATCCCTCGTGAAACAAGAATATCTGTTTCATCCAGTTGTTGCCTTAAAGAAAAAAACATGGTTGACAGCCTCAATTAACTTTCGTACAGAAGTCCATCAATTTCAGGATCTTGTCTTTCCTGACTTTCTTAAACGATTTCAAGATTTCCACCTCGTGATTCTCACACCAAGCCTCTTCAGTCGCCTCGAGGCTGGGAAAGGTCAGCCAAATAGGGTGTCAAACTGAGCCGAATTCAGACCGGGCTCCCTCGTGAAAAGCTTAATAGAGTTTATTGGATGTCACACTAAATTGCATTCTATATAAAAGTCTCATCAAAGAACAGCGTCTCACTTTCGCACGTGCTAACCATTATGAAGACAACCTGTTATTGTGTCTACCAGGTAGGATTATCGGTACTGGTTTGACAAAGAACTTCTGCTAATGAACACAGGATAGCGTTGCCAAAAGCAGTATTTAATTGAGGAATGTAAAATTTTATATTCTTTCTCTTTATCTTGCTAAAGCAACAAGCCAGTCGCCAGAGTGTTTTAAGTGGAGGTGGCCAACCTATATGTCGGGGTGAGGTGGCGCACTAAAATTCATTTACGTCATATTCAGAGTGGCCAAATAATCTACGCGGTCACCCCCTTTGGCGACAGACCGGTAAGATGATAAAAAATTTGCTGTTAAATGTACTTAATTATTTTTTTTTTTAGTATAGTCATCATTCATACTTACTAGTTTTAACTAATTTCAACAAACGTCCATTAGTTGACTATTAACTTACAGTGGGCTATGATAAGTTTTTAGCCGCCCTTGATTACAACAATTTTGGCTTTTTTAATAACATCTCTTCTTTTTTTTAGACAATACCGTGTTAGTATCAAGCTACTCTCATCTATGAACGATAGTTGATTTATATCTTGCAATGAAAGTTTGCGGAAGTAAGGAAATTGGTGAATTTCAACAAGGGCAAATAATAGGATGGCATCAGTGTGGCAAGTCAAATAGAGAAATTGATAGGTTTTTCCAGGTTAATCATCAAACGGTTAATAATATTGTCAAGAAATTTAATGAAGAAGGCCATTGTCGTGTGGGACAATGTTCAGGAAGACCAAGCATCGTGTCTGAGTGAATGAAAAGGGCACTGAATAGGGAAGTCATCAGAAACCGTCGTCAGAGCGTCAAAGATGTCGCCATATGCAGTGAGAAAGACTCTGAAAGAGCTAGGCTATCAAAGAAGTGTTGCAAGAAAGAAGCCCTTGATTTCCGAGGTTAACAGGAACCTTCGTATGGACTAGGCGAGAGAATTCAAGAGCAAAGATTATGAATTTTGTAGTCTGTAATTTGGTAAGATGAAAGTAAATTCTGCCAATATTCGAATTCTGAGAAAGGTTTATGTTTGGAGAAATCAGAATGAGACTTGGAACATTGAATGTCTGCAGGAGACCGTGAAACATGGAGGGATCAGACTATGGGGCGCTGTCTGGTTTGGAAGGAAATCTGAGCTGATTCTTGTTGACGAGCAGTTGAATGGTCCAAAATACTATCAAATGTTACAGAAAGGACTACTTCCACTATTTGAAACCGATCAGATTGACAAGAATGTCTACCTTTTTCAAGAAAATGGAGCGCCATTTCACACGAGCAAAGTAGGAAAGGCTTGGAAGGAATCGCAAGGAATCAAATCACTGCCATAGGTAGCCCAAAATCCTGACATGAATCCAGCACGTTTGGGAGCACCTTGATCAAAGACATCGAGAGCGTGCAACAAAAATAACGTCAGTGGCAACCCTTAAAGAAACATTGTTAAAGGAGTGGCAAAATATGGCTCAGACGATGGTTGATAACTTGATCAAATCAATGAAAAATCGAATACAAGTACTGGAACTAGCAAATGGAGGACCTACTCTATACTAGTTCCAAATACTGTTTGTTTATGTTGGGATTACGTAATTAAAGTTTGAAATTGGTTGTAGTTTATTTTTGGCTAAAAACTTTTCTTAGGCCACTGTATATTAATAAACTGTCCCATTAAAATTCCACACATTGGTAATCACGCAGACTAATAGAAATGACGTTTCATCTAGAACAGACCGACTTTTTTTGCAAATAAGATTAATCTTTTAAAAATATCGGGGCTGAGATAAGTCTTTTTGCTATAGAAGATTATTGTTTCTGTGTTATTAACAGGAAACATCTGTATAATATTTGTATTGCCAACAGAATTTGCATCGTGTTTTGAGCGAATGAAATCGGAGACAAGTTGAATTTTAAAAAGAAGATTTAATGTGAAAAAATGTCAAACTGAATAGGGGATCAAGAGAGAGAGAGAGAGAGAGAGAGAGAGAGAGAGAGAGAGAGAGAGAGTCAGCTCATTTGCTTTAGTTAAAAAAAGACGAATCAAATGTTGGTGATTATTGGGAGGGTCAGTTTCGTTTTTTAACAAAACTTTCCGCTTGATTTCCTTCAAAAACTGCTAGACTGAAAATAAATTCTGTCTTCAAAGAAACATTTTTATTTTGCTTTTTGTTTCACTGTGCTGAAAATTTAATCCAAGGCAAAACAGTGAAAACCTATAAAATCTGTTGGAGCGACAGAAGAATAGATTCGCTATAGAAATGAACATTCTAAAGTGTTTTATTGAGAAAATTTTCCAAAGTAATGAAATTTCCATTTGTAGAAACATGCTCATTAAAACTCAATTAAGACATTTAGTTTGGTTTGAATTATCGACATTTTAATCACCTTGTTGGTGATACTCGTGAATTTTGGTTTAGTTTATTTTTATCGATATGAAACCAAAGAAAAATGTCTGCAAATTATCTACAAATAGATTTATGTTTCTATTTCCAAAGGACATTTGTATTGAAATGAGAGTTTGCTTCCATTCTTGTCATTTTGAAAATTATTCTCAGTTTATATGCATTTCAAAGGCAATTATAAAAATAACTATTGGCCTGATTAGAGCCTAAAAAGTTTTTGGAAAAAATGATTATTGTAAAATAGATACATTCATAGACTTTATAAAAAAGCAAAAACGATACAAAAACAAAAAAGCTAAAAACATATTTTAAATAATTTAAATGACTTTTGTAAAGTTAAATTTTGCTTTTTATTTGAAAGATTATAGTCTAAAGTTAATCCATAAAAAAACAAAATTGTTTTATGTCCGTTTTTTTAAAACAAAAAAAGGAAAAACAAACTCATTTCTGGCCATGTCGATTAGTTAATTTGATGGTGGTCGCAGCGCCAATATGTGACGTCCTCTGGTCGCTACGCCAATATGTGACACTGCGTTGTTGGCCCGTGGTCAACTCCCAGTTGCGATGCGAAGCTGTAAGGTTTCTTCCACCAGCGTTTGTCGCTGCCACCAGCCTGTGTCCCGGTCGATCAAGTCGTTCCCGGTTCGATATAAGATTTGTCGTTCCCAGCTCACTTCCAACGTCTGGTTACCGAAGTAACTACTTTGATCTCGTCTAACCAACCCGCGTTGTGACTTTGATCTTAGGTAGACGAAATCAATCAGGCGTCGGGCCGTAGTGCAAGCCGAATCCGAGGTAAAGGTGATATCGTACAAGCGTAAGTAAAAGAAGCGATAAAACAAAACTCAAGAGGTTCAAATATGTTGAGAAATAACAAATTATCTTTATCCATCTGTTATATACAGGAGTGTGTTTCTCTCCCAGCCCGTTTCTATGAATTTGTGACAATTTTGCGTTTCTTAAGCGAGTTTTGGTATCTTAAGTCGTTTGTCAATATAATTTGTTTTTGGTAGGAAGTCAAAGTCGAATGGGCGTGGAATTTCTCGGTCAGCTTCTGCGAGGTAACACTCTGACTGAACTCCAACTGCGAATCAACTCCCCAGGAACGTTCGTTTATATGGTTACCGAGTAAAACCCAGTGTGGATCCTGACGTGATTTGGGTTCCTCGATAATTCTCGATTCCCAACAAGAATTCTGTCTATTCTTAGGCTAGGAAAATTAATTGCTTCCCATTTTTTGGAAGATTAATCACTTTCTACTTCGGAGGTTTCTCCCTCGTCCGTGAGGGAATGTCGGAGAAGAGTTATCCTCCTAGACACTCTCTCACATTGGTATCTCATACCAATCCCCTCAGTGGGTGTTAACTTCTCCGTCTTTCTCATATATTCACCTCCGCCTATCACCCATGCTACCACTTGACCAATGATCTCTCGGCAGTGTGGGTGTGGCTAGACTGGTCCTCTTAAAATTATTATCCGGAATTTTGTTTACAAAACCCTTTTTTCTTTTTTCCTTCGGCCAAAACATTTTTTTTACAAACCCCACTTATCACATCTTTCTTTTGGGGACACCCAAAATTCACTTAGTCGGGTCTCTCTACCTACTTATCAATCACTGTCAAAACCCGACATCTGGTTTCTCTGCTAAGTCAACTTTTAACTGGGAGGTTCTTATTTTACTTGAGAATCAAATTCTTTATTTTTCTCATGCCTTAAATTCCTCTTATCACCAGATGCCCAGTTTCGACGATGTTGTGTCTGACGTCAAAAGTTTGAAAAAGTAATAATACGATTTTCTTCCTCATGCCAGAATTTTAACATACACCAGATGGTTCCCTTCGTTGGGCCCAGGAATTAAAATTAAATGATATCTCTGAAAGATAACTAATATCGGTTCTCTCTGTCTGTACCGCGGTGGTCTCAATCCGAAATTTTTTTATGAGCGCCATGTGTCGGCCGGCGTTGTTTTTCTTTCTGAATTTTATTTGGCGCGTCATTCCCTTACCATGACATTAATCAGTTTTGACAGAATCTCATATCTCGCTTTTTCTTACGGATTTTCTGTCTCACGCGAAAAGTATCTTTCTTCGTAAATAAAATCTTTTTTTTACGTCGCTCAGTCTATCTTTCGATATAGCTCTTTCTCGCCTTAAGTCATTCCTGTTTTTAATTTCTATGGTTAATTAGTTAGCCAATTGCCATAGCTAAATAGTGCCACACTGACAAAAGAGAATAAAACAATGTAACAATCTCTTAAAAATCCAATATCTCTTCCAGACACTTGTTTGAAAGAAAAAATTGGCAATTTATTGATTAAGTAGATTTTGTATGATTAGATTAGTTAAAATTTTCAATAATTTTAGTGGCCTTGAAAAGGGCCGGTATGGGACATAATTTACAATTTTATTTTCGATTTTCGTTTTTGATCTTCCGTAGAATAAACATTCAAACAGTTGTAAAATGAGCAAATAAATGAAATTATTTTTAAAAATTGTTCACGCTCGAAAATGGTATTAAACTTGACATTTTTCGATTCTTCAAAAACATTCTTGTTTTAAATCAAGTTTATCAGCAACGACCTAAATCTGAAAGACTTTTAAAATCGTAATGTAAAAATAAATGCCATTTTTTTGACAAAGAAATGGGCATCAAAAATTTTTCCAGTGGAAAGAAAACAATATACAGTATATTTTATTAAAAATAAGTATCAGCAGCTATAAACATAAAGTTTTTTTGAATTTTTTTCTTAGGATTTCAAACCATATTTGCGATTAGTCCATTATCGTTAGTAAATATTTGTTTAATTATATAACACCTTCAGTAATCTAAAATGTAAAAGTTAGAGACATTCAAAATTAATTATTACGGATTTGCTACAACTTCCGAATTCGAATTCCATTCAAATCCATTACATTCACTTACGTGATAATACCATTGGGAAAAGTATGAATCCTCTTCTTCTCACCAACTATGGGTAAATAGCACGACAGACCGGGTTCTATAGCGTTGGAAGGCAACTGGTCTACTGCGGGAAAAAAATCTGTCTAGTCGGTCATGTATCGAAAGATGCATGATCGCCTAAGCGTATATCACGCATGGCACACGAATGGCAACTGACTGCCTGATAACGGGCCTGCAGAATACTTTCATAAAACTTACAAACAAAAGAAAAGATTCACTATAAATTTCATTTTTTACTGAATAAATGCTGAAGAATGCTTACAATGACTAATGACAAAAGATTTTTTTGATTTTTTTATAAAAAAATGAATGATTAATTGCCGAACATTTCATTAAAATCGAATTATTCACTGATTTTTTTATTACATTTTTTAAAATCTGAATCCATTGTAATTTACGACAATTAAAAAAAATGTAATTTAAAAATTGAAGTTTATTGTTTGTTTTTTTTGACGAAAATGGCAAAAAGAAAAAAAAACGAAATGTATGACATTGTCTGAATGATATTAGCGCAAAATATATGTAGTTACATAAGGAGAGTGGGGGAAAAACAAAGCATTATTCGCGTCTTTTTTAAAGGCTTGACTTGAATACAATTTCAAATTTTCCTAGATTGATTAATTAATTAATGTTGTTATGAATTTAATAGGGAAAATTACAAGACATAATTAATCCGGTATTTGTAAATTACACTGACGTGCAAGAAGTTATGGATTATGCGCTTAGTATTGTATAGGACTCCCTCTAGCCCTATGAAGTGCAACAAATAGATGTGACATCGATTCCACAAGTGGTCAGAAGACCCCTAGAGAGATGTTGAGCTATGTTGTTTCTATAACTGCCCATAACTCCCTGATATTTGTAGGTGCAGGTTCTTGCGTTCGAACAGACCTCTCCAGTAAGTGCTTGAGTTGTCTGATTCGGGGCGAACATGATAGACACACTATTCATCAGAAGTCTCCAGAATGATCCTCAAATCAAGAACAGGTAATTTTGAAACCGATATCACGGTGCATTATCCTGCTGGAATAATCACTCCTTGTTGGGGTATGTGGAGTACACGAATGCGTGCTAATGGCCACGAAGCAATGTAACGTAGCTTGTTTAGGCGAATCAGCGGGCTAACCCATGCCACATGAATACACCCTGCACGATACCTTGTCGATAACTAACTTCATGAGATTTGCATCACACACGAACCCTACTATCGGTTTGGCACCCACTATTATATACTGTTCGAACTTCGATAATTCATATCGTTTTGTCATGAGAAGCCCAGACTGAGTAGATGTGAACATATCCATGACGTCAAGGTACGGTGACGCCACCTACCACTATTTTTATATACTATTAACCCATAACTTTTGGCAAGTTAGTGTAACTCGTAAAAATTATCTTATATATTCATAAATTTTTCTTTTTTTTTAATTTGGAAGTATACTTTACCATGGGGCAATGATAAGCAAAAGCTGAACTGGACTATTAGGGTTTTGAATTAGATATTTTCGGGTGCTCAGTTGAGCATAGAAAAACCTATAGAACATTCTAGAAAGCATACATAAAATCGACTGTTTATTGTAATGCAAGAACTATGGTTAGAGTTATTTCTATTTGTTTCATGATGAGTTTTGTCAGAAGAGACAGGAGCCATTTCTAAGAAATTCTTACGATGGCGGAACATACTGGATTTATGAGAACATTTCACTCTCTGTCTTTCGTGCTAAGAAACCATTGCATGCGTCATAAGCCATTCATTTATTTATTCGGTTGTTCATTTCTATCATTTATATTTTTAAATGAATTCCTGCTTCTTTTTTTTACTTCCTTTCTCAGGCTATGCGTCTTTTAAATATTTATACGTTAGCTATTTTAAATATTAAGTTTTGAATATTACTAAAGATTTAGACAAAGAGTGAAATAAAGCGATAATCTTAATTCTCAAGTGAAAAAGAACTAGGTGAGCCCAGATGGCCCACCTTCTTCTTCTTCTTCTTATTATTATTATTGAGTGGGAGAGCATCACATATTATGCGAAGCCTAATATACTGATGATGATGATATGGATAGATATATAGAATATGATAGAAGTATACCAGACACATGCATCACAGCAAAATGTGCACAATATAGTGAAAGGTTTTGATGAAAGCTGCACATAATACCTTCATGACAGGTAACACAGTCCGCTCAGACGGTTCCCGATTGAGAGTGTTCCCAAATATCTAACTCTTCTTCTTCTTCTTCTTCATTATTATTATTATTATTATTATTATTATTATTATTATTATTCCTTTTGTTTTTCTGGTGTATACTTATTTCTTTCCAGATCCCAACATGAGTTCTAAGGCCAGACATAGTATCATGACATTTTTGACTGAGCAGTTTTGAAAGATAAAAAAAAAAAAAAACTCGCACATATTTTACACAGACATAAGCCCTTTGTAAGGTGTGGGCTGTACCTGTGAGAACAATTTTTTGTATTTCTTTAAGGCATGGGCTACCAGGGATTTCTTCAATAAGTCGGTTGGTATCTTTTCCAATCAATCCGAGTGCTCCAACTACAACTGGAATTATTAATGTCCTCATGCGCCACATTTTTGAGATTTCGATTTCAAGGTCCTTGTATTTTGATAGTTTTTTTTTTTAAAGATCTTCAAAGATACATTGCAGTCTGCATGGACCATCATGTCAATAAGGAGGTGCATTTTGTCTTTGTGGTCTCTACTCACGATGCCAGGGTGATTAGCTTTGATTGTTCTGTCTGTGTGTATTGTAAAGTCCCATAAAATTGTTATAGATCTTATCTCTGTTACCGGTTCTGGGTGGTGTTCATAACAAATTTCTTGCAGTTTCCTTTCCGTAAGCGTTGCAGATTTTCCAGTGTAGATATTGGCCCACTCTGTTCTGCCGGGTTTTATATTCAATGGTTACCAATACCGCGTAACGTAATATAAGATGATCAATTGTTTCTGGATATTTATCACAGAATCAGCATTTTGGACTAACACGATTTTTCTGTATGTGTGCTTGATAATTTCTAGTTAGTTATTTCGAGTTATTATTATTATTATTATTTTCTTTGATTTTTAGCGTTTACACATTTCTTTCCGGGTCCCGCCCAGGGACCTAAGGTTAGAAATGGCGTCATGACACTTTCCACTGACAAAAAAAAGAAAAAGAAAAAAAGAATTAAATTACATAGATAAAGCCCTTCGTAAGGTGTGGGCTGTACTTGTCAGAACAATTTTTTGTATCTCCTTGAGGCATGGACTTATTATTATTATTATTATTATTATTATTAATTAACATGATAGTTCTTGTTTTTGTTTGATCCCATAATTTGTTCGTCGCTGTCAGCTTTAAAATTTGCATTTCCAATTTTTCATACGATTTTCATTTGTTAACGAAAATCTTCTAAAAGATGTTATTTAGTTTCACATTTTTCCATTCAGGTTGAACCTTTGCAAATAAGAAAGGATGCAAAGCGCGTCGTTTTACAGAGACGAATACTTTGGCCATTTGATAAGGAAAAAAAAGGCAATAATATTTCCACTTTTAATTGTATTTACATTGACAGTTATCAGCATCAAACCATCAAATTGAAGATATTTACACCAAAAAAAGAATAAAAAATAAAAGTAATCCCGTAAAATATGTGTTATTACTTAATTATCAAATCGAAAGGTACGAATGGATTTGATTAGCAAGACGTTTAAGTGAGAAAAACAGAAAACGAGATTAAAACAAACATCTGCAGAAAATTGACAAGAATTGAATTTGAAGTTCGATCCTCTGTAACGTTATTTATCTAAGGAATCGAAATAAACATGAAATCCATGAAAATGTATTTGTTTGTTTTATGAAATCGATGATAAATTTGATCATAATGTAGAAAATTATTTCTCCAATTGGAATAAATCGATATTTGCCAGGATTAATGACATGATCGATTGTCCTGAAATGTCATATAAGATGTTTAGCAATTCAACTTTGACACCACGGTGTAAAGAACGTCGAATAAATAAATAAATCAATAAATAAATAATGAAAGCGAGAGTCGACCAGCCAAACAGCTTTTGTAAACGTCATCAGTTATTTCCAGTTTGTCAAGACTGACTAGGAAAAAATGTTGCCAGACGAAATGATTTCATGTGTTTTTAAGACATCGCAGCTGTCAGAAGTGAGAAAGTTTCTTGAAATTTTATCTCAAGTTCTTAAAATAAGATTGAGTTTTCTCTTCACTTCCTTTAAAAGAAACAAATGCGAATATTTATATTGAAATATAGACAGTAAGTTGAATGTTCAATTTCGCATTTCTGTGATAAACACTAAAAAGCCACTTCCCAATATCTGACGAAACATCTGATTTTTATCTCAGCTACTTCCTCTCATTATAATTGCATATAAATATCAGTAAATATATATGGTCTTCAATTTGTCTTATAATTAAACTTCGGTCAGTCAGTTATGTGCCATGCGTGATACACGCGTAGGTGATCATGTATCTTTCGATATATGACTGATGAGGCATATTTTTCCCGCAGTAGGTTACCATTTCTTTGCGAAGTAGACAAGTTTCCATCCAAGGCTATAGAACCCAATCTGTCCTGCTATTTACCCATAGCTGGGGAGAAAAGAAGAGGATTCATACCTTTCCCAAGGGTATTAGCATGTAAGTGAATGTAAAGGATTTGACTGGAATTCGAACACGGTTCTCTGATTCCTCAATCCGTGCCGCTATCCATTACTCCACCGTGCCTTCCAAAACTTAGCTAGCTACAATCCCTGACCCAAACATACCACAATATTTCCTACACCAAAAACACCACACTTAACATTCTTACTACAGCCACCATAATACCTCAGAGACTCTATGAAGTCCTAACAAGTCCAATGTTTAAAATTTGTCCGTGGGGTGAGGAATCAAATAAAAAATTTAAAAACCCAATGAATATTTAGAACAAAAACAATATCTATTTACAAAAAACAAAATACTGTTAGTAATAGAATCCACCACAAACCTTAATTGGGACAGAAACAACAGCTAACTGGACGAAATTAATGCGGGACTTAAATAATTCAGAAAATCATTCGACCAAGCATTCATTCAAACACAACAAATACGAAAGACACACTCGAAAAACGAAAGGCGTCCCGCATCCACCAGAGAACTAACATCTCTGTTCACCTAACGGAGGAAGGCAGGTAAGACTAAACTAAAGAACGTGGGGACAAAATTAAAAGGTCCAATGAGCATATATTCCTTAGCTAAGTTAACTTTGATAGAAAAAACTAAAAGCAAAACAAGCCTAAATTCGCCTATTTTGGGCTGAGTTGACAATGTTCATTCCAGAATTCCCAATATCCTAATGTTTAACGAAATGCCACTCAAAGTCAGCAACTTTTACTTGACAGACACGCGCAAGACTCACCCATCTTTTACTAAATTCTGGTGGAGGAAGTCGACGCTGATGCTTAAAAAACAAGATCACTTGAGATAAACCTCGTTCCTCGTGTCGTCCATGTCACAACTAACATAACGCTTAGTAAGCAAAAGAACACACAGTTTTCAGTTTTAGTCAACGACAGTACCACATTGTTACAAACAGAACTGGCCTCGAGGACAAAGAACTTTTCGCGCAGCATGAAAACCATGATGTTTTTAATAAACTTGCACAACTTCACCACGACCCTGCAGTTGAAGAAAGCGTTATTCAGGGTCGCCATCGATTGACCGCAGCGAGCAGTCTGGAGATTTATCCAGCACCGCCGAACAAAGTTTGTTGTCTACCCAGAAGGCCATTCGTAACATCAACCAGGTGAGTGATGCTTCATCGTTAGTGAGGCATTTCAACCCTGGTGCCCAAATCCATATGGAGAGAGTCTCATGTTTCGTTAGACCGAGAACAATTATCAGACTATCTTGAACGGACCCCCTGATTATCATTTGATATAATGCCTTACGAGACAACACCTCAACGTCGGAGAGGTCATCCGTCGCCTGTAAGGAGAACTTAACAGCAATTCGACTTTCACGATAGAAGAAGCACTCATGCCGGGGTAAACGGGGGTGGGGGTGCTCCTCCTCGCAGGTGTGCACACTCTTCAGGGATGGGAAGTTCTTACGAGCGTCTTCCTTCCAGAATTCGCTATTCCGATCCGATTGCAAACACATTCGGTATAGGAAAGCGATGCGAAGCTTATGATGACGAATCTCAACGCTAGGATTAACCAAGCCGGTTTCAGAAGGGTGGAGGTAACATACCTCCCGACATAACTTGGGAGCCTTTCCTGCCTACAAGAAAGAGAACAAGACTCTTACGAAACGCATTAGCGTAGTATACGAGAGTGGAAGTACGAAGAGTCGGTAAAGATGTGGGAAACAGATAGATGAAGGAAGCACATTCTTCCGCCCTCCCCTTTAAAGAAAGCCTTCTCTGGGTCTACAGACAAACTGCGAACTCGACTTTCTTCTGCATCTCTGATCATATCATTTCCCAAAGGAGATCGAGACCGAAGCAGACGTCGAGTATCTTGACCGGCCCGTCCATCCAGAGGAAAGGATCGGGTAGAGAAACTCCCTTCTACGCGCTCACTCGCAAGCCAACAGATTTATCGCGGTTGATCTTGACCCTCTGATCTCTTTGCCAACTTTTTCAATCGACACAAGAACGGAAACATCGTCAGCATAAGTAGTGTACCTGGCCGAGATGGTACCACCAGGTAACGAAATTCCGCGTAGGACCGGATTCACCTTTAAATAGCGAAGGAAATTTTCGAACGCAAGAACGTAAAGCAAAAGTGAAAGTGGACAACCTTGACGAATGGATCGAGACTACTAAAGGATCCGATCTTACTCCATTCACTTCTACCAGCGCACCAGGGGACGAATCCAGAAGTCGGATCTAGGTGGGAAAGTACGGCCCTAAACCGGCTGCCACCAGAACAGTCTCCAGAAATCGATGGTCAACTCTATCGAATACCTTCAACTGATCTAAATTGATCAGCGTGGCTTTACTTTCGACTTGCGTACCAAATGGATGTTGTCCTATGGGGTTCTGCCTTTCATAGCATAAGTCTGTTCGGAGCCAATCAGATTAGAGAGGACAGTCTGCAAATTTCTGTCTAAGATTTTGGTAAAATCTTCAACTCTGTGTTTAACATCATCAAAGGCCGATAATTACCTATTCCGTCCTCAACGTTTTTGTTTTTGCCTAGCAACTTGATCACACCCCAGTGCCAGCAAAGGTACTAAGATGGGTGACTGCCTCAAGTACCTTTCGTAAGGAAGACCATCTTATCCAGGGGTTTGTCCTGGTCAACCAGATATTTGTTTGTATACTGGACATTTATTACATATTCTTCCTCGCTTTTCCAAGCGCACACACACACATGTATATAGCAATCTTAGAGATCTTACTGCTCACAAACAGTATCAGCAAATTTTCGTACTACATTTGCTTCATGGGTACAAATGTTTACGCGCATATAACAAAATTCTTGCAAAATGACATGTGCTTAGAAGTGAATTGCTTCAAAGTCGATTAAATCGTTAAGGAATAGCTTTCTCTTCATGCTTTAAAAATTGTGAGATAGTTGATGTGATGTCTGCCTCATTAATGAGTGACAGAATTCCAGATACACGTTCAATTACTGCTATCTTAAATATTCAACTTTCGTTGGGGCAAAAAAGGAGCTATTGAAAAACATCTGAACTCATTTAAACATTCAGCTAAGCATAAAGGCATATATTTATTGTTTTTTTTCTCTCTATGAATATCCGCACGTACATAACATACAACATACAAATATATAATTTATTTTCGTTCATAAACATATAAACTTTAAAAAATGATAATCAAAGATATGGTCTCGATAGAAAAGTCAGCCAAGCGGCATAAGCGAGTTTCAATCAAAGTCATATTTAAAGTCACCCTCAACTTGAATCTTTTATATTTATGAAAAACAAAAAAACAATCTTGAAAAAGTCTTTAACTCAAGAATGAAAAAAAATTACCCAAGAGACCACTTATAATTAATTATATGTAATGCTGCATATTATGCAATACTGATATTATTTATATGAACAAGATGTGCAGTTGCAGAATAGGCACTGCAACAAGAATTAATTTATTGGTGCTACTATAGGCATACATAGGCATTTGCAATCTACCGTAAATGACGATGCACTCATTATTGCTGGAAAATGCTCAGGAAAAACGATGACTTGTTTACTGTTATTTTTTTAAGTGACATCAAGTCAGTTTACAAACATTAAAAACACTATTTGATTATTTTATTTTGTATAAAAAATTGTTAATGATTTTTATTAAATAACCAGTTCACTGTCCACTGTCTTTAAACTCAACCCTAAGTCCTAAGTCCTAACCCTAAGTCCTAACCCTAACTCCAACATATTTCATACTTCCAACAGTTGGTAAATATGATACCATAGTAGAAAATGAATAGATGATATCATAGAAGAAAATGGGCGGTTGATATCATATTAGGGTAGCACTGTTTTATAAAAGTTAATAGTTATTCTTTTTTAATATCCCTATAAATTAAGCCCTCCGGATGACGAATAAAAAAATATTGAATTTTATAAAAGTTAATAGGTTGGTCCAGTTTACTTTGTAAACTGGTTTTCCTACGGAAGTCAAATCAGTATATGTCGTGATTTCTTAAAATTAAAAAAAATGGTTTTGATGAATTCTAGAATACTAATCGATAGAAAATATATGAAAAGAGAACCACAGATTTCGAAGAAAAAAAAAAAAAACATTATTTTTTACATTCCAAGAAATAGTGTAGTATGAGCATATTTCATTTTGGCTTCCGTAGTGGGGATCAATTTTCAATGAGTTTACATAGCAAACTGGACCAAACTAAAAACACTTTTATAAAATTTAATAACATCTTTTATATATTCGTCACCTGGAGTGCTTAATCTATATTATGATATGAAAAAATAAAACCTTATTTCTAGTTGCAGTACCTACTTATCAGGAAATACATAGAAATTTAGTCCTAAATTCGTAGTTAGACACTAACCTGAATAGCTCTTCTTCGGTTTATCTCGTCTTACTCTTAACTTTTTAAATTAAATAATAACATTTGAACTTTAATTACTGACGTGTTCTCTCTCTCTCTCTCTCTTTCTTTCTTTCTTTCTTTCTTTCTTTCTTTCTTTCTTTCTCTTGTAGAGGGCCGTGGCTGTTATGTTGTTGATAGAAGTCAGGCATAGAAGAAACGCATGTAAGGTTCAGATTCTCCTGCCCGCCGAGCCCAACTACATAAAAAGGTTGGACTTTGATTAAGTCCAAAGAAGAAGGCAAAGAAAGCAAACAAAACACAAGACCGATAATATATGTATATACAAATATATATTAATAACAAGTTACAATACATGGAAACAGTACAAAGGACAAAGTGTGTGTGAATATTCTGTATGTGCGTGCGTGTGTGAATATTCTGTATGTGCGTGCGTGCGTGTGTGTGTATTGTGCTTAGCGTGTTTCCACGCTATCCCTTGTTAGCGCCTACATTTCGAGGTTGTAAGCTGAAATCCTGAGGAAAAAGAGAGATTTACCTCAAGGTGTGGCGCACAGGCCTGAAGGAAAAAAAGAGATAGAGGCGAAGGATCAGCGGCTATTTATAGCCAGGGAAGAGAGACCCCTGGTGAAAGGGTTAATGTACTAAAGGGGGAGTTAACCCCGACTCTTTCTCTCTCACATACACACACACGATCGAATTTAAATGTTTAATGACGTTAACCAAATTTTTCAACGGCGAATATAACACAGATTTTAATATTTAATAAAAAAATATTTGTGAAATTTGACCATGAATGGTTGTGTATATGTTACTGTCATTCACGAAATATTTATTTTATTTATTTATTTATTTTTTCAATCGGACAACTCGACGGAAATCTGAGCGAAATGCAGAAAGTTTAAATCCGAACATCCAAATTTAAACTATTAATTTAGCATACTCCATGAAATTGCTAAGAAAAAGAGCATAGCATGATGAAAAAGACGCCAGACTTGACGAAAATAAAATTTTATCGTTAAAATGTTTATGTTATCATTAAGAGGAAAGAACAAAGTATTTTTTAATTATTCTTTAAAAGTTTTCCTCTTTTTCTTAAAAAACAAACAAACTTGTTTTTCTTTGCATCAGCGGAACTAAACAAAATTTTAGCGCTTTTTTTTTGTATGACAGACATTAATTTGGAAAATCTTGAAAAAATGAAAATAATTCTTGGATATTAATGAAACTCTCAGAAACTATTCACAAATAATGGAAATTATTATAAATATGTTTTCCTTTTTGAAGTCATGTCAAAAATATATTTTTAATAGTTATTATCCCTCTCCCCCGAACTAAATTTATGAAAACCCTAGAAATTAAAAAATGTACAATTAAGTGATTATATTCATTAAAAGCAGGAAAGCAAATTATGTTTTTGTTTTTTGTTTTTTTAATCGGACCACCTCTACCTGAAAATCAACTTTGAATTGTAACATACAAAACTCAATAAAACAAATATATTATTTAATTTCAAATGCTTTTAATTGCTTTTAGTTGTTTTTATCAATATGGATAATATTGACTGAAAGCAAAAAAAATTTTCGATAAAAAATGAATTTTTAAAACAATTATTTGTTATTTTTTAAATTATTTTATTATTTTTACATGAAAGTTGTTAAATATTCTAAAATTAGTGAAATGATGTACAGTTTAGTCAGTGGTGTTATTAAGTAGATCTATCTTTACAGATTATAAATTATAAAGCCTATTACAAACAACCAGTATTAAAAATCCAATATTGCATGGATTTTGTGTTCATAAAAAAAAGCTGTAATTGAAATGTACGGAAGACCGTACATGAAAACAGTAAAACGTTACGTTATTTGAGTTACTATAAGCGTTGTTCCCTTCTGTTACAGCCTTTATTTTTACGAACTGTTCGTGCGAAACACGCGTGGAGAAGTTAATTTGATTTTTCAATTTCAAATGAGAATGTTACCTACAAGTATTAGGTACCTATCTTATAAAATTTATATGATCTTATTTTTATATTATATCAGTTATGATATTTTCCATAAATGAAATGTAAAAATTAATAATAAAATGAATGGAAATACAAATAACAGTAAAATGTAATAAATGTACATAAAATTATAGTATTTTATGTACACTTCTGATAAAATTTCATAAGAAAGGTACCTATAAATTAATTACATACCTTTCTTATAATATATTTTCCATAAAGCATCGTAAATGTAAAGGTGAAAGCTAAGTACAAAAAAAAAGAAAGAAAAGAAAAACAAAAAAAATTGTAGCGTTGAAAATGTTCCTTAAAAATAACGAGGTAAATAAGTGGTTCACTTAAATATAAATAATTATGTCACTTCTGTCCTTCAATACGTGATGAAATCATCATTTATCACTTGTCAAGTGACACCAAATGTTAAGACCTGCTTTGACTTATTTTTAAACTACATTTTTTCGGCACAGAAAGTAATATTTGTTTCAAAATATTTTAAATAAACTTTATAATTCCTAATTTTCTTAAAATAAATTTTGAAGTTATAATTGATTTTTAAGAGAATTTTAAACGGGGATTTTCATTTTTGTTTATAAAATGGAAAAATTGTTGACATGATCGATTTTCTGTCAATTCTGACTCAAAAAAACAAAAACAAAAAAAAACAACAACAAAAAAACAAGATTTTTAACGAAAATTTCGGACGTGCTAAGAGTGATTAAAAAATGTAAAAAAATACCCCAAAATATTTGATCTTCCTCTTGATAATACCATAAACATTTAGACAGTAAAAAATTATTTTCATCATGCTATGCTCTTTTTTAGAAAATTTTGTCGAGGTACCTATAAGTGCTAATTGCTTTTTTTCTATTTAATCTACTGTTTCGATTTTTGTCTTTATTTGATAAGTACATTCACATTTCTTTATTTCTTTTATTCCATCAGGAGAAATCATTACTTACTTATTGGTGAACATTTATTGTGTGTGTGTGTGTTTGCGTGCGTATTGCGTATTTCTTGTTTTTCTTTTTTTTATCTCAAGGGAAAACACTATCAACCACATATGTGTCAATGTTGACTGGACAACGATGTTGTGTGACATGACTTACATTGGTTCTTTGCTGATGACTGCTGAAATCTCAGACACTGTCGTCTGCTTGTCTAATCAGCTGCAAATATTTTGGGATTCTTTTTTTTTTTTCTTTGTTTATTTGGATAGACAGAAAAGCCTGTGAATCTGATATATCAATTAATTGACAATGTTTGGGATTGGAATGATTACGGGGTTTATTTTCATCAATAGACGTTTGATAGTTTCAACAAACGAATGTCTAAATTTCTTAATTAGCCAAGTTTTTTCAATCTAATGTGATTTATTTATTATTCAATAAGAATAATTTGAAAAATATTTAAGTCAATTCTCCGTATGTGACGTTTTCTACAAATCTTTCCTCTACTTTTTTCTTTCTGTTTAGGAGTTTTTACATAGACCATTTCTCACGGTTGATAAATTATTCCCATTCCTTATTTGGTTACAATATTAGTTTGATTTCTTTTTGGAGAAAATTATCCGAAATACAGAAAGTATAAAAAGTTATTAGTTAGTAATACAAAATAATTAGTAAAAAGGTGCAAATAAACAAATAAATAAATATTATAATTTTTTAACTTTGTCTTACTTTTTAGAAAATTGTATTTTAAACAAAATCAGACGGTTTATAAAAAATAGCAGTAGAGCCCGGCGTTGCCCGGGGATGTAACAGTAAGAGATAGATTAAGTGTCGACCATCATAAAGACTGAAAAATTAAAATTGACAAAGATTATTGTTTAAGGCTGACGGACACGCATGTCTTAATTAGATTTTTTTTTTTTACGAATTGGTCAAACCCAAACTCAAACAAAAACATTGTTTTCAATCATTATGAGTCTACCGATTGAATAGAATTTTATTATAAACAATTGTTTTGTAAATGGAATTTTTAAAGCATTCTGAATGTAAAAATAAAGAAAAAAGTATGCAAGACAATAAGAAACACTACCTGCCAAAAAAAGTGAAGTTTTGTTGAAATCGGTTGAAAAATGTAGGAAATCCGATCCCATATATAAACAAACACACACAGACACACACACACAAACAACCTGGGTTTTATAATAAGTATAACTCGATATGAGTTGTCCTACTTTCATTCTCGAGATGCCTCTTAATCGTGTTTTCAAATTGATTTTGTGCAAAACCAATTGTGTTTTTTCCAATTTTTGGCGCTGTCAGAACCACCGCAAGGTAATTTTACGTAGTCCTGTGAAATTTTGTTGAAATCGGTTGAAAAAATGTAGGAAATCCGATCCAATATATAAACGTACACACACACACACACACACACACACACACACACACACACACACACACACACAACCTGGGTTTTATAATAAGTATGATTATTACTTTTGTTTGTAAAACATCCTGCTTTTAGAATTTTCTGTTTGAGAACCACCAAAATATTTCGGTCAAATTGGACTTTTTGAAATTCATTTTTTTAAATTAATTATATATATATATATATATATATATATATATATATATTATTATCAAAAGCGTAGGGGTACGCCCACGTAAATTTGAACTTATTGTCTGCTTGCATTCATTACAATTATTATATAACGACAAAGGCCTGAAGATAAGCCTTAGAATGTATTCAAATTCAAAGCAGAAGGTAATCCATTTCAAAGAAGGAAATAAAATTTTCAAAAAGAACCGAATATTTTGATTAAAACAGAAAACAAAGTGACAAAAATTTTGCCATGAAGGAAGAATAATAAGGATCCGGGAGGGAAATCAATTTTTGGCTGCCACCTGAAAATCATGTGTAAAAAGGAACTGAAGCCCGTGAATAGAAATGTGTTCTATAAAAGAAAAAACTGTAAAAGTCTCTGTGGCAGCAGTGATTTGAAACTTCGTTCTGTGATTTTTCCTCTTTCTTTTAGGTGGGAGAACCTTTTTTTCAAGGTGTATTTTCTGCTCTATTCAAAGTTTTTCATTTTTTGAAGATTGTTTTGAAATCTTTTAAGACCACTTATATATATATTTATATATATCATTAAGCCTTTTTTTAAAATAAGGTACACAAAAGGACATTTTTGTGCAAAGCAATCTTGTAAAATAATTTTATTTATTATATTGTTTTAATATGTTTTAGAAATAAATGTTCCTTTTAAATTTCATGTAGTAGTTATAGGTTTTATTTCTATGCATTCTTGTTAATATTCGGAATAAGAGATTTTCTCTTCTCCCACTCCATCTCAGAAAAATATATTCTTTTAAAACGAAAAAGAAAGAAATAAAAATAAAATCAACATTTTTAATATAAATTATTGTTCAGAAAGTCATATTAGTCAACTCTAAAACATTGTAAGGGTCCGTAGGAGTAATGGATAGCGGCTCGGATTAGGGAATCAGAGAGCCGAGTTCGAATTCCAGTCGAATCCATTACATTCACTTACGTGGTAATACCCTTGGGAAAGGTATGAATCCTCCCAACCCCCCAGCCATGGATAAATAGCAGAACAGACCGGGTTCTTTAGCCTTGGATGGCGACAGGTCTACCGCAGAAAGAAATGGCAACCTACTGCAGGAAAAAATCTGCCTGGTCAGTCATGTATGGAAAGATACATGATCGCCTAAGCGTACATCATGCATGGCACCTAACTGAGTGACTGAAGGACCCGTAATGAATTGCACATGAAAGTTCGATAGGATTGTCTTTTTCTCGCTGGTCATTATTTCTTCATCGAACCATTTTATTTTATTTATCATTTTTCTTTATTACCTTCTCCTTCCGACATTCACTTTCTTCTGATTTTAACGTGTTTCTTCATCCAACTTCTAAAATTACTTACCTCTTCCTTCTATTGTTTATAAGGCAGCAAATTCTTTTGGGTTTAACATTTATTTGGATATAATAAATGTATTGCATAGTTTTACCTTTTATTATGTACTCGTTAATACAATAAATCGCCAAATAGAGGAGGCACCGAATATGAATGTTGTATTGCACCATTCTGTTTTAGTTTGGCATAAGGCCATAAGTATGGAGCCCCCTGTAGCAATGGTTAAAACATTAATCCACGGAGAGGCGCCTTTCTCAGAATAGATTTTGTAATGTCGACTTGAAAATACATCTATTGAAAAATAATAAATTATTATAGTGTTCTAATTAAAAATATGTATAACGCAATATTTCTCCTCCCACTTCTTCCATTACTTAATTCTGCCTTAGGGGTCGACTAAACCAAACTTACATTTCATGTGATTTTTCTAGGAGTAAAAAAAATAATTATTGCCATTAAAGCAGACATATTCAATAAAATGCATAGAAAAAACTAATGGAAAAAAAAGAAGGAGGTTAAAGTACAGTTACCAGAAGCGGCCAACCCGAAAAAGGCAAAATAATTCAATAAAAGAGAAAAGAAAAGAACAAGAAAAGCTAAAACCAGTTATTATTTCTTTTCCCCCTTTCGATTGAGGAAATAAAACAACTTTGCACCACGACTGAAAAGGGAAAAAGCAAATGAACACGACGAGGGTAAGTTACATATTTATATTAATAATTCAATAAACATACTCACCAAAATATTCAAGTGAAAGTTAAAGTGTGACCCACTGAAAACAGTGAACATATCCTCACTGCAGACCAAAGCAGACTGACGATTATTTATTGGGGTATCTTGCTATCGTAGATCCGTATGTATTCGCGCATTTATGTAAATACTCTATTTGACCATTACGAATGAAGTCTGGCATATTAACCCATTCTATTTTCCAACACTTGAGTGGTTCTACCTATATAGTCAGCATCACACTGGCATTTAAACTGATAAATAATAGATTAGATATGATGAATAGGTAGACCAACTTCATTTATAGTTAGGAAGAGAATACAATAGATGGATTGGCGGCACAATAACAATTACAATAGATTTCTTTAGTAAAACTCGTTCGAACCTAAATTGTTGCATCCCAATAGATATTTACTATTCCTTTTGTCTTTTTCAAGTTACTGTTTGTCATGTTTTACGTGCATAAAATCTTCTGCTATTTCTCTTCATAATAAATATAGGAAAGAAAATCAGGCAAAATTTAACATTAGTACTTGCAAAAAGAAGCGACGTAAGAAGTGGAGTAATGGATAGCGGCTCTGATTGAGAAATCAGAGAGCCGAGTTCGAATTCCAGTCGAATTCATACATTCACTTACGTGCTAATACCCTTGGGAAAGGTATGAATCCTCTTCTTCTTCCTCCGGCTATTGATAAATAGCAGGACAGACCGGTTTCTATAACCTTTGGTCTACCGCAGAAAGAAATGGCAACCTAAGGTACATGATTGCCTAAGCGTGTATCCCGCATGGCACATAACTGACTTAAAATAAAAATCAGTTTGTGAAAAGGAAGTCTTTTCTTTTAACACTCCCGCAACAATTTATTTAAAAATTTTAATGAAACCCAAACATTTATGAATTTTCTTGTTTTTCTTGAGAATTTATAACAAAAGAATTAAACAATATTTTATTAAATTGTTTATTTATAAGAATAATTTTATATTTACAAGTTTATAAAAGTTTGTGAACCAACTGTAAGGACAAAAGTACACAGGTGTAGGCTTTAAGAAAGCTTTATTCAACTAAGAATACAAGGCTCGCGTATAGTGTCATTTTATATTCCCGGTAACAGAAATAGCTCTCTCAAAGAGGAGAGTAACAAAACAAAGGGAGACCACTCTTGATTACTCATAACACCAACTACAATACAATATTTATCATTTACTATCTTATAAAGAAATAACCATAAAAACATTTCTTTTGTTCATAAATATAAAACTGGCCTGTGAATAAGAAAAATTAAATTAACATATAACTATAATTAACTGTAATTATACATTTTGAAAATTGTGGGCTCTATCGGGTATCATCTGTGTCCCAATGGTATGACTGATCGCATGTAACTGGGTGAAGATGACCTTACAACAAAATGGCGTATGTAACCCCCACGAAATAGGCTTAAGGTGGCCAGTGAATTGTAATAGGTTACGTAATATCGTATTTTGGGATATGAAGCGAGAAGAAAAAAAATTGTCGATTAAATTTGAAAAAAAAAAAATTCTGAAAAAATTAATTAAAATGTTAATCAGCACAATCTGTCGAGAATAGGCGGAAGGTCACTGCGAAGTTTGAACCGACTTTTAATAAAACTACGTTTATTGAATATTTACATTTGATACCCCCCCCTTCAGAATTAAGTAAATCCCAAAGCTCACCCAAATTACATTTTTACCAAAATTGATATGACGAATAGAACCTGAGTAACTTCATCACAAAAAGTTATACGATGACCAGAGTTATTTTTACTGAAATACTATACACCAAACGTACGAAAATTCTGAGGAGAAAATTTTGCAAACGAAACTCTTAGCTTTTAACAGTGTATATGGTTTTCAAACAATGGACGTATTGTGAGTCTGCAAAATTTATCAATAACTAGCAGTAGAGCCCGGCGTTGTCCGGGGATGTAACAGTAAGAGATAGATCAAGTATCGACCATCATAAAGACTGAAAAATAAAATTGACAAAGATTATTGTTTAAGGTTGACGGACACGCATGTCTTAATTAGTATTTTTTTTTTTTTTAAGAATTGGTCAAACCCAAAGTCAAACAAAAACATTGTTTTCAATCGTGAGGAGTCTACCGATTGAATAGAATTTTATTATAAACAATTGTCTTGTAAATGGAATTTTTAAAGCATTCTGAATGTAAAAATAAAGAAAAAAGTGTGCAAGACAATAAGAAACACTACCTGCCAAAAAAAAGGTGAAGTTTTGTTGAAATCCGATCCCATATATAAACGAACACACACACGCACAAACAAACAACCAACCTGGGTTTTATAATAAGTATAACTCGATATTAATAAGTATAACTCGATATGAGTTGTCCCCCTTTCATTAATGCCTCTTAATCGTGTTTTCAAATTGATTTCGTGCAAAAACCATTGTTTTTCCAATTTTTACCACCGCAAGGTAATTTTACGTAGTCCTGTGAAGTTTTGTTGAAATCGGTTGAAAAAATGTAGGAAATCCGATCCAATATATAAACGTACACACACACACACACACACACACACACACACACACACACACACACACACACACACACACACACACAAAATCTGCGTTTTATAATAAGTAAGATTTCGTTTATTACATCATCTACGTAATATCTATGAAAAACAGGAATAAAAAGACAAAAAGAGACATTCAGCGCATTTTTTCGCAGTTTCGATATTTGGCGTACGTCGAGAATTTTTAGGGTTTCATAGTAAGAAGATGTGTTGGATTTTAACCATCGTTTATAAGTCACGTGATCATTTCTTGTATGCACCCTGTGAACGTGTATCGTAGGGAGACAACGAACGAACACACACATATTTGTCGGGAAATTTTTTAATGTTTAAAGTAGTGGTTCCCAACCAATTTTGGGCCATACCCCACTTTGGTATTTCTAAGATTCTTGTTCCCCACCCCACTTTAATATTTAATTCTTACATGTATCCCAATTACACATGTACGTACATACACACAAAATATTTCTATATATACATACTGTATATGCATTGTATATATTAACACGCATTAACAATAACTCTCTCAGACTCATTAGAAAATTTTACTGTTAATAACTCATTCTCAAATTGCCCCCTAATTCTATTGGTATAGTAAGCCGAAGGGTGCATATCCTACGTATGCCCCACCAAAATATTACTATACCCCACCGGTGGGGTATGGGCTCCACGTTGGGAATCATTGGTTTAAAAGTTTTCAAACTAAAAACTTTAAACATTTCATTCATTTGGAAGAAAATTGTGCTCACATTTCCAAACTGTATTCCTTAAATTGACGTAATGTGTGTCCACCATTGTTAACATTCATTATGTCAATTTCGAAATATGATTCTTTACATAAACAAAAGCTTGATTAATGTTATTTATTTTTCACCCTGAACTTTTCAACTTTTGTAAACTATTTCCTTTTTTAACCTTCGAATAATTATCATTCCAAAGTATTTCTGTATTTACAATGTGCAGTTGCATGTAATAATAAAAAGGAGAAAAAATATATTAAAAAGAATACCGACAGGAAACTATAATGTCTTCAAACACGTAAAACGTTACGTATTCAGGAGGAGTGTTTATCAACAAATGTATTATCGTGTTTAGGCGAATGGGCGTTTGTGTAATAATGTTTATATGCAGGATTCTATAAGCAGAAATGCTGTGTTCGTTCGGGCAGAGTAAGTACTACAAGCTGTTTATTAAAATGGGATTGACCTGTTACTTTTCAACAGTCAAGCAAAGGACGACAGTGACACGTTGTCAAGGTAAATACCTAGTGAGTCAGGTCAAGTAAGATTCTGGGTGCGGAAAAGACAAAGCGACGAGCTAACTAAGAGAAGAAACGTGATGACAGACAAGTAATCCGTTTTCAGACGGAAGTGTTTTTTGAACCAGAAAATGTTACCAGGTACATAACCAACAAACTAATACACACCAAGATGTACTTGGTAGAAAAACCTGAAGGGGAACTGAAATTATTTGAGGAGTTTCGTTTTTTTTCTATCCATAAATTTTAGATAGTTACCAAAGGTAGAAATTTTAAATTTTTATTAACTCCTTGGAACACAGGTAAAACAAGCATGGGAATTCTCTTTCCTTAGTTTCAACTAGAAAACCAAAAGCATAACTTACCTCCGTAATATATATATATATATATATATATATATATATATATATATTATATATATATATATATATATATATATATATATATATATATATATATATATATATATATATATATATATATATATAATATAAATATATATATATATATAATATATATATATATATATATATATATAATATATATATATATATATATATATATATATATATATATATATATATATATATATATATATATATATATTGTATATTTAGGCAGCAATCCTTCCTTTATGCATGTTTCATTAAAAACGACAGACAAGGTACTACGGTTAAGCTTTTTATTTAATTTTTCTTGTGTTCTGACAAGAGTTTTTTTTCTGGACAAAGAGGTGTGTAAGAACTGTCCAAATGTTTTATATTTCCGAATGCTTTCGGCTATACCTTTAGCCTTTATCAAGGATGATTCGATTATCAGCTTAATTGAGTGTGTGCGTTCTCTGTATGTATCAGTGTGTGGTAGGGACGTTTTTAATTTCCGAATACGGTTAGCACATTGTGGCCTTGTTCGTAGTTAATATTGTTAAGAGTTGGCTTTTTCTTTTTCATTATTAAAAAATTTCCATTATTTTTAGTCTTTTTTTTTTTTTTTTAGGTGGATGCAGTTAATATATTTGTGTTTTTTCTACTAGTTTGTTCCTAATGGAATCTGGTAAATCTGTGTGTGTGTTTAAATGGGTTCTAATGGAGCTGTAAACTTTTTTTTTTAGAAACCCCCACAAAAAGAAATCCAAGGGTGTCAAATCTGGTGATCTAGGTGGGTATTCAACTGTCTCTCTTCTTCCATCTGTCTTGCATATTTTCATATATATAAAAATATATTATTAACTAATTAATATTTAAAAAGGTGTAAAACTTTATTTTGGGACACCCTGTATATATATATATATATATATATATATATATATATATATATATATATATATATATATATATATGTGTGTGTGTGTGTGTGTGTGTGTGTGTGTGTGTGTATATATTGTACTAGTGACTTTTATGCCTTTAAATTAATCTGGAAAGGTTTTTTCTTTGTCCTACTAATTGTGTTAATAGTATTATGTTGTGCTTGTAGTATTTTGAAGTGATTGTAGTTGAAATAAACAGAAAAAATCTTTTTTCACGCGTTTTTAACAACCTTTTCCGAAATAAATAACCACTTTTTCATTTTCATTATGCTTAAAAATTGCAATCTATTCGATTAAATTTCTTTTGTCCTGAAATGTTTTTAAAATAATGATCGGTTTTCGCTCATCACAATCTTCCATAGGAGAAGAGACATAATGACGACAATGAAATCACAATGAACAATTTTAACAATTTGATGAAAATATTTATATTCGAAAAACAATGCTACTTTATATATCTTCATGTCGTTAAATAGTCCAGCTTTCAACGAAAGAAAGTTTTGAAACACAATACTATTTTAATATGAGTTAAAATTCAATATAAGTAAATAAACATATGACTAGACTGATATTTGTTAACATTTCATTATTCATAATGAAAATTTCAACACATTCATTAATGAGTTAATTTATTTTTATTATTAGAATGATTTGTGGAAATATTTTCAGGCCAATTACAACATATCCCTATATAAGGAGGTGGGATTTTTAACTACACATATGAAAAATAGATGAACACAAAACAATTACTGAGACATTGAACTTTAATAGTGTGATTAGAAAAGAAATCATGGTATAAACTAATAGAATATCTCTCTGTCAATTATAGAATATCTCTCTGTCAATTATAGAATATCTCTCTGTCAATTATAGAATATCTCTCTGTCAATTTCTTTGCTGCTTTTAGCATTAGGCTCATTTTCCAAGGTCGAATTATCCCCATGCCATTCTTAACGTTTTGATCACATGGATAAATGATTCAGGTGAAAAAAATAACGGTAATATTCCGGTTTTTATTTACGATTTCGTAGAATTTTGTAAAATTACAACCCGAAAAAGGCGTTTTTATACAATTCTTATTTGATTAGCAAACAAGATGCAGAAAATCTTGTAAATAATTCAGTATTTATTCATATCATCAGAACAATTTCAGTTCGGTTTTATAAAAAATTTACGAAATCCATAATACCGAAAGAAATGTGAAGTAGAAAGAGAAACAATTTGTTAAATATGTCATGAACATTTAAAAATTATTAAAATTGTATACACACTAAAATCCTATCTGACCCCAATAATATATATATATATATATATATATATATATATATATATATATATATATATATATATATATATAAAGAGAGAGAGAGAGAGAGAGCTCAATGCGGACCGTTTTGTAGTATATTACTCACGGCCGGAAATACGGGAGGTCTGAATCGAATGTTCATCAAAAAACTTTCATTTAAAATTGATATTTGGTGATCTCAATATGCATGATATTAATCTAAGTACCTCCATGAGATCGCTAAAAAACAGCATAGCATGATGAAAAAGACGCCAAACTTGAGAGAAAACAAAATTTTAACGTCTAAATGTTTATGTTATTATTAAGAGTAAAGACTAAAGTTTTTTTTTTTTAATTATTTTAAAAAAATTTTCTTTCTTTTT
Source organism: Acanthosepion pharaonis (assembly GCA_903632075.3). Classification (NCBI taxonomy): domain Eukaryota; kingdom Metazoa; phylum Mollusca; class Cephalopoda; order Sepiida; family Sepiidae; genus Acanthosepion; species Acanthosepion pharaonis. The sequence goes on along the minus strand of CAHIKZ030001567.1, from coordinate 158,458 downwards.
AGAACGTTCTAAATTTTGATTGAAAAAAAAACTTGTTTCTCTTTGTATCACCGGAACTAGTAAAATAACAAATACAATTTTTAGCACTTTATTTTTTGTATGACAGACATTAACGTGGAAAATCTCGCAAAAAGTAAAAATAATTGTCGGATGTTAATGAAACTTTCAGAAACTATTCACAAATGTTGGAAATTATTATAAATATGTTTTTCTTTTTTTATTAAAGTCCTGGCAGAAATATTTTTTATATTTATTACCCCCACCCCATAACTAATTTTATGAAAACGCTAGAAATTCGATCGCGTTCAATTTAGTGATTATATTAGTTAAAAGCACAAGGCTTAGAGAAAAGCAAATCATGTTTTTTGTTAATTGGACACCCCCCCACCTGAAAATCTGCTCTGAATTGTAACATACATAACTCAATGAAACAAAAATATTATTTAATTTCAAATGCTTTTAGTTGTTTTTATTAATATGGACAATATTTTCTGAAAGCAAAAGAAAATTTCGATGAAAAATGAATTTTTAATACAATTATTTGTTATTTCTTCAATTATTTTAGATTTTTTACATTTAAGTTGTTAAAATATTATAAAATTAGTTGAAAGCCGCATTCACTTTCATAAATGTCCTTATGAGATAGATCATTTTTAGCGCTTTGTAAATTGTATCGCTTCATCAATTCAGAAGACCCGCAGTAATTAAGAAATGTAATTTTGTGTTCATAAAAGTCGTTAATATGGCTCTTTAATTAAAAAGTACGGAAGGTCACAAGCAATAAAACTTCATGTGGGTTGAGTGTAAGCGTTCTCCGCTGAACGTCCATTTCATTATTGCAAATTCTATGTGCGAAACACATGTTGAGCATTTTGAATTAGCGTTTTTACTAATTAAAAAAATTTGAACACCATCCTATGCCATTTTCAGCAGCAACATTACTACCTTTTTAAAAGAACCATTTATTTCATTTACATATTTTATTGCAATTTCAATTTTGTGAACTTGTTTTACAATTTTCAGTGAGTCGTCTTATTTCAATTTTATGAAATTTAATCTCACTCTCAACAGTTTTATTTTAATTTCTTTATAATATATTTTCCATAAAGCATCGTAAACGTAAAGGTGAAAACTACGTACAAAAAAAAAAAAAATAGATCGCTGAAAGTTTTCCTTAAAAATAATGAGGTAAATAATTTGTTCACTTAAATCTAAATAATTTCACTTTTCTCCTTCTGTAGAATAAATTATCCTCACGTAAGCTATCAATACGTCATAAAAATGTCTTTCGTCACCTGTCAAGTGATGCGAAATGTTATGACCTGCTTTATTTTATTTTTCGGCGCAGAAACTAAGTTAAGCTTGTTTCAAAATATTTTAAATAAACATAATAAGTTCTAACTTTCTTAAAATAAGTTTTGAAAAAATTATAATTGATTATTAAAAGAATTTAAAACTGAGATTTTCATTTTTTTTTAAATGGAAAAAAATGGTTGACATAATTGATTATCTGTCAATTTTTCTGACTCAAAAAAACAATATTTTTAACGAAAATTTTGGACGTGCTAGGAACGATTATAAAATGTAAAAAAAATACTCCAAAATACTTTGATCTTTCTTCTCAATAATAACATAAACATTTAGACGATAAAATTTTGTTTTCGTCAAGTTTGGCGTCTTTTTCGTCATGCTATGCTCTTTTTTAGCGATCTCATGGAAGTACCTATATTAACTCAAAGAGACATCAGAGTATATTTTATACTCGGAGTTACAACAGAAAGTTAAAAAAAAAACATACAAACTAGGAACCTAGAGGTTTGACCTAGAAAGTATCCTCAAAGCCATTTTGTTTCGACACTTCTGGTGTCTTATAGTTTTATTCTACATTCGACACAATCACTTGATAAGACACCAGAAATGTTGAAACAAAATGGCTATTTTTGTAGTGATTTTATAACATGTTTATGTTATAATTTTTTGAATATATATATATATATATATATATATATATATATATATATATATATATATAAACAAAAAGAAAACTTTTCTTTACTAAAGTGTTTTGTCCTCTGGGGTAAATATAAGGATTTTGTTTTGCTACATGTATTTATAATAAACAGAAATAAAGTGCAAGAAAAATATCGTTAAATTTTCAAAATTTTATATTTAAAAACTGTCTAAAATGTTACTTTTCAAATAAATGTTGCAAAATAAAATCCTTACATTTACCTCAGAGGACGAAACATATTGGTAAAGATAAGCTTTCCTTTTATTATAAATCAGAATTTCAAAATTTTCATTTCTAACTCTAGCGAACCACTTACGAACATTACTCAGTTATGGTACCATCTCCATAAACGGCACATGCTTTTTTGGTTGTTTGTATTGAATTTCTGCTTCTCGTACATATGAGCATCAAGTGACGGAAATAATCTCATTTTCTTCCATTTCACTTTTAACGTAAAAAAAATTTAAAATTCACAACCTACGCACAACTCATACAGAAATAAGCGTTCAAAAAGCACCTTTCAGAATATGTATATAGGTCGTAACGTTCAGTCACGTTTGAAACAAAATCACGTATTCAAACACCATGGACTTTTTTCCACCCCAATATACGTGAACTACGTTTTATATATATATATATATATATATATATATATATATATATATATATATATATATATATTGTGTGTGTGTGTGTGTGTGTGTGTGTGTGTGTGTGTGTATTAGGATATTACAACAAAAACATGTAAGGATCGATAAACAATTGCAGCCGTGTTTCAACACATAACGATGCGTCTCCTCAGGCGATTGTAGGTACATGAGGAGACGCATCGTTATGTGTTGAAAAACGAATGCAGTTGTGTAGCGATTTTCACATGTTTTTGTTATAATATCCTAAAATAAAAAAATATTGGTCTACTATGTATTGAGTCATCTTTTAAATTAAATGTTACGAACGTTGGAAGTGTACTCTATTCGTTCTCATCGTACTTATATATATATATATATATATATATATATATATATATATATATATATATATATATATATATATATGTATGTCTGTGTGTGTGTATTATGAAATGAACAAGATAAGAAAATAAAAAAAAAAAAAACATGAAAACTACAAACAAAAAGTTCATTTTTCCATCAAGACATTCATTTCTGTAGTTCACTGCTACCAGCAAGCAGAAATATTTCTCCTCCCCTGATGGCCATTTTCGGTCGAAACTAGTCGAGGAATCTAAATGGAATAATAATAAAAAAAACGAAAGAATATTAATCTACAACCCAGTGTGTCCAAAGATTTTAATTTTTTATTTTCTTATTGTTCAAAATATATATATATATATATATATATATATATATATATATATATAAAGAAATAATCATACATAGAATCAGTCAGCAAAATCTATATATAAAATCTTTATGTATAAAATATATGCTGCCTAATATTATATATATATATATATATATATATATATATATATATATATATATATATATAGAATATATATACACACTGCGTGCCAAATTATTATCGAGATAATTTTTTTTATGATATTTCAAAACCGTCCAATCAATTCACACAAAATTTTCAAACAATGTTGGCAATACTGACCTGCGCAATCAATGAAATTTTCGACCTGATCTGCGCAATGTAAACAAACTGGCGTCATATTTGTTATTTTCTAATAATTTGGCACGCTCAAATCACCGTACTGAATTGTGTGAATTGATTCTACGGTTTTTGAAATATTATAAAAAAAAGTTATCTCGATAATAATTTTGCACGCAGTGTGTATGCATATATATATATATATATATATATATATATATATATATATATATATATATATATATATATATACAATGAGGGTGTGTCGAAAAGTTCCTTGACCGACTCAGAAGAATAAATCATTGATTGTTGACAATACTTCACGTTAGAATGTCGAAGATCATTTTTCACTTTTTTTTTAGATATCTATCAGCTATTATCTTCCGTATTATAATTTCTGTCATCTTTTGTCAGCGTCTCACTGTCAACAATTTCTCTATTTTGCCACTCTCTCTTTCCATTCTTGTTCTCTCTTTTTCTTCATATTTTCCATTAATTATTCTCTCTTCTCATTGTTTTATTGTTTTATTTCTTTCCATTTCTCACTTTTAACTCTCTCTCTCTCTCTCCCCCACTCTCTCTTACTTTCATGCTGTTCTTCTCTCTCTTACGCTGTTCACTTGTCTTTTTCTTCGCCTTTTCTCTTTTCTAAGAATAGCATCTAGACAATATACAACAGATTTAAAATTGTTAAAAACAGAGCGAAAAAGTTACACGTCAGATCATTCAATATAAAGTTACTTTTTTCCAACGACCTCTTTGTCAGTTAACAACAAACTCCAGTTCAGACCAAAAATTAAAACATATTATAAATAAATGTAACGGTAAGTTTTAAGTTCATTCATAGTCTTGCCGTAATTAGTAAGTACATCTCACAAACTATTTTGAAAAGAGTTTACTTTTCATTGTGGGTATAGCAGAAATTTGGAAGTAAAAAGAAAAGGAAGACAAGGGAGAGAAGCACAAAAAATGATGGAGAGGAAGAGAAAAAAGACGAAATTAGAATTTAGTGTTGACAGGAAACAAGAAATAGGAAAAGATGAAGAAGAGGAGGCTGAAAAAAATAGAGAGAAAGAAGAAGGGTATGAAAGAATGAATAAATAAAAATGGAGGAAACATTGGTCACAGGAAGAAAAAGAATCAGCATTTAGATAAATTTCCGCCAAACAGGAAGAAGCAACTTCCATTTATTTGTAGAACAAGGAAACTTGAGCAGGAAACAATGAATAAAAAATGAAAGAAGAAACTTTGAAAAATAAAGGAAATAAGAGAAAATAAGAAATAAATGAAGCTGGTTGTAGAAAAGGGGAAGAATTAGTTGCTAATGGCGGAAGTTTGTGTCGAGTTGTTCAAGACGTAAGACGCATACTTAGTGACCATCGTCCATCCACAATAGGCGCGTTAAGCACTACTCGTGTGTTGAGTTGAAAATTCAACATGTCGATCTGCCTCTTATTTTCCTGTTTGAAATAAGCATTATTAAGACGAATGTGCTAAAAAAAAAATCTCTGATAAAAATTCATATACGCAAACAAATACGCATAGAGTTGTATGTAAAAGTATTCGGGTTCGAGATTATTTTCTTTATTTTGTCTGCTTATTTATTACGAATTTTGATTTGATTTATTTACTTAATTAATCTTAGAGGACAGTTTAATACGAGAAAAAAATGTTGGAATATTCTTCTTCCTCGATAATTGCACTTGGCCAGTCAGGTGACCCTTAACGACTAATGAGCAGTGCCCAATTTTTACAAAGGCGAAAGTTTTCACAGATGCCGCAGAGTAAAACTCTGTTTCTGACTTGTGAATAGAAACAGTCGTTTACTTTCTTATTCCTGATTACAGGACACATAACATATTTTCATATCTTGCCGGTATATTTTCGTTTTCAGAAAATAATATTTAATTTTCGTTCTTCCGACTTTTATGTAGCCATCTTTATTTTTTCCTAATATAAATGCTTGTATCCTTTGATTCTCTATGGCCAGATATCAGCAAAGTTCACTCAACATTTATTTGGTGACCCAGTATAAATACGAGATAATCAATATCTTATATATTTTATTTCAACAATTAGTAATAATAATTTTTGCATTCGACACCTTCAGTGAAAGAATACATTTCCCATTAAATTACCGTATATACTCGCGTATAATACAACTTTTGAAGGCCTAATTTTGAGGCTGATTTGACTACAGTAAATTGATATATAATTTGGTTAACGGCATAGCCAGGGCTGGCAGTAAATACGCTAATTTTATATCTCATGTATGATGCGACCTCCTTAAAATTAGCTCCAAAATTAGGTCTTCAAAATTCGCATGATAAGCAAGTATCTATAGTAGATGACAACTAAAATGGAGACATTCTTATACACACTACATATTGTAATGATTAACTCCACTTTAGAAGACCGATATAAATTAAAACATTAATTGATTTTTTTAAAATCTAGGTAGAAACCAAAGGATGCATAAGGATATGAAGAAGAAAGGTTATAAGAACAATTCCAAGCGTTTTAATAACCATTCGGACTTGCATGGAGTATTGCTGCCATATATGGTCTGGAGCCTCTTCTATTTCTCTCAAGGTCCTTGATAAAATCCAGAGACGGATATGCAATGTAATTGGCCCTAATATGGCATCTCGTCTGCAGCCGCTCTCTCACAGACGTGCAGTTGCCTACCGCTGTCTTTTTTACAAATACTTTCACGGTAACTGCTCTGATGAGCTGCTTTCACTGGTTCCCAGACTTCATGAATTTAAGCGTTCAACTAGGCTGGCATCTCGCTCTCACCCTTTCACTGTTGAAACTGTTAAATGTAGCCGTCTCTTCTACTCCAATAGCTTCATGTTTCGCACCTCTCGCCTGTGGAACTCCCTCCCCTTTTCCTGTTTCCCTGATAGCTATAATCTCCAACTATTCAAATGTAATGTCAATTGACATCTCCAGATGCCCTGATCTATCCCCTATCCTTCTCTTCATCCTTTCCTCAATCACTCCTTTTTGCTCTCGCTCCAAGTCTCTGTAACCCCTTGCGTGCTAGTGGCTTCCCGCCTTGCTTGGGGGGTGAAACCCTTAAAAAGATAGATATACCACTGTCTTATTTGTTTGTTCATAAATAGAAAGGAATTGGCACCATGTCAATGCTTGCAAATTCGGGTGGACCAAGTAATATTTCAACAGGAGTCGCGACTAAAATGAAGAGAGGACTTTCAATCAACTAAAAATCGAGGGTAAAGTTTCTCTAGACAAACGATAGAACAGATGTACACATCTCAACAATTGAATCAACTAAGCTTTCACGAATGGGTTGCACAGAAAAGGCCACTACCGAAGAAAACATAAAAAGGATCATTTAGTATTTGTTAAACTTTTTGCGATCTGTGGAATGATTACCGGAAATCAGTTATTTGGCCAAACGAAAAAAAGGTTTGAATGCTTAGAACATCACCGACATTATGTCTGGAGATTAAAAAAACAAAAAACAAATACATAATGTAAAAATTACAATCACAACAGTGAAACATAAGTGGTGGGCACCATTATCTGGGGTTACTTTAACGCAGCGGGTAACACGTAAGACACCGTGATTGAGGAGAAAATGAAGTTGTTGACAAAATTTCTTTCGAAGAATATTTTACCATCTGCAATCTAGTTTAGAATTGGTTTTGGTGATTCATCATTCAACAAGACAATAACATAAAACATACTTTAATAACAATCTTAGAATGGTTTCAGAAAAATACAGTCTGGGTTGGAGAATGACCTTAGTTGCTTGAGCTAATTCCAATAGCACATTTGTAGTATGAATTAGAAATTGCGATTCATAAACAGAAGGCAAGTGACTTGATCAGTTTGTAAGAATTTTGTATAGAGGAATGGACGAAAGTATCAGTCGTGTGATATGGACGTCATATAAAGGTCTAGTAAAAACGCCTATTAGTAATGGTCAGCACCAGAAGCCACTATAATAAAGAACAGGTAATTATGGAAATAATATTTTTATTTCACTGACTCATCCATTTTCTGTTTTATCGATATATAAAATAAATATTAATGGAATCTAATAGTTAATTAGATTAAAACTCTTAAAAAGATTACAACTTCTAACTGCGCAGTTTGAATAATAACCGGTTTGTTCTGTGCTGTTATAAAAAAATGGCAGCCATTTGTATAAAACCTCGTCAATTTCAGCATCTGAATGACAACAGCCATATAGCGAGTTTGAACCATTAAAAATAAAATGCATGCAAACATAATTTGACGGTTAAGTATAATTACTTAACTTGAGAACCTTCAAAGAGTACAGCAACAGTAGTAAAACATGACTAGACAGTAAAGAAGTGTTTTGAAGTGACCGGTCGATCATGATATAGGACTGCTGAGGGCAAATTGAGGACTTTTGCAGCGTTGTGACCGTGACAATATGTTGGGTCCTAAATCAAGTGTCGAAACATGTGAGACGTATCAAAAATCGAATGAAACCGTCCTTTTTGCCTACTAATACCACCCTACTCTCAATAGGCTATACAGGTGGCGCAAATGCTGGGTGGTTACTGACAGAGACTGCCTTCACTGCCTGAAACGTCCACAAGATCGTGAGATGTTTTGGGGTGAGGAGGTAGGTTGTGAATTCCAGATTATGTTAAAATAATATCCCATATTGTTTTTTGAAGACAAACATGGTCGCTTGGTTCAAGAAGGTCAATACTTTCGGAAAGAAAATGGTTTTTTATGCATAACAATACCTCATAATATTACGTGAAGAAAATTCACGAATAACTGAATATTGATTTAAGAGATATTCATTTAAGAAAGTGACAAGCTTGTTCGCTCGACTTGAGAAACATTCTGAAAAGGAAGGTTGTCATAGAAGGATGGTATGATGATGTTTGGATTGCTATCCAAGATAATATTCAGTCAGCCTCTTCTGATGATATACAACAACTAACAAAATCAATAGATTAATGTCTTTGAAAACTAGTTTTATATAATGGAGACGACTGGAGGCGCTAATTTTTCATTACAATGACACTGTTCTAATTAACTGTTTCATTTGGTTTCTTTTTCTATTATAGTTTTCCCAACTTTCTGTATCCCCAGACTCACTTTCATTTATTTGGGATAAATTCTTCATTCATTCCAGTCGCCAAACTTTATTCTTACATTACTAAAATCTTGGACAGGATGGTCACTTTGCCACATTGACAGTGCATATAATTCCGGGAATCCCTTCATTAATTTTTTAAAACTGAGGCAGAAATTAAAAGTTGACAATCATGTTAGATACGGTGTATATTATCCCCTGTCCTCACCCACTCGACGACAACATGGGTTATTGTTTGAGGCCAATATTTTTTTTTTCTGATTTTCAAAGCAAACAGGTCCACTTTTGTGAAGTTTGACATCAACAACCCGATCATTTAAAGCATTTAAAGCAATGGTGAAATAAATTCGAATTATAAAACTTTATTTGATTTATGATTTCTGGCCACGCAAACAGAAGATTTAGAGCTGTTAGAAAATATGGTTTTCGTCCGAATTAGCAAAGTGTAACGAAATCACTCAATAAACAAATTTGAGTTCTTTCATCTAACTAAGCCTTCCATAGATAGATATATAATTATATCAGGCATAAATATTTATTGTGCGTATAACTACAAAAATAGTTACTTTGACGGAATCTGTCGTGCATGTTGGTGTAGAGGACCGTGGGGTTTGCGAGTTGTTGAATTAGGGACACGTGCTGTTTATTCCTGCTAGAAGGAGGTCCGACTACAAGAAAATGGCGGACTCAAGTTGAGAGTCCAACCGAAGATGTAAAGAAAACAAACAAGACGGATATATATATATATATATATATATATATATATATATATATATATATATATATATAAATATGTCAACAATATATGTATTAAACAACAAATTTACAAGTGACTAAGACATTAACATTTGTGTTTGTGTGTGAACGTAAAGAGTTTGTATCTTGGTGAATGTTCGTACGTACGTGTATGTGTGTTTAATGGCGTTTTCCCACAAGTTGGCGAAAACGCTGATCCCCGTGAGAGATCACATTTTTAAATATGTCCGCTGAAATGCAAAGTAGAAAAGAGAACGAGGCAAGAAGTTGCCTAGTATTTGTAGTGTAGGGAGAGCGTCCCCTAGTGAACAATTAGGGAATTAAGGAGGAGCTAACTCCGACATTGGGATTGTTGTCATATGTCATTAATAATATATAATGTCTATGTGTTTAGCTAAAGAAAAACACACTAGTCAGAGAACAATGGAAAGTAAAGTAATATTCTAAGCCAATTTCTATTCCAATTCTATTTATGATTCATCTGGAGTATTTTACCTGACTTTCCACTTAGAACCGAATCTCTACTGTGTGATATACATATAATCCCGTTCATACTTTGTGCTATAATCTTTAAACTAGATCCTCACGAATCATGTGGATGTAGTGGTATCCGTGTAATAGTCCTTAAGAAATGTGCTTCTGATCTGGCTCCTGTTCTCTCTAAATTCTACAATAAATGCCTTGCTGCTTTTGGCTATCCGGCTTGTTGGAAATCCTCTTCTATATTTCTAATCTTTAAAAACACAGGTGGGTGGGATCTATCGATCTATTAGACTTCTACCTCTTTGGCAAACTACTAGAGGTTCTAGTTAATTCTAAATTGGTTAGGCATCTCATCTCGCAGGGTTTTCAGATAAGCAATATGGCTTTCGCTTCTCTTGTTCAACTGTTGATGTATGAACGATTGTTGCAGAAAGAGTCTATCAAGCTTTAGATAAGAATGTTGAAGCTTGGGCTGCTGCTTTGCATATCTCGAAGGCATTTAATAGGGTTTGGTGTGCTAGTCTTATTCACAAGTTGAAAGGTTATGATATTTCTGGACGGATTTTTAAACTTTCTTATGAAATCGCGAAATGAAAGTTGTCTTGAAATGCTACTCTTCTCGCAATTTGTGCTGGTGTGTCCCAGGACTCGATTTTACGTTCTTCCTCATTGTCATCAACGATTTTCCTGATGTCATCAGTTCTCAGCTCGGTATCTATGTTGATGACACAACTATTTACTCCTGTCTTAATTACAAGTCTGAGCCATTCGATAACGTCAAATTAGCAGCTGCCCTAATATATATATATATATATATATATATATATATATATGTGTGTGTGTGTGTGTATAAATGCCTCCAACTACTCTTTTTTTTTCTTAAATTGGGCTATTTGAGTATATAACGACGAAGTACTAATTTAACTACTAAACAAGAGAGAGAGAGAGAGAGAGAGAGAGAGAGAGAATTTGACTATAACGACGAATTAGTAATCTGACGCTTAATCGTCCCTATGCCGAAAAATCGGCTATGTCGAATCGGTCACATGCCGGAACGTCCCCCCTCCCAAATTGATCTACAATTTTTTGTTAATTGGGGTAGGAAATGGATTGTTAATTTTAACGCCGCCCAAACAAAACCGTTCTCTTATAATCGTCTGAGAGAACCTTTTTGACTTCCATCATCATGGCTGATGTTAACCTTCACGAGACTCATTGCATCTTCTTGGGTTAACGTTATCCACTGGCATAAAATGGAAAGATTATATTGAATCAATTGCTAAAAACATTATCACCACCTGCCTAATAATGTGTTCGTTTTCCATATTATATGCATGCAAAACAGTTTTTACCCGAATCAAATATTGAAGCGACAATGTGAAATTTCTGCCAAGTTTTTCTCTAGGATCTGATGTCAGGATATCAACCGGTTGTTTTTAACTGCTTCAAATTACATGACTGTGTTTCTGTTTTATTAATTGTATCTGTATATGAAACATATCCCGTAAGTGTTTAATGGGATCTAGATATTGGGGAGTTTGGTTGCCAGGAAACACAGTGAAGTCTTCTTCATGTCCCTGAAACAATCGCTACACAAAGCTTACAGCTTGGAAGAACTCAGTCACCCGCCTAAAGATATTGCTGTCATCATAAAAGACTGGCAATGAATAAGTGTACAGGGTGTTTCACAATTTTTGAAACAAAATGATCGGGCACAAATTAAGGACCATAAATGATAAAGTAATGGAAATTATATTTCTTGAAAGGTAAAAGGATAACATTTTAGGATCTGCAACCATTTACTCTCAAACTTAAATCAAAAATGTTAAGAGGACCCCTACAGTACATGCTTCAGATGTCCACAGTTCAGTTGAAGGCACTGTAGAATGCAAAGCTATTGATAACGCGTAAACATTCCTCCTGGGTGATTGCTTGAATCTTCTCAGTGCCCTCAATGCAGCAATTGCGCGAGGGTTGCCCTGGGAGATGTCGTCCTTGAGGAACCCACAGAAATCTGGGGGTGGGTCAAGTCAGGCGAGTGAGGTGTCCATTTCATTTCAGATTTGCGGTTGAAGAGACGCCTCCCAATCTTTTCACGGAGCCATGCCATGGTAACATTAGCAGTGTGAAGAGGAGCACCATTCTGCTGGAATCACTGTTTCTTCTCATCAAAGTCCTCACCATATCCGTTGCTTTGTTTCAATAATTGTGAAACACCCTGTATATGTACACGAGGTCGAGAGAGGTGAAACGATCTACGTGAAACCTGGTGTTTCCTGGCGGCAGAATGTTGCCTAAGTCATCCCACCGACCCCACTTGCTTGTTTCCCGCACTGTGCATTCAGGTAACAACAGATTACACAGTATAAAGGCGCACACTTAGGTTAATCAGGAGAAAGCAAGAGACGATTTTCTGTTGATACAATTTTCAGTTCTAATTTTGGAGTTACTATTAAAAACGCGGTTGAGTAATGGATAGCGGCTCGGATTGAGGAATCGGAGAACAGAGTTCGAATTCCAGTCGAATCCATTCACTTACGTGCTAATACCCTTGGGAAAGGTATGAATCCTCTTTTTCTCCCACCTCTAGCTATGGGTAAATAGCAGGACAGACCGGGTTCTGTAGCCTTGGACGGCAACTGGTCTACCGCAAAAAGAAATGGCAACCTACTACGGAAAAAAAAATCTGCCTCGTCAGTCATGTATCGAAAGATACATGATCACCTGCGCGTGTATCACGCATGACACATAACTGACTGAAACATAAAAATGACATTCTTTTCTTATCAAATGTACATAATTTGATTTGTGCTCTTTTCTTTTCCTCAGATTTTATTAAGTGTTTTAAGGTTGTTCGTTTTTTTTTTATTCAAGCAAGGCAATAAAGCCACTAAGATGTAAGGGGGTTACTGAGTGTGAGAGTATAAGAGAAAAAGAAAACAGTATTAAGGAGAGAGAACAATAGAACATTCTGTAAATTTTGGTTTTGTTTTCTTTGCTGGAGCGAATTATAAACAACAACAAAGCTTGCTTGACCCATCGTCACCACCACTCGTAAAAAAAATTGTGCAGATTAGAAATTAGTTTCATGGCTTCTGTTTTATTTTGCTTCATATTTTTATTTTATAACTGTTTTATATCACGATAACTGATTTTTCTTTATTTTTGAAAATTAAATTTGGAGAATATATGTACTTCAAGCACAGACAGGTGTGTTCTTGAGTGTGGGGAGAATATTTTTCATGACTCGCTCTACTAAAAAGTGTTGCTTGAAAGAAAACTTTTTCAAAGTTTGTGCTGTAAACCGCACTTCAGTAAAAAATTAAAATGTTTCGTCCAAATTGTTACACTAGTTTTTTTGCTAGAAATAAATAAGTATATTATTTCTTCAGTAAAAACAAGCAAAACAAAAAACAAACCATAACTGGACTTTATTATTATTATTATTATTATCATTATACAACGTCAGCTCATAAAAATTATTTACAAGCACAAACTGACTCCTCGGTCACATTTGATTCGCGTCTCTTTTCTAAGGCGTTCGGGAATGAAATCTCCGACGTTCAACGATGGCAATAAGATTGCGGAAATGGAGACATTGATATTCATAGCTAGCAGAGGCAGACGTGGGGTCTGGAGAGGGAAAGAACCTAGGGACACAGGAAGATGGGTAGTTGGATAGAGCCAGAATTAATAGGTTATAAATGCCTCGCCTACACACAGCCGACATAGGTGAGGGTGTCTTTCAAACAATCCGTTAAATGCGTGTGTATGTACGTAAGTTTACTTTTTTTTTTTTACATGAAATATATTTGTTAACTAACATATTACAAGTAAAGTTAACAATAACAAGTAAAAACTTCCCCATTTAAAATGTCAGTTTTTCGGTTTTCTTCCAAATTACAAATCCAACATATTCGGAAAGTATCACAAATCAATATTTTCTTAATTTAATAAATTTTTCTTTTTTTGCGTTTTAGTACACGTTGAATTCTGTTACTTTTTTTACAATGAACACTTGTCGGTATTTAAGCTTGCTTTATCTGGTATAAGGCTACAATGGTGGAGCGCTCGGTGGAGATAAACACGAATATATTGATGTCACTAACTTTCCGACATTTTGTAGGGTGCGTCTCGAATTCTGAAGTTCATTTTTATTTGAAATTTTCATTGTAGCTTGATCTATCTAGAAATGAATTGACAAGGAAGGAAATTGTATTGAATAATGTTCTCCATGAAACATTTAAATCTTTTGGTTACAGTTTTATATACACGCATATATTATGCAAAGTTTGTAAACATCGTAGTAGCAATTGTTCGTTTAAAGATTTCTATTGTATTCAGTGGGGCATGTATATTGTGTACATGTGACGTCTCGATATCACTATACGTTAACTTATACCATACGTGTATATGCGTGTGGTAAACTTTCTAATGGGAAATGGCAGGAGGATTGCTTGTAAAAAGTTTTCGCCTAAAGGAGAAACGCTATTGATGCTGGCTTTTAATCTTACGGATCTATTCTATGAATTTCAGCTGTTTTATTAAACCTCTACAACATCAGCTGAAATGAAAGGTTTCAAACATTTACAAAGAAAGAACAGGCGACATAGTAGTAGTAGTGGTAGTAATAATAACATTCAGCTGAAGTAACCCCGTGTCCTTAAATCCCAGCTGTAGACCACATTTCGTCCCCCACCTCCGACTCAGAGTCATCATTTCAACACCACCGGCAAATAAGCAGATCTTTTCCCACCCAAGCCTCAAAACTTCCATCTCTCCACACCCCATTTCCCCCGTGTGTGTGTCTTTGGTTTCTGATTGATAAAAACCCTGCGGTGGGCAATCGTGACTCTTGGGGATGGGTCATTCAGAGGTCTACACATTGAGAGGGCAGGCCAGGGTGAACTGAAATTCCAGTTTTCTTTTCCTCTCTCTCTCTCTCTGTGTGTGTGTGTGTGAGAGAGAGAGAGAGAGAGAGGGGGGGCTAAAAATGAACGAGTTGCGATTTAGAACGGGCGACAGGTTCACTTAGCTAAATATTTTATTCCAAAATATTTATATACGGTCAGTTGTACAGCTAAAGCACTTGTAAAAACTAATCAAGTTTGGAGAAGAAAAAAGATAAGAAAACCGAAGTAAAAATATCACTTTTTCTTATTCTTAGTAAGATAAAAAAAAGAATAATTTTTTTTTATGTGCCATTCCCTTTCAGAACGTGAGCGATTGTGGCTCCGACAACTTTTTAGTGGCTATATAGAATATCTTTTGACACTTTACTAGTTACCACCCTCTTTTGTGCTCTATTCTTTTACACTCGCTCTTTCCTCTTGCTTCTATTGTTGACTACAACCCAAATTTTGGGGCAGGTTGATTTTATCAACAATTCAGTATTTTATTTCACATTAAGTTCAGAGTTTTGTCAATCAATATTTGCTTGTTTGATCATCAAATAATGAATATATAAAAATATAAGTAATTTTTTTTTTTAAATTAAAATATTCATGTCATATAACTATAGTATAACAAAACGAAAAAATGAGATAGGAAGAGGTCGGTGCCCTTATAAATTTGAAAAAAAAGAAAAAGGAACTACAGAGTGGTTCGAAAGTCTTGTCACTGGTTACTAATGGAAAGGACATGCTCCTGAAAATTCCCCTGTAAATTTTTTAACAATCTTTTATTATGGATGTCGAGGTTTATAATAACCAAGTGTACTTTTAACTGGGTGAGAAGTGAATTAACATTGGTTTTGTTTGGAAAATGGAGAAAATATAGATATTTTCCTCCTTCAATAGAAGATTTGTGTGCGCTGTGGTAGGCGCCATGTTGAATTTATACAATACAAACAATGAAGAGAGAAATAAAAGGTGATATATTTTCTGGTCATGTAATTTAAGTATATCAATTATTGAACAAATCATTATTACTCTATTACAAGATTTTATTTGAAAAGTCATGCATTATTTTGAGAAATGAATGTGCAGTTTTCGACTATATGGCATGTTTACTTAACTGAATAAAAATCATAAACTGTCTCTTGACATTGACGGGAAAAAGTTCGGCAGCGAAATTTGATTTTTTTTTTTAGGGACTTAAAAATAACACTTTCTAATAAAAAGACGACCACTTCTCGACGACCTAGAAATTTGGGTCACGGATAAAAATAATTTGAAGTCAAAGTTTTAATAGCAGACAGTAATGTGAAAGAAATGTCTGGCTTAAGTAAGGAAGACACATACGCAAATTTAGTTGAAAGTCGCCGACGTTTTCGACCGGTTGAACAAGCCAGAGAATATATACCTTTTTATTGCTTCGAAACGACAACATTATTTTTAACGTCATTTCCATTTTGTTTTAATGCTATTTTTATTAGTGTTTCTTTGCAATATGACGACATTGTGATGTTAGCCGCCAACCCTAGAGATCATATTTAATTTAAATGCAAACAGTCATGATAAAATATTTCAATGAATCTATCTAAAGAAGATAAATAATAACATAGAGGAAACAAATAATTTCTAAATATCTTTGAATAAATTAACAATTCCTTTGGTCTATAGTTATTGATCGCTTTTAACTATTTTATTTTAAAAATAGCATTTTTTCTTTTCATCTCACCATATTCCATGAACTAGAATAATTTTTCTTGTTTTTAGCAGAACATTTTTGCAAATATGTTGAGTATCTCCAAGGGAGTTTTTATTTTCTTTATTAATCTCTCAACAAAGACGTTACAGATAAAAATGTCCACGGAAGCGAAGGCCAAAACCTTGAGCTAATGTGAGATGGACTTCTAAGACTGCCAAATGCAAGTTATCTGAAGAAAGCCACACATTTGCCTTTGCTCTGACCAGTATCGCTTTCTCAATTGTGCTCCTACAGCAAGAATGTTTAAATTCTCACACTGATAAGATAATAACTGAGATAATAAGATTTAGTCACGTTTCGAGCTTTGTGGCTTGTGCAGTTGATTTCTACAATTTCCGAAAGAAATACAAAGTGACTTAGTCACACTAAAAAAGTCACATTCGGCGCATTTATTAAGCAACACCAAAATGGATGCTTTTTGCGAAATGAAAAATATAAAAGAAATCGCTACACCATATTGTAAAATATTTGTCATACATCAGATAATTTTTTGATTCAAACAAAATTTTCAGTACTTATTCAATAATGAATGAATGGATTGCATACTGATTTAAAAATTTGGGGAAATATTTTTTTTTTTCAGGAGTGCATTTCACACCTCTTTTCAATATCGCGTGTGTATTTTTTTAATTTGCGGTTGGGGGTGCCAATTTTCACAGCTATATAAAGAAAAATTCCTGAAGATATTTTAGTAAAAATAATTATGCAATATCAAGTATGAACATACGGAAAATCGGCCCTCATCTTACCAAAAACAATTCAATAAAAGTAAAAAAAAGGGATTTTTTTCAAAATCGGTGCTTGCATAATTTAATAAAACACGTTATATTATTTCAGATTAAACAGAAATAAAAACAATCTACACGTAATCAAATTTATTTTAAAAAATGATTTGTAACTTTACGGTGGGATTTTTAAATTAATCCCGTTGCTGTTAGTCACAAGAGTATCTTTTATTAAATAAGGATGTGTGGAGTAATGGATAGCGGCTCGGATTAAGGAATCGGAGAACCGAGTTCGAATTCCAGTCGAAACCATTACTTTCACTTACCCTTGGGAAACGTATGAATCCTCTTCTTCTCTTCCCAGCTATGGGTAAATAACAGTCCAGACATTGGATGGCAACTGGTCTACCGCAGAAAGAAATGGTATCCTACTGCGGGAAATATTTGTCTCGTCAGTCATGTATCAAAAGATACATGATCGCCTAAGCGTGTATCACGCATGGCACATAACTGACTGACTGATTAGTGTGTGAATATTCTTGGTGATGATTTATCGGAAACATAGGATATAAAACGAACTGAAGCAAAAGTATATGGTTTAATTTATTTGATTTAGAGTGAGTCCTCTGATATTCTGTTTAATACAATGTTCGTTTATAAGGCAGATATTGGTAGCAGTTTGGAGAAGACGGTTTCGGTTTGGTAATCGGAAAGTTTGGAAGTCAGCACTTGATAGTCGTATTTATCTTAGAAATAGGTCAGCGTCAATCTACTGTATTTTTTACGGCCCTAAGCATGAGGAGAAATATGATGAGCAGATAACGCCTTAACTACATTACGCGTCAAGCATTGCTGATTTCTCTTGCAGTAGCGTCTTTTATTCCATCTCTTGCCGTCATCTCTCCTAGTCTAGCTCAGAGCTGTGAGTCTATATCCTTTTGACCAGACTCCGAGACTCTGACGCAAACCTTGGTTTCGGCTAACATCAAAAGTCTCTTTGTTTTAAATTTTTGATTGGCCTAAATTATTTCATTTTTTTTTGCATTCCTTTCCTTTTCATTGTTTTTGTTATAAGTGAAGTTATGCATGGAACCTCTCTGGTTTTTTCTTAGTTATTCGTCACAAATGAGTAGGCTCTGGTTCCGTAAACTTCCGGTGTTTTTCGGTCAGGTTCAGATTTTTCATCTTCCGATTTTAAGGGTTGCCTTCTCGTTAGTTGATTATATATATATATATATATATATATATATATATATACAGTGTAACCCGGATATAAGAGAGTTGTCGGGACCGGAGAAAAAGTCTCTTATATCCGGGTTTGGTCTATTTTATATACATTAACACAGGCTCTAATTTGGGACCAGAGAAAATCTCTCTTATATCCGGGTTACACTGTGTATATATATATATATATATATATATATATATATATAAGTTTAAACAGAGAAAGAAAGAGAGAAATGTTTTAAAGAAAAGCGCAAATGCCTTTTTTTTTAATTTGAATTCTTTTTAGGTATTTTAATAATATATTTTATTTGATTTTTTTTTTTTATTGCGATTCACTACAAAGACATTTTTGAAGATTCAAAAAAGTTTGATACTATTTCCGAATGTGAACCATTTTTTTTGTTAAATTATTTTGTTTCCTTTTAGCAACTGTTATATTATTTGGGGTATATGTTATACCCAGAGCAACGAGGTGGACTCATCCTAACGTGTATGTGAGAAAGGAACGTGGGACTAGAGGAGACAAAAAAAACCGTATTTAGCTGTCGTCTGAGAAAATACAGTAGCAATTTACAGCTAGACGTTTTTTTCGGCGGTTGGAGCCGTTACTGGTGGATTCAACGCGCCTAATCTTAATGGAGTACTGGAGTGCCATCCTGAACCCCAAGTTAGATAGGGAGCGGGGAGCTAGCAGGAGAAGGGGCGATTGTAGCTTGGATGATCTGATCGAAGAGTTTGGTCTCATCGATACCGGGTCGATCACCCCGAGGGGAAGATGTGGACGTGGGCTCATAATTGTCCTTCTACCCGGATGGTTAGCTACCTGGATAGAATTTTAGTTAGAGGAGCCGACGTAGACTTGTTAGATTGTCCCAGGTTCCACAGGTTAGGCTATTCAGACCACAAACTCGTTTGTGTCCGGATGGCGTTAGATTGTAGGTCTAGAATGGTTGATTACTGGAAGTTCAATCTGTCTTTACTGGACAGGCGGGACTTCCAGGAACAGCTAACTAGCTTAGTGCAGCGAGAGCTACATGGACCAGGTAATTAGACATAGGTTAAGCAAGATATCTTCTGAAGCGGGGAACATGGGCGCAAAATTGCGCAAGGAAGAGATTCGTCGAGGTTCCTGTCAGCACATTCGTGAAGACAAAACCCCGGAGGGACATTCTCTTCGGGCCACTAACGACATGTGCGAGGCGTATCGGCGACATTTCGAGAGCAGGTTTACCAAGGAGCCTGGTCTCCGTGACGAGGAGTTTCGCAGCTAATTGGCTGACTTTCCTCGGCTTTCGACGACTGAAGCTGCTAGCTGCGAGGGAGAGATCACGGAGGGCGAAGTCTACGTGGCATTGAAGAAGGTCGGCAGAGGCAAGTCGCTCGGTCTGGATGGTTTGCCCTATCAATTGTACTTCAGGCTGTCGCACATTTTTGTCCCGATTTTGACTGTCGGGTTTAACAACTGGTTCCGGCAGGGGGCCATCCCCGTCCGGTTCACCAGGGGTGTGATCAAAGGGCAAGGGTGTTGGGCGGGAATGATTATAGGTCCATAACTCTGCTAAACACAAGTTAAAGATTTTGACCAAGATCCTGCAGGGGCATTTGCAGTCATTTGCCGAGACTCTTTTGGGCCCTGAGCAGACTTGCGCTGTGATGGGCCGAATAATTCAGAGCAACCTGCATCTGATCCGCACGATCTTAGAGTGTAAAAGACGATGATGAGGCCGCGTTCATCAATTTATATCAGTCCAAGGCATTTGATAGGGTTGATCATCGCTACCTTGCGGCTGTCCTGCAGGCCGCTGGATTCGCACCCAACTTCTGCCGCTGGATTAGCCTCCTGTATCGCTCCCCCAGTGCTGTGGTACAGGTGAACGGGAAGCTATCGGGCGCTTTTGTGCTGTCTAGGTCGGTCCGTCAGGGTTGTCCACAGTCTCCCCTACTTTATGCTTTGGCGTTGGAGCCTCCCCTTCACCGGCTGAGAGTCAGAGCATGCAGTCCGGCCGTACGCGGAATTGCCGTTCCTGGAGGGGCTTGAGCAAGGGTTTCCGCGTACGCCGATGACGTATCTGCTTTCGTGTCGTCCCGCAGCGACATTGAGGCGGTACTGAAGGCGCTTGATAGGTACGAAAAGGTGACAGGGGCCAAGATTAACCGCGACAAGTCGTTTGGCTTGCGGTTAGGTAGAAGGGGGTCGATCTTCCGGGGCCTTTCGGTTGGACGGACGGCCCTGTCCGCATTCATGGAGTGTGGTTTGAACCCGACCTCCAGCTGGAGAAAAATTGGTCTGAAGTACGAGCAAAGGTCGACGCAGTCAGTCAGACTTGACATCGACGGAGGTTGTCCGTGAAGGGCAGGGAGGAGGCGTGTGCCACATAAGTTTTCCCGATTGTCCTTTATCGATTGTCCGTACTTCCTCTCTGGAGAGATCATAAGAAGCCGCTCGAGCGCTCGCTCTCCTCCGTTTTATGGAGGGGACGCAAGCATCATGTCGACAAAGAAGTCTGTGCACAACGTCCGTGTCATGGGGGCTGGGAATGCCACACTTGGCGAGCCACAAACTAGCCTCGAGGTTGGCTTTCCTACGCCGCTCTTTGACAGGAGATTTGATTATGGCGGGGATTGTATGGGACGCGTTCCCTTTCCTTACTATCAGTCACCTCATTACGCGGTGTGAGCGTCGTCGTAAACCCCGGGATCAATCTGATTTCCTTCGCGAGTGACGGTACGCTTTGACGATCATTCCTCGGTTCAATGAACTTTCACAGCCTAGGAAGGTCTTATTATTTAGTGGAGGGGGTTGCGAAGGATTCTCTACGTAAGCGGATCGACTTGTCGGGGGAGGAGTATCGCTCTTTCTGGTCTTGGGCGCCAGCGGCGGATTATCTCAGTAACCCTGAGTTTTCGCTTACCTGGCGATTGGCTCGAAATCGACTTCCTCTCAATGACATGGTCTTCATATGGGGCTTGGCGGATTTGCCAGACTGTGAACAGTGTGACCTTGGTTTAGAGGAAACGGCTTTTCACGCCTTCTACCATTGTCTCCGGGTCCGTCCCTTATGGGGCCATGTCGGCGAGTTGACGGCTCGTCTCACTCCCGAAAAGTTCGTGCTCATTGATCGCGCATACGCGTGTGACAATGTGTCGCCTCCGTATTCTGGGGTGAAACGAATGGTGTTTCTGACGCTGCTGGCCACGGCCCGAATCGTGATTTGGACGACGCGACAAGAGGAAGTCTTGCGAGGCAATCGTCTTTCGCATCAGGATCTAATCCGCTTCATTGTGCATCAACTCAAAATGAAGATTAGAACTGATAGAAAACGCTTGTATTCGACAGTCTTCAGCGAAAGTTGGGTGACTGAGGCGAGCTTGGTTTGTTTGAACGGGGCTAGCCTTGATTTTCTTTTTTAGGTAAACTTACGTCACATCGGGGTGGTTTCCTGCGGGGCCCTCATATTGGTTAGGCTAGACAAGGTTTTGTGTACCTAGTTAATGTGAGTAAGTGTTGTTCCTGGCCGGTTCTCGGCTGCCTCTTTGGTTATGATCCAAGTTGTGATTTCCAACCACCCCAGTTTGTTTTGGCCCTTTTTATCTCGACTGGGTCAGTTTTTTATTTCCCATGTCCGTATATTTCCCCCCTTTCGCACTCCCTTAGCGAGAGAGCTTGATTTTGTCCAATAGGCCGAATACAGCGGCCTCTCCTTTTTGAGGGTTGGACGGGTCCTATTTTAAAATCGGTTATATTTAATTTTATTTTGTGTTAATATTTTAGTTTGTTATTGGGTTCATCTCCCCCGCCTCTCATTCTTCATGATTAGATTTTTAAATATAATAATTTATTATCATTAAATTTTTATGGCATGGGGCGCGTTTTGTAGGTTCCTCTTGAGAGGATGTGGTATTATGGTGTATGGAGGATTGATTGGTGACGGACGAGTTTTTTTTTTTATGGTGCATGCGAAAATTGTAATGAGTGAATGGGTGGT
Source organism: Acanthosepion pharaonis (assembly GCA_903632075.3). Lineage (NCBI taxonomy): Eukaryota > Metazoa > Mollusca > Cephalopoda > Sepiida > Sepiidae > Acanthosepion > Acanthosepion pharaonis. The sequence goes on along the minus strand of CAHIKZ030001567.1, from coordinate 135,886 downwards.
GAATCGGATTAGCTAGGTATAAGATAGTTATGACCAGCCCCAATCCCTCTCCTTTTTCGGCCTTGTGCCATAATTATGTATTTTTACATATTTTTTTTTCCAGAGTGACTGAACTCAACTAAGTAATAGACATTACGGCAGTGGCGACGAGATAGTGGAAATTAGAAAAGAAAAAAAAACAAAAAAAAAAAACAAACAAAACTTTCTTCTGCTAAAATGGAATAGGTTACAGCTACTTTCCCAACGCCAAACACAGGTTTTGGTAGCGTTCTTAAGCGTAAGAGAAGAAAAAAAAAAAAAAAATCATCAAGTCTAACGGATTCCTTTTCAAAATTAATTCCGGTATTTAATTACGCCCCGGAAGCTAACCTCACGTTTAAAGTATATTGTCGACATTTTGAGGAATTCTTTGAAAAAAAAAAAAAAAAAAAAAAAAAAAAAATGTGGGGTGGTCTGACTAAAAAAACAACAAAAAAACAGGTGCAACTAATACTGAGGAGGCTAGGAGCAAAAAGATCACGAAAGAGACTAATTTTATATTATCACAATAATAATAAAAAAAACGAAACAAGTGGCATGAATTTTAAAAACGCGGTAAAAGTTTTGTTGACAATTTTTGGCGAAAAAAATCTGTTTTCCATGCCAGATAAGTTTTCAACTTTGAGAAAAAAAAGATGATTTTCCGTATATGCAGGGGCTGTGAAAAGAGTAAATTAAAATATTCAACAGAAGACCAGTTCAAATGTTTAAATTTTGTGTTGGGTCTGAAGTCACACAAAGATAACGTACTAAGAACAAAAATGGTAGGAAAAGGTTGAAGAGGACCCAGGGATAATTTTTTTCCAGACGATGGCTGAGGAGTGTTAACGGTTTAATAAATTTAAAACATGACACGTGTCAGATTGAAGAACCGGAAGAAATGAAAATGGAGGTCGAAGCAATAAAAAAAAAAAAAAAAAAATATGACGGGCAAAAAAATAATACTGCACCAAAACCCTGTTATGATGGTGGGGAATGCATTTCCGGAAAAATCGCCCGTTTAAAACAAATATTTTTGTTGTGGGAAGCTTGAACGCAAATAAATAAATAAATAAAAAAATAAAAAATAAAAACCGTGCTAAATGAATTGATTTTTGTGAAAGTCTCGCTACCCAAATTTGAATAGAAAATTTATTCGCGTCTGCTTGAACAACAAACAGAAGACCCCTACAATTAGGGCTCTGATATTACTATAATTTCAGAAGAGACTTGGTAAAAAAAAGATACACCGAAGCGGGCAGTGTCTGGAGTGGGTAACTAAAAATAGTAGGTGAATTGAATTGCGAAGTCTTGTTCCAAAACACATGTTAGTAGCTTACGTGACAAAAGGAAAACAGTTAAATTTATTTGGTGCAGATTGGCTACTCTGGTTTAATTTATGGAATGAAACAATCAATTCTCTTTGTGAGTCCGTCAAATGTGAATATTGACAGTTTAAAGAAAAAATGATATAAGAGTATAAAAACTTGTTTACAGAGGAATTGGGTCTCTGTACAAAAGTAAAGGCGTCTTTACAGATAAAAGAAAATGCGAGACCGACTTTTTAAACCATAAAACCTTTACTGCAATTGAGAATGAACAAGGAACTGGACAGACGTCATAATATGGGAGTTATTTCACTAGTCGATTCAAGTTGAACTTCACCTATTGTAATTGTCAAAAAAAAAGGAAACCTGATAAGTTAAGATTGCGCAGATTATTCAACTAGGTTGACTAACACCCTGCAAGAAGCAAATTATTCGTTGACAAGGACCGAAGAAGTATTTATATAATTACACCGAATTATGTTCTTCAAAACAGACTTGTCGGATGCGTACTTTCAAAATGGATAAAAAAATTTCTTATAATTAATACGCATAAAGGGTTATTTCCGGTTTAATAGATTATCGTTTGGTGTAAAAGTCGCTCTGGCAATTTTACAGCAAATTATAGATACTATGGATGCTGACCGGAAGTCGATTTTTCAGTTGGATACTTGGATGATTCGAAGCAAAATGGCAGACGAACACAGAAGCCACATCGCAAGAATGTTTGAACGACTAAGAGAGTTTGGTTTTAAACTGGCTGAATACAAATGCCAATTATGTCCTAAGTTAAATTTAAATATTTAGACCAAATCATTGATTAAAATGATTGTAGACCGGATTCCTGAAAAAAAAAAAAAAAAAATGAGAGCCATAAAGGATCCTTCTTCAAACATTTCTACACTACAATCATTTTTAGGAAAGGTGAATTATTATAGTCAATATATAGCGAAAATGTACGAGCAGAGAATTCCATTGAACAGGCTACGCAAAAAGATAAACAATGGAATTGGTCGGCTGTCTGCCAGAAAGCATCTGAAAAAAAATACTAACTTCTGAGCTTCAATTATTTTTAATCTCTTTTACAGGTGGATGAAGTTATTATATTTGTGTTTTTACACGACGGAAAAACAAAATCTGTTGTTACTCATATGTCAAGAACTTTATAGCCAAATTGAAAAAGAAGATTTTGCAATAAAAAAAGCCCGCCCAGTGTTAGACGTTAGAAATTTTGTACTACAAACCGTTCATAAACCACTTTTGGTTTAAATATTCGGCTCGAAAAAGGACATTCCCGTACATTCGGCAAACCGCCTACAACAATGGGCAACGGTATATTTTCACTACTGAATATTTGCCATTGAAAGAAATGAGACATGCGATTAGTCTCTGAAGATTAATACCTAAGTGTATGGGTGGGTGGTGTACTTGAAGATACCGCCATTGCCTCGATAAAAGCTGAGGAAGAAATAAAATATACTCTATGGAATAAAATAAGAGTGTTATCAATTACGAAAGAGGATATTAACAATGAATCCCAGAAAGACGGTAGTACTATAAAAATGGCCGAATATATAAGGCGTGGGGGTGGGGAAGGAAAAACAAATAAATTAAAAATATTCAGTAATAAGGAAAATTCGTTTTTCACACGTGACAGATGTTTAATGTACCAGAGACATTGTAAAAACAAATATTGAAACAGTTCCACTGGGATATTTCGCATGAAAACATTCATGCGAAGTTATGTTTACTGGAATGGCATGGATCAGGATATCGAAGATCTAATGAAGTCTTGCCAAGACCGTGAGTGGACGGCTAAATTGCCACCAGTAAAAATTCAACCTTGGCCAAAAACGAAAATGCCATGGTTCAGTTTACATATGGGTTGTGTAGGACCAATGAATGGCTTGTACTATTTAGTAATAGGAGATAGTTTTTTCCAAGTTGCCAGTCGACAACCAGGTGTACCATTATGATATTACGAGAACTGTTTGACAGATTTGGAATTCCGGACTCAATAGTAACAAGTAATGGTACACCGTTTATGGCAGCTGAATTCAAGGAATTTTGCAAAGAATTATCGAATATGTAAACCCCACCGTACCACCCGAGATCAAATGGGTGCGCAGAAAAAGTAGATGCTTTTAAAAAAACCTTGAAAAAAAAAATCAAGAGAAGAGACTCATGGAAGAGTCATTTCAACAATTTTTGGCCGCTTATAGGCAAACTCCAAACATACTTGTTTAATCAGAAAATGTCATTTGATAAACTGTTGCCGACGAATAAACTAATAAATAAAAGATGTTATACCCCGAGCGACGAGGTGGAATTGCCCGCACGGGTAAAATATGAGAACGGAATGTGGAATTACATTACCTGAAGTAAGAAGATAAGGAAGAAAACGGCTATTATCACCATTCTATATCATTATAACCCCTTTTGCTGCCGCCTACACCCGGTGATGTAACCACGTTTAGTGGTCCGGTCCTCAGGATCTTAGGGCGACGTCTAACCACAGCGCTGGTCAATGCTGAGCTGGTCCAATCTGGTTGTTGGCCACTGGCCACTTCGATCCATATCAACTACGTTCACGTTGCGTTCTTGATCTCAGAGCAGTGGAAGATTTGTGGCACCTTGCATTATTAGAAATATTCATAGAAATATGATTTAATTTTTTTTTTACTCGGTTTATTAAACAGGTTGTTGATTTTTTTTTAAACGGAAAATAATTGAGTTGAAAATAATTCACTAGAGTTGTACTTAGACGATCCTAAGGAAAGAAGAAGGAAGGGGAAAGAAAAGAGGAAGAAAGGGAAAAAAAAAGGAAAGAGACATGGATGATGCATGACCCGGTCATAAGCGAAGATAGGTGTCAGAAAGATATCTTGGCCTGCGTGTTGGCCGAATTTTAAAAGACAATAGAGAATTGTTATTTGAAATGAAAAAAAGAAAGAGAGGGAAAAAGAACCAGGCTTGATGACAGTGTATTGAAATTGATAAGAATATCGGTCAAAGCACCTAGCCTACTTTTTGCGTGGAAAGACTCATTGTCAAATTGGAGAAAGGGAATTTTTTTTTAGAACAATAGAAACGAAATTTTTTTTTAATCGGAGAAAAAGTGTCTTTTGGGTTGAGGGGAGTGACCGGTGGAACGGTATACAGATCCTGACCTATTAAGAATTGGAAACCCACGATAATAAAGTGGGGACATTTTCAATGTAGATAATTAAGATTTTCTGACTGTCGGGTCTGACAAAAAACAAGAGGTGAAAAAACGATTGTCTCAGCTCACAGATGGCGCCAATATTCTTTCCTGAAGTCACATCTAATTAGCGGCAGGCTGTTTTGACAGAGCCCAGGTAAGAAAAAGCCAAGATTGTCATTTTTTCGTACGTGCAAAAAAGGGCAAAATTAGATTTTGTTTTTTTAAAACAAGAACGATGTAAGCCACGCCCGATTTGAGATGGGAGGCGCCCAACCACAATCTCATTAGCCGAAAGCGGTCACGTGGCATACGGGAGAGAGGAGGAGAAATGCTCGATCAGGAACCATTGGTCAAAAAACGGTCACCTGACATACGAGAAACCGGGAGAGATGGGTGTACGCCTCCCCACCAAAGGCACTGTGAGGAAGTAGGGGTGAAAACAATAGCGATAATGGGGAAACAGAATTAATGCGGCTATTGGAATTATCGAGAAACCCCTGACGCCAACAGACCCACCCCGGTTTGCTGCGGCGTCAATAAAAGCAGGACCCCAGTCGACAGAAATCAGTTGAGTTGAGAGTTTCGGCAGAGTTGCAGCTGGACCGCGGGCAGGGATAGAGCCTGAACGCGGCCATCAGGCCCGATTCACTCGCCCCTTTGCGGGCAAGAGAATCCTCAGACAAGAAATCCTTCCAGCCCAAATCGAAGAAGAAGAAGATTGCTCGCAAGCCTCAGAGAAGTTGCAGCCAAGTCGAAGAAGAAGAAGATTGCTCGAAAGCCGCAGAGAAGTTACAGCCAAGTCGAAGATAAGAAGAAGAGCTGCAGGCCAGACAGGCCGAAGAATTGCAGGCAGACAAGAAGAAGAATTGCAGGCCAGACAGGCAGCAAGAGTTGTGGCAGAGTTACGGCAGAGTTCAGCCCCGGCAGCGAGACAGTTCAGCCCCGGACGGCAAGAGAAGAGTTCAGCCCCGGACGGCAGCGAGAAGAGATCACCCCGGACGAAGAGATCACAGAGAGTTGCGGCTGAGTTGCGGCAAGAAATCCTTTCCACCCAAGTCGAAGACAAGAGAATCTTTCCACCCAAGTCGAAGACAAGAGAACTTCCAGCCTAAGTCGACGAAGAAGAAGAATCAACTGCGAATGATCGATAGAAATTAGCCCCAGTGTCGAGCTAAACCACGCTCCGACATACACAATTCTAAAGAGTAGGCAATTCGAAATCTTTATGTTGTGTGATAGAAGCTTGGTGCCATAGTCCACAGAGCGGGTCGGGAAATGAGAACAATTTTGTTTTTATGTAACGGACATTAGATATAAAAGGTTGTTACCCTTTTTTTTTTTATCAGCAATCTTTTTGTCTCGTGAGTTTTTTTTTTTCTCTTTTATTTGTGTTTTGCCACCCCCGTCGGACTCAACTTGTATCGGCCCCAATCCCTACTTGTCCCGTCTGTCTAAGATCTAAACACAACGTGGGTAGACAGACCGGAGATCAGTACAGTTCCTTCAGTAACCAGGTATTGGAAGCGAGTTGGGAAAGGCGAGGCTGGTGATCATCTAACCAAGGGGTTGGAGCGGCACGCTTGGAACCAGGAGGAGCGACCAGGAGGAGCGACGTCACAGTTGGCGCCGTAACCAAGGGATTCGACCCTGGGCCAGGTGTGTAACCGTCACAGATTGAAGGTTGTCGTAATCGCGGTGTTAGTTCAATCCGTGACAGGTGCTATATTAATGAAAAAAAATATCTTCACGACGAAAAATAAAACGAAAGATTCATGTGGTTAATCTTCAATTGGTTTATTTAGTCTTGGTACGAGAGAAATTAATTCTTTCTGCATCAATCACTATAGTGGCACTAGGTCTTGGAGGCCTTGGGTTCAAAGTTCTTTAGAATCAGGAAATCTGGTGGCAGCTGGCGTGGATTTCAGAGGCTCTCGATGCGGGTTCTCAGTCCTAAGTCTCTGAACTCGCAAAGTAATCTGTTTATATACACTTCGACCCAAAACTGGCTTGGGGTCGAAGGGTTCTGGGGATACGGTGATTCTTCAGTTTTCACGTTGATCCTAAAAAGGTTTTCTTTGTCCCCTATTCTTGCTTTCTTAATCAACTTTCCAAATTTGGAGAATTATCCACCTTCTTGGAAGTAGTTACAGGGATGGCTTCCTCTAACTCCAACCTCCTTCACTTCACATCTCACACCACCACTCCAGAGGCGTTGATAGATTCCGCCTCTTCCTCCTTCTTTTTCTGTATTCTAAATCGGCCCAACTCTCAGGGCATAACTTCTTGTGACAAATTTAATTTTCTAAGTGCGTAGGCAAAAGGGCGTAATTTATTCTCCTCATTAATTTCAATTTTCTGACGCCCTTTCACTTCCCTAGATTTACCTCTGTCCAGCGAGCACACAAACCAGACTACTGCGTTATCATGTAACCTTTCGAGCGATAAAATTATTTCCCAATTTGTTTTCGTCAACGAAAATATATTTGTTTACTTAGATTCTTGACAAAAGTCAAGTCCTCCCTCCTGGAACCGATCGCTGTTTCAGCGAAAAGATAATCCCGACCACATTTTTGTCACGACAGAATCAATATTCATATTCCTAACACTCACAGCGGCTTCATTCATGTGTTTTTTTTTCTAATTTCCGTGGAAAGAGATAAACCATTTTCCAATTTGCTTTACCCGCTTACCAAGGATCGAACCTAGAAACTAGGAAATGAACGCACCTTAACTTGGGGGGGGGACACACACACATGACTTGCGAGAGGGAAAATTGAACATTTAAAGAAGAAAAAAACTAACCATGAAGAAGACAATACATGGTTGCCTGTAAAAGAAACAACTCGAATTAGGTATAATCGTTATATATATATATATATATATATAGTTTTGCAATAAATCTGGAGTATTTATATTAATGCTTCTATGTTCATCTATGGTCTACTAATACCATTTATAAGTAAATGCAATTTTCGATATTCAGAAGATTAAAATTGCTATCAGGAAAAACATGCGGTACAAAAGTAAATGTGACATTTTGTGGGTGGAGAGAGTAAGCATGTAGCATCTATTAACACAGTCGGTTGTCAAGTTCTTTATTATCTGTTAATTTTCTGGGGATAAACGCCCATGCATACAAGATCCACCTTTGATAAAATGTCTTTAAAAAAATGCGTTACGTTTGTAAAATATCACATTGTTTTGCACGTGTCGTGTCTTATCTGTAGTAATTATTCCTCTGAATTAGTTCCAGTTAACCTGGTTAATTAGGCTTGAGGGTGGGGTGGGGGTCATTGATTGCTGATTGGACTTGAGGGTGGGGTGGGGGCATTGATTGCTGATTGTTTTGAACACGTCATTAAGTGTAGGCCGTGATACGAAATTGGCGTTCCATTGACTTCATGTTCGAGATTTAGTCGTTGTCGGCAAACATTGAAACATCAATCATCGCCAGTTGTTATCAGTTTCCAGCAGATAAGGTACTCTGATGATTCTCATGTGAACAAAGGCAACTGTCATGCTCGGACCGGGATTTTCCAACGTGGGTAGATTGGTAGTCCGGAAGGTTTTCAATAATTAACTGCCACCGGTAATGGTAATATTTGACTATATCAAAAGTATTGTTTTTGAACATGAAAGTGAGGAACAGAAGGAAAGTCTAAGCTCGGGTACTAGTGTCTAATCCTATTCACAATTACGATTCTTTGTAAATCAAAATGTGAAGTAAAATAAAATATTATGATACATGTCTGTTTTGTTTTGTTGTTTGCTTTTTTTAATGCGTTTTAACTGTATCTGTTAGATTTTCTAGATTTACAAAATATTTACTAATTATTACTAAATCATCAACCTTAAAGCTTTAATTGTATCTACCAAGCCCAAAAATCTGTTTTCGTTACTAGAAACAGTATTTATTACTTCTACAGTGCAATGATATTAATAGTCGTACTGTTGTTGATTGATTACAATGAAATTCCATAGAATAAAGTGTACATTAATAATAGTCAACTAATTCTCTATTAATAGTGGGTTGAGTGGCACAAGTGTTGAATTGCTGTGGAATTTGATGCAATATTCATCTTCGTTGGGTTGTTACAATATTTGCGATTCACCGTTGGCTTTATTATTTCATCAACTGTGGGCGCTTGTTAATTTTATGTGCAATACTTCCGGGGTCGAATGGTGTTAAATTCAGTCTGCGTCCCATGGCTGCCACAACTTCATTATCACAGCTACACTACTTATTTACCTATTCTGCCACACACATCATCGAGCTGAGTTCACTGATACAAATTAATAAAGGCGAAACCATTCAGTGTAATGTCACTAATCTTTTGACATCAGTTTGTTTTGAAATATTCACTTTTTTTTTTTAATGTTGAAGGCAATTAAAATGTTTGAAATTAAGAAATTTTCTGAAAAAATTTCGAGAAATTAGACAAATTAATTGGTTTTAATTAAATCCAAATACTATTTACATTATTCGGACTATTGTCCTCATCTTTGTCGCCATATTTATTACAACGTTTCGGCCGTTGTACGCTCCGGCATTCTTCAGGTGGTTGGAATGTCGAACTGAACCGTTTATTTCCTCAAGGACACATGGCACAGTGAATAAAGACGTTAGTTATATCCAGTGACCGGACCGAAAGAGTGCGAGTTCAATACCTGGTTAAGGCGGTAGAGGACTTGCAGAGGGCAATTAACAGGAGATAACTGATAACTGACATCCATTAGACATGGCACGTGGAACTAGAACAGTCTGCCCCAGTGAGCGAAATAAAGGGATCAGTTCGACATTCCAACCATCTGAAGAAAGCCGGAGCGTACAATGGCCGAAACGTTGTAATAAATATGGCGACAAAGATGTGGACAATAGTCCGAATAATGTAAATAGTGTACATAATACCTCATCTCAGAAATATAGATAGATAATTCCAAATAATAAAAGAGTTCATTAAATGACATAAATCGCTGACGCAGAATAATTTGTAATTTGTTTTGTGGGGTTGAATTTTTAAATTTCCCGGCTTCCATAGTACTTTTCTCTCTTTTTGTGCTCGTAAGAATTACTTTTCTCTCTTTTTGCGTTCGTAAGAATTACACTAAGTTGTGTACAATTGTTTTAGTTCGATTTACTTATCGTTATTCAATGTTTTTGTTCCGTCTACTTGTTGTTTCTTAACGAATGCAGTTTCCTTTGGCTTTCCTCGTCGTTAAAATCCACCTCTCTCTCTCTCGTTTTAGTTATTCGACTCTCCCTTTTCTCTGATGGTCTCTAGTTTTCGTGAATACTTACAGGATAAAACATGTCATCACTGTTGTCATAATAATGTTGCATCGTCGAGTGAAAAAATCCCCTGAAAATCACCGATATAAACACTGTATTTATCTAGCTTTAACTCTAGACGAAGACCTCAATTTGTAATCAAACTAGCTATCAGCCTTTTTTCGACTTTACTCACGATAACCTTTTTAACGTTCTTTCTTGCTTTCCACACATAAAACTTCATTTCGATTGTGAAATGCGTTTGTCAACAATATTTCATTTTCTTTTTTTATTTATTAACATTTCGAAACACGTCAAATGTTTCCTATATTAAAAGTGACATGCGACAGAATTTGGTTATCAATTTTTATGTCCTAAAAATGATAAGTAATGACATTGCATCTCTGCAGTGTTGGGTCCGTGCACCCAGCGCCATGAACTGCAGCCTAATATATTAACACCTAAATAATTTTCAGAACGACTATTTTCCTTCTTAAAGATGTATACAAGTGGGAGGTCATGGTTAGAGTGAACCTGTAATCAACAATGCTAACAAAAGTAAAAGTAATTCAATTACGTTTACTTTCTCCACTCTCTTAACCAAATCTCATTTTCAAAATCCGAAATCACTTCGAACTTTTATATAATCGATACTGCGTTGATTCTTTAAAAGAGAATATCGATATGTTTGTATTAATTTTAAGCGAAACTTTTCTTTCTCTTTAGTCCGTCCTCGGTATGACGATAAACTACATCCGGGTCCTGGTTAAGACGATAATCTATGTCTGACAGCAAGGACTCTGATCAGGAGTTTTTGAGGAGTGTGGAACCACCTCTTAATTGCTGGCGTTCCCAGGTCCACCCTGACCTGGGGTGGTAGTACTTGTTAGGGTCCCAGCTACGGGTAAATAGTTAACTCCCAAACTGGGGTCAAAACACGATGAAATTGTAAAAATAGGTTTTAATACCAGAAAGACTTTGTAAAAAATTATTACCTGCAATAAATTTTTGAAGGAAAATTTTTTTACCAGCTATACATTTTTGAAAAAAAAAATACCAACAATAAATCTTTTGAAAAAACTATTACCAGAAATAGACTTTTTGACGAAAAAAATATTTCCAGCAATATATTTTTGGAAAAAAAATATTTCCAGCAATATATTTTTGGAAAAAAAATATTTCCAGCAATATATTTTTGGAAAAAAAATATTTCCAGCAATATATTTTTGGAAAAAAAATATTTCCAGCAATATATTTTTGGAAAAAAAATATTTCCAGCAATAAAAATTTTGTCGGTATTGAGGTTGATATGCCGTGAAACAAACCAAACCAATTATCATTAAGTTTAACGTTCTATTAGAATGCGAAGAATTGCTTAAAAATGAAAGGAGTTCGTGGAAGTTTAATTTGTTGAATTTGTGTCTCAAAAACAATGAATATTGTTAATATTAACAATTCGCAAAAGATTGCCTTTGCCTCATCGACGAACTGTTACATTAAATCATAACTAATTCCTTTACAAAAAAAAAAAAAAATGAATATATTCGATTTTTTTAAGAAAATTATTTTCTAAAAATTAATACAAACATTTATTAATCTTCAAAATATTTCCTTGACTTTTTGTGACCGTATGCAAACATTCTGGAAGTTTTCAAATTCCATCTTGAAAAACTACTCTGGCTTCGACGCAATAAATTTGGAAATAAAGTTTTAAACATCGAAGATATCTTTAAATTTATAATCAGATAAAGAATGTTGCATTGATCGGGAAAATGATAATCTAACAGTGCCAAGTTTGGTGAATATGGCGTGAGCAAGAATTTCTTATTAATCTTATTCATATAATTTCGAGGTTTGATAAAACAAACGTGTGAACGATCATATGTCGTGTAGCAGTCTAACTTTAACTTTTCTTTCATGTAAATTTTTTTTTTGTTTTTTTTTCAATTGCAACACCCAAACTTCGATGGTATCAACTGCAATGCACTGCAGTAACAATTTTACTGAGCATCAGAGATGTAATTAGGCACGGCGTTTATATTACAATACAAAAACGTCATTTTTAAACTGTAGCTTTTACTGTTGATCTTGCTTTGCTATTTCAGGTTAAAAACCATCATTTTTCAGGATTTATTGTTTCTTTTCAATTTTATATAAATTTTTACTTTTAAGCAAAGTTTTTAAATTTTGTCATTTTTTCAGTTTCTTTTTTGGGAGAAAATTTTAGATTTTGATATTTTTTTTTTCTTTCATTTAAATAAATTATATTTTGTCATAATTTCCGCCGCATGTTTGAAGAAATTTTGTAGTTTTTGGTATTTTTATTCAGTTTCATTTTGCATTAAATTTTTTGTTTGTTTTATTTTGGAATAAATTTAATAAAATATTGAATTTTTTCCATTTCGTTTTTACAAAAGTTTTCTGGAGTGCGTAATTTTCTTTTATTTCGTTGAAATTAAATTTTTAAATGTTATTTTTTAGTTTTAGGAGATTTTCTATATTTTATTTTTTTTAAATTTTGCAATTTTTCTATCTAAACTTTTATTTTTCAAAATTTTGTTATTCTGTATTTTGTCATTTTTCTAGTTTTTCTTTTAATCTTTTAAATCTTGTCGTTTTATTTTAAGGATTTTTAAAAAACTTGCGTTAGTATTGTAATGAATTTCTATCGTTTTCATATTTTTCATTTTATGTAAATTTCATCGTTTTTCTTTTTATCTTTGTTCAAATTTTCAATAAAATTCTAAATCCTATTACCGTTTAATTTTTCAAAATATTTTTTCTATTTGAAATTTTTTTCATTTTCTAAATTTTCTTAAATTCTTAGTGAATTTTTTTAATTTTGTTATTTATATACCGATTTAATGAAATGTGATAAAAATAACAAAATTTTAGAAAATTTACTTAAAATTGAAATGAAAAACGGAAAAAAGCGGAAATATTTTCTATATTTTTTTTCAATGTCATTTTAAGCAAATTTTCTAAATTACCTCATTTTCTTTTCGTTATGTAATTTTCTTATTCCGCTTTATTTTTTAAAGACATTTTCTATATTTCTCTTCATTTAAAGCAAATTTTTAAAGTTTTTTTCATTTCATTTATTAAGAAAATCAATAAACTTGGATATTTTCATGCCGTTTCTTTTTGCGTATATTTTCTACATTTTTAAGAAATCTTTTTCCTTTTTACTTTTAGAGAATTTTCTACATATTGTTATTATTCCCGTTTCTTTCTTGATGGAATTTTTTAAAAAATATTATACATTTTTCAGCTTAATTTTGGAGTATGTTTTCAATTTTTTTTTTGTTTTATTTAAGTAAATTTTCTAAATTTTTTACATTCTTTTGTTTTTTTTGGGGGAAAAGTTTTAAAAGATTTTGTTATTTATATTCCATTTCGTTTATGATTTTTTTTTCGTTTCAGAAATGTTCAAAATCGTTCATTCATTTCGTTTCATCTTTGAGGAAATTTTCTGAATGTGTTTATTTGGATTGCATTTTATTTTTTAGGATTTTTTTCAAATTGTTATTTTTATTGAATTTCACGTTTTTCGGTTATTTTCAAAATTTTGTTCATTTTTACATTTTTATTTTAAGTAAATTTTCCAAGTTTTTCATTTTTCCTTTAATTTTTTTTTAAGTTCTCAAAAGTTTGTTATTTTTATTCCATTTCATTTTTCAGGCTATTTTGTATATATTTTTTTATGTATTTTCTCAATTTTTCTACATTTCACAATGACTGACTTTCTTAAAGAAAGAACTAGAGTAAATTTCTTTAAATGTTCTTACATTTATTCAATTTCTCTTTGAAGATATTTTGCATGTATATTTATTCTTTTTATATTTTTTCGGTTTCAGAAATATTTACAAATTTTTCATTTTTTTTCTTTTAATTTTTAAGAAAATTTTCCAAATTTGTTTATTAGTATTCCATTTCATTTTTGAAGATATTTTTCAATTGCTTTTTTTTTCTGTTTTTCTTTGTTTTTTTTTTGTTCTTTTTACAATGATGTTCACCCTTACAAGGTCAGAAAGCCGCTTGAGTTAGAGGATTACAGAATAAGATCCTCAGTTTATGCGGATATATGGAGGACATTACGGTTAACCCTAGACTTGAACAGGTTAAGGTCGTAGTGATCGTGGAAGCATTCCCTCGGGAATAGGTTCCACAAAATAGCGGTTGGCGGAAAAGCTTTTCGAGTGGAATTTACATCTCACCAATAGAATACGAAGGGAATGAATGTGTTGGGTACGCTATAATGGGCGTGACATGGTGAGTCTGGACCGTGGAGGTTTTGAACAGATGGAAGTAAGGAATGCAGTTCATGGGAACATTTTCCATGGAAAGAGCGAGAGGCTAGCAACGTGTCGTATGTGGAAAAGGTGTTGTAAGGGCGCAGACATTACTCACAATAATTCATCACTCACAAGGCCGCGGAGACGCTTTTCTATAACACTGGTGTGATTTTAGAGGAAAATTTTTTTTATTAACATGTAAATCAGAAATATTTCTGTTTGAATTTTCATATTTGTTGTTGTTGTTGTTATCACAAAGTTTCAGTCGCGGTGTTCTCTGGCGTTCGGGCCAATCCAGGTAAGTTTCAAGGAATTTCAAACTGAACTCTTTATTTTCAGGTGTCGGCAACATTTTGCCGACTATGTGCCGATTCATAGGGAACCTTGATAATGCCCTGCATCCACGAAGATACCATGAAAAAAAGACTCATATTTATCTATTTATAAATAATTACAATATATAAAAATGGATTGAAAAATGTAAAAAAGAAAAGAAAATGGCAGTGAATAAATTTTGAGTTGTTTTAGAGATTATCGTGGAAAAATACAAGGAAGAAAGGTGAATAAGGCTTTCTTTGGATAAGTCGAGTTTAGAACAGTCTAGAACAGGGGTCAGCAACCTTTTGCTATGTACCAGTTTAGGTTTTAAAATCATTTAGTGTACCAACAGCATATGTATTTTTATACAAGTCAAGGTCAATATACCTTTTCTACAATATATTTTATATAGTAATATATAGTATATATACTGTAGTATCTATTAAAATTGAAACAGCTAATTATCTTTTTTGTGTTGCAGTAGTTATTGGTTTGGACTTTGTGATGTCATTTGCGGCTGCGTGCCATTGAAAATTGTAGGTTGCCGACCCTTGATATATATTTCAAAACTAAATTTTATTGTATGTTCGACTTTGTTTGAATCTCTCGTCTTGTTCTCATTTCGTACTGCTGAGTCATTAACTTGCTTAGTTTGCATTGAGTCCAAAGGTATATTATTTCCGATATTTAACTCACATTTATTATGGCGCCGAATTCACAAGGACGTTGAACCTTGAATCTAACCCGCCTTTTGAGGAGTAGTGTTGCCAATTGTCATGCTTGACTGCAGTCACTGAACCGTCTCAGATCTACTGCAACTACTGAAGCTTTGCTGACATGTCCCCTTCTCTCTTTATTAGCCGCTCCTATGTTGGATCTATTTCTACGCTAGGTCTACTAAGGGGTTCCTCATAGCCTAGCATAGACGCTGATTCTTTCAGACGTCTGACTACCCAGTGTTTTCCTGTCAAGTATTCTTACTTCAAACCGCAGAGGTTAATGACCACCATTTTCCCTCCATACATGATCTTCTTCTCCATGTAGGTACCTCCAAAAATTCGCTAAAAAAAATACCATGATGAAAAAAAAAAAAGCCCAAACTTAATAAAGACAAAGTTTTATCGTCAAAATGTTTGTCCTTATTAAGAGGAAAGATCAAAGTATTTTTTAATTTTTAAAAAATCCTTTCTAGCATGTTCGAACTTTTGGTTAAAAATCTTGTTTTTCTTGCGTCAGCAGATGAGCCAAGATTAGTATTAGGAAATTTAGCGTCTGGAAAATGGAAACGCTTAATACAAATAATCAATATTTTTAAAAAGAATTTTTAATTTTTTTTGTACGCGTATAAACGTTCCGATTTTTGTAGATACGGATGATCATACACGAGATTATCAAAAATAATAGCGATGTCTATAGTAAATTTAAAGACAAAATTTCTTAAGGTCAGTACAACATAAGATTATGGAGATTATTTTCCTAAATATTTAAGTTCATTGAATACTTAAAAATTAAATGAAAACGCGCTCACGTCATTTTCTTAAATTATGCTTTACAGATAAAGTCTTCCTAGAACAAAATTAAATCTGTCATCACGCTGACAACACGTCAATACAGTTGGATTAAAAAAATGTATTTTTACGATATTTTAAACTTAAAGAAAATAATAATTGTTTCAAATCAGATTAATTATACACTTTAAATCAGTTGATATTCCTCAAATATTGTTTCAGGAAAGTATATTTTATTTTTGGAAGATTTTTTAATAAAGAGAATTACATTGCGATGAAAGACGACTGAAAAATGGCGCTAATCAGGTATTTTAGCAAAAAAGAAAAAAAAAATAGAAAAAGAAAGAATTCTTCCAGTTAGTTTTTGAAATATAGCAAAGTATTTTGCTTATTGGAAATATAAAATTTACTCTATAAGCTTGAAATTAAAACTAAAATAAAAGCTTCAAGTAATCTTTCATTTATTTTAGTTTTCAAATTCATTTTAAACCTAAGGCATCACGATTTTTTTTGTGGACATAGCTAATTAAGTGGCTCCTACTAATAATCTCCGGTTTATCATGTTAATTTCCTAATATACTTTGTGAAAATCCTACAGAACTGAATTTAACATCCGATGATTATTTCTAAGAGCCATAAACGTATTTCACTCATTGCCTTAATGCGCAATGATTAAACAAATCAGCTCACAACTTTGCTCTATGCGTTGTTTTTGTAGCTGTGTTCAACAAGCAACTATAGTTTCCTATTTTCTCAACTCTTCTCTTGAGGAAAGCTAACTTTTTTTTTATTTACTTAACAGTTTCGAAATTAATTTTTTCAACTTTGTTCTAAATTCGCATTCGCATGGCCAAAAAATGGAACTTCACTGACTTGACGCCAATGTTAAAAATGAACAACGCTTTATTTATTTTCCATTTGTTAGTGAGTTGACACTGTTTGTATATACATAAAAAACAAAAAAATCTGTCACTTCACAAGTCTGCATCCATAGTGACAACAAATATTTCTTCTTTGGCCTTGACACAAACGAAGATTTACATTGATGACCTTAGCAACGTTCTTGTCCCGTTCAACTATTTGTGGACTGCGAACTCGTTTTTTGAACGAGTGAAATAGCAAGTCGGAATGGGGACAAAATTTTAGACATCAATAGCGTCGTTTTTTCTTTTCTTTTCTTTTTTCTGTTGATATAATTTTCCTGACCCAGCCGTTAATTCTATTCCTTCATGTTCTTATGATACATAACGTCATCAGTGTCTAATATTTAGCAAACAAATCTTGCAGGCCATTAAGTTGGAGTTTCACTGGGCGTTCCATTATGGTAGCCACGTGTTTTAACAATTGCGGTTTTTAGTTAATATCTATATACATAGGACAAAGCATAGCATAGAAACATATTTTCACATTCTGTATTAGATTTGTTTTCTTCTTACGTAAGTAAAGCTTCAGATATGCAAGGGACATAAGCTTGCATGTCGATAATGCTAAATGTCTCATCGCTTTATGAGCGCCGACTAAAATGCTTGTCTCCTAAACCAAGTCGCTTATGTAGTGAGATTGATGTCGTATTTTTAAAACATGACTTAAACTGGTTAGTGGTTTATTGATGGGATAAGAAGGGAGACAGTTTGGATTAATTTAACGTTGGGAATTGTATTCAGAGTGATGGGAGAGAGGACTAGACTATTTGTAGAGAAGAAATTTTTTTCAATGAAGCCGATGAGAAAGAAAAAAAGAAAAGTGCGGATGGGAATCATATTCATTTTATAATTTAGACTAATTACCAAGGAGAACTGAAAGACTCTTATCGGAAAGTCACTCCATTTATCAATTAGCCAATTTCCACACTTAGTTCTTATCGGTCGCATCTCTATTGGTATATAGTAATTTCCACAACTCAAATGTGGATGTAGTGATGGTTTAATGGATTTCATTTATTGTATTTATTGTAATGGATAACAGTTAGGTATGAGAACTCGGAGGGCCAAGTACGAATCTCTGTTAGACTCGTTACAATCATTTACGCGCAAATACCATTACGAAAGGTAGAAAGCCATTTCCTTCTCTTAACTATGGGTAAAATAATATGACTCGTATCTGGAAAATTCATTATTATCAAAAAAATTAATGCAATAGTCAACATGTTTCGGCTCTAAATAACACACAAAGGGTTGATAAGTCGTAAAAAACAAATCAATCAAAGGTGATCAATTGAACATACTTATAGCTCGGATTTCCGAATTTATCATATTTTAGTACCTGCACAATACCTGGCAGCTTTTTTCTTGCCTTATGCTATGCTTTGTACATATTAGTCAGTTATGTGCCATGCGTGATACACGCTTAGGCGATCATGTATCTTTTGATACATGACTGAAGAGACAGATTTTCTCCCGCAGTAGGTTTCCATTTCTTTCTGCGGTAGACCAGTTGCCATCCAAGGCTATAGAACCCGGTCTGTCCAGCTATTTACCCATAGCTGTCGGGGGGTGGAGTGGTAAGGAGAAGTGGCTTCATACCTTTCCCAAGGGTATTAGCACGTAAGTGAACGTAATGGATTCGACTGGAATCCGAGCTGCTATCTCTGTCTCCATGTACAGATATAGAGCGAAAATAGTTTTATTGCATTAAAAATATATTCTATAAAATAAAATGACTTTATGTATTTATCCGTTAGGCAGGTCAATCTCTTCTCAGTCACGTGTGACATTTTGTAGCGGGATAATGATGATGATGATCGCCTTGTGTTATCATCAAAACGGAATGTATTAGTGTCCACAGGTGACTTATGCTTTTTATTTTATTTCATGTTAACTTTCTTTGGATATTTCTTTTTTTTTTTTTTTTTTTTTTACTTTTGATGATTTAAAAAGCAGAATTTTTTCTTACTTGAAATAATAGAATTAAGTCTGCATAAATATAGATCCTAGATTAGAAAATATGAAGAAAATAGAACCAAATGAACCAATTTAAATACAACCTTTTATGGTGGTACTTCCTCTAATCTATATTATAATGACCCGATTTTTTCCATAACACGACAAAAACGGCACATTAAGATGAGATATTGTTAGAACAATGCAATGATTAAAAAATGCAATAATTTGAAGAATGAATAAAACTATTTTCTTTCAAATTAGCAATTTAATAACAACTGTGTATTTTCCAATGTGATGAAAAAGGATGTCATGACTTTTTGTTGATACTCATCGCGTGACCATTTCGTTCGCTTTCTTTTTATTAGTTGATTTGGCATTGAGTCACGTGGTCCAAGGTTGGAAAGAGCATGAGTTTGGTGACCAAGTGTCTCTTCATTGCTGGGAGAGTTTGTTCCAGTGACATATTTTTCGGTCCCAGACTGGTCCCTCACTGAGGTACGCGGCTCTTGTTGACCCGGGTGACGGCTGATCCGGTATGAAGATTTGTTCGTAATCATTGAGATTTGTAATTTTTTGCGTTTTATCCTTGACCGCCAAGAAGTAATTTTTTTCAAGTTACCAGCTCCAGGACGGCTGTCGGGCAAGACCAAAGAGCTCGTCCTGCCCATTAAATAGGGGGTGGGGAGGAATTCTATTCAGATTATAGGGGGAATTACTATTATCATTATTATTAAATTTTTTTAACTGCGTTTACTCAGATAATGAGTTAACTTTGCATATTTCTGCATTTGTTACAATAGCTGGCGAGAAAATCATATCAAATAAAACAACGAAACGGTGAATTGATCTCATAAACAAGATATTTGTGAGGCAATGATGGTTATTTTGTAAATAAAGTACAAAAAAGATTTTATTCGATCGATCTTATTTAACTTAAATACACCGACATTTATGTGTGTGTGTGTGTGTGTGTGTTCTTATGTTCGCACATCACGGCTAATCAGAAAAGTCACTGTGACCTTTTTTCTTTGCACGATTAACCACAAAATATCAATTAATAAGAGGCTATTTGATGTTGACCTCGAATGTCATTCGAGGTCAACATCAAATGTCTTGCCAAAGATCGTGAAAGAGTGTAGTATGCTATTTCCAGCCGAAGAAAGCAATTTCTAGCAGAACTGAAAGATGTATTGAGTTTGCTTTTTCTTTGACCCATCAAATAATAGGGCGAGTAAGGTCAAATTCAACCTCTGAGGTTACCGGAGGTCATTCAAAGTAGAATTTCTTTTTGCAGCCTTTATTGTATTGTAGCTAAACAATGAGATTATTTCGAGTAAGTCGGTACGTACGAACTTAGAATGAAAAAAACGATAGAATAGGTAATGCTGACCTCCTCCGCCAAGGCCATTAGAAGTCAGTTATAAATATATATTTTCCGATCTAACAAAAGGACTAATACCTACGTACATATATACATACATACATACATGTATATATATATATATTGTTAAAAATATATATATATATATATGTATATATATTTTGAACAATAAAAAATATTAAAGAATTAAAACCTTTAGACACACTGGGTTGTATATTAACATTTTTTCGTTTTTATTATTATTTCATTTAGATTCCTCGGCTAGTTTCGGTCAACATGGCCATCACCAGTAGAAAAAATTTTCTGATTGTTAGTAGCAGTGAACTATAGAAATGAATGACTTGATGGATGGAGAAAATGAAATTTTGTCTGTAGTTTTATATATATATATATATATATATATATATATATATTATTTATTGATGCATGTTTCATTAAATAATATAGACAAGTTTTGTCTATTTTATGTAAATTCTTTTCATATCGTCTGATAAGCTTAATAACATCATTAAAAGATGAAAGAAAATCAAAATATTGATACATATTTTTTTTAATCCTATCTAAACTTTCGGCCTACATAAGCCATTATCAAAGATGACAATTACACACACACACACACACACACACACACACACACACACACACACACACACACACATATATATATATATACATATATATATTTTTTCTGATTGCTTTGTAAAATTTTGTGCAAGCATGTAAAACGTTTTTAGACAAAAATTACAAAACCATTTAAGATGAAATTTGATTTTTTTCAGCTGTTTTAAATGTAAAAAAAAGTTCGAATCTACACAATTTATCAGCGTCCATATGAATAAGGCCTCCTTGCTTCAAGAATGATACAAATGAAGAAATGAAGTCCCATTAGTTGCAATAGATTTCTGAAGAGGTTCAGCAGTACAAGTCAACTAACAGAGTTCTCATTCTGTTCAGAATCCAAATTCTTCACGTCTGTTCAGTTAACCGGTGTGGCTCTTTACAAGCTTCAACCAAAATTTGTGACATTCACAATCAGTCAGTCAGTCAGATATGTGCCATGCATGATACACGCTTAGGTGATCATGCAGATTTTTTTCTCCTGTAGTAGGTTGCCATTTCTTTCTGCGGTAGACCAGTTGCCATCCAAGGCTATAGAACCCGGTCTGTCCTGCTATTTACCCATAGCTTCCGAGCAATGTTAAGTCAGTTATGTGCCATGCGTCATACACGCTTAGGCGATCATGTATCTTTCAATACATGACTGACTAAGCAGGTTTTTTTTCCCCCACATTAGGTTACCATTTCTTTCTGCGGTAGACCAATTGCTATCCAAGAACACGGTCTGTACTGTTATTTACCAATAGCTGGGGGGGGGGAGAAGAAGATGATTCATACCTTTCTCAAGGGTATCTTAACCCTCCAAAATTGTGGTCTTGCTGTTAAGCAGCTTCTTAACTGATGTAGATGGCAAGGAAAACCTGTTTACTCCCAAGATCCCCATCATTCATTCCAACAGTATTTCTCTTTGATTTCACTTACGCAGAGCTTTGTCATGGCTATCAATAAAGTACAAAAACAATTCCTCAAGTCATTGTTGCGTGTTCTCTAATTGGGTTTTCCAAACAACCATTTTCACAGAAGCATCTAATTGATAAATATTATTCTTATGCAATCAGGATCATTGTGTTATGAATGATCAAGAATGGTCACCCCTTGTTTAGTTACTCTCCTCTTTGAGAGAACTTTTTCTGTTTACTGGGACTATAAAAGGACACTATATGCGAACCTTGTATTCTTAGTTGAATAAAGCTTTCTTAAAACCTACACCTGCGTATTTTTGTCATTACGCATTTCGTTGTTTTGTGCGTCACAATATTTTTTTCAGTAATAACAACTTTGTGATAACATATTTTCTTTTGTGTTCATATATTTTGAAGCAATGTCGGTTATTACTGCAAGTATTTTTTTTTATAAGGGTTGTTTTTCTTCAAATTAAAAAGTATCATTATTTTATGAGTGTTTTCACACTTTATTACAGAAGCAACATTTATAAATTATAAGTTTGTACATTCAAAAATCATTTAACACAAAACTTACTCAGTATTGATTAGCGTATGTAAAGAGAACTTTAAATTTTAATTGTACTTAGAATTTGTTTAATTACAGACTATTTCCCAATTGTTTATTTGCCAAACATTTAATATAAATTTATAAATAGGAAGTTTTTGACATCAATCAATCTTAAGGGCTGTCTTTGGTGGCTTTAAAGCGATTAATAATAAATTTTCATTTTATTTTTTTCTTCATAGCAAATGTTTAAAATCATTCTTCAGTAAATGGCTTCTTTTAAGAAACGCTTTTATTTTATTACCATCAACGTAGCGAAAAAGGTTAAAGAAAATGTGTAGTATGTTATTCACAAGAAATATCTGAAGTCTGAATTTAATGTCAATAAGAAAGCTTTGATCTGTAGTGACCCCATCATGTACTGGGCTTATCCTAAGAGATATCAATGTAGGCTTTACACTAGAGTACCAGAGAATCCGGGTGCATTGAGAAGGTTATTCTGAAAGGTTTGTCATATCCACCAGGTGCGGAATCGGGCCTCAAAGGATGTCATCATGTAATACATATTGACATGTAATACAGACGGCCGAACCAGCTAAGCTTAGATTGTGCACGCGCGGGACAACCTGGTGGCAGTAAGTTATATAAGTACCCCACCAAGGAGGGGAAAAACTAGTATCTCTCAAATACCACGAGAAGATTAACAATCGAAGAATATCCTCAATGTCAAACACCCTGACGCCAACATTAATTGACGAAATCTAGAAATGGCTCATATTTTAATTTTGCTTGTTCCTCTATCGTGTGTTAAGTGTTGCCATTACCATTGGTAAATAATGGACCATTCCGCTTTAATTCCGAGGAAAGACAGTAGGAAACATATCTCAGAGACGTTGATACAAAAGGGGAATTGCCACGAGTATTTTATAGTCGGGGATCTCGTAAGAAGCTTATTGAAATATTAACAAGAATTCATTAAGATTTATCAGAAAATTTAAATAGGAAAACCGGGAAATTTTGCAATAATGACATTACAAATCTTCACAAACGGTTAAATTCCATCTTTGATATTTCAAAATTTAAAATTTTCTTCCATCGTTTTCATTTAGTCGAATTAGTTGAGAAGAGGAGGCACAGTGGAGTAATGGATAGCGGCTGGGATTGAAGAATTGGAGAGCCGATTTCGAATTCCAGTCGTATCCATTACATTCACTTAGTGCTAATACCCTTGGGAAAGGTATGAATCCTCTTTTTCTCTTACCTCCAGCTATGGGTAAATAGCAGGACAGACCGGGTTTTAGAGCCATGGATGGCAACTGGTCTACCGCAGAAAGAAATGGTAGCCTACTGTGGGAAAAATCTACATCATCAGTCATGTATTAAAAGATACATGATCGCCTACGCGTGTATCACACATGGCATTGAACAGAGAGAGTTGAGAAAATTAAATATTGAACAAATAAAAATAAAGATCTAAGTAATTTATGTTAAAAAAACTGAGAGGCTCATTTTTTTGAGCAATTCACCCCAAGAAAGGCGATAATTCCATTAAGAAGCAAGGGGTAACTTGATGTTAAGAGAATGAAGAAGGAGCCGGAAACCCAATCCTAAAAGGAAACAATGAATAAACCGCTAACCATGTTCAAAATACCGTGGAAAATTGTAGACTGGACAGTAACTGAACATATCTACTCCTATATATATATATATATATATATATATATGAAGAAAAATATACGGAAAAAACAAACAAAAATCCTAATATGCAATTATGCTGTTTTAATGTTAATATAATGTCAACGTCGGACGTTTCGGTCTAATAAACCATCTTCAGGACATATTCATAAAACATAATTAACATTAGACTATATTCAATTCAACATGAAAATGACGATGGACACAAGAGCAAGACTAATCCAAACAGATAACTGAAATTTTTTATAAGATCAACGTTCCGTTTTAATATGATCACGTCGTCGTCACGTGGGCGATGTTGTGAAAACGTATTCGAAGATGATTTCAAAATATTAGTTAAGCTCGATTGAACGATTTTCTCATATAAACAGTTCGTTAAGAAATCCTTTCTGTTCTTATAGGAATACGCGGAGATCAATAGATTCTTATATTTTCATTTTTTATGTTTTATGAATATGTTAAAACAGCATAATTGCATATTAGGATTTTTGTTTGTTTTTTCTGTATATTTTTCTTCATACTGTCGGATCTATATCCATATATTTGCTTATATATATATATATATATATATATATATATATATATATATATATATATATATATATATATGTGTGTGTGTGTGTGTGTGTGATAAAAAATATACTTTTAAAGTATGCTATATTTATGAGTTAAAGTGCTCAATATCAGAGATAGAGAGTATGTAAATATAAAATTGACATTGACGCCAAGACCCAGCGGTGAGAGTCTGTTTCATGCTTAAACGCAATCTTGAGACCTAAAACAGACTGTCGCCACTGGGTTTTGATCTCAATGTCCAATATATATATATATATATATATATATATATATATGGATAAGCTATGTATATATGTTCTTAAGAAATTCTCAATTTTATCATTATGTCTGATATTCCAAAGTTTTTGAGTGGAAATAATTTATGTTCTTGATTAAAGAATTATGAGTACTCACATCAGGCAGGGGCGGTGATAGCACACGCGCATTGTCTGTGTAAAAGTATATAATGTCGTTATATAATCAAAGGTATGAAAAATTATTTGATTGATTTAATAAATCTTTTAATTTGATCGGATCCGAAGAAAAATATACTCGTTATTTAATTTCACTTTTAAATGAAACAAAGATAATAATGATCGTTTTAGTTTCTACTCTGTGTTCAGTTCATTGTTTATGTTCAGATCATTTCTATGCTCAGCACGCCTATGTAGAAATGATTGACTTTCAAGTGCGCATGTCAACGTTATATTTCCTCATAAAATTAACATTAATTGATATAAATCACTGTTTGTAAATTCAACTCTTGAAGGCAAAGCTGTTTACCTTTGACCTTTTATTCTGATGTCCCCGTATAAAATAAAACGCATGACAACTTTACAAAGGTCAAACCATTTGGATGACAAAGTGTGTTGTGTTTCAGAATAACGTAGTAGACATTATTTGAGAGAAAGAAAGTCGTGTAAGTGAACATAGTATGCAACATTTCCAGGCTAATCTACATTTCTGATTTAATATAACTCGATAAAAATTCGTAATCAAATTCTGATTTCAAAATATTAAGTAAAATGTAATAATAAGAGAAATTACATCATTTTTACTCTTGTTCTACCAAGTATTAAACAAACAGCAATTATAAAATTGTTATCGATATAGATTCTTACTTTTTTTTACTTTTCTACCTGAATATACAGGGCTTATATTTTGGTTTGTCTGAATGAGTGGTGTTCGCCCATGAAAAATGGTAGATTCCATATAAATATTAAACTCACCCAATAAAAATGAGATTAGTTGTTCATTGGTAAACATTTTTATGTATCCTAATGGGAAAATATGTTTTGTAAATTGCTGTAAAATTCATTTCCATAATCATTTTGTGATCGTGGACTACTTTTTGGTTATAGATTAAATCTAATATACAATTGCCCAATCAAAATCAGAATCAGTATTAGCAATTAAGCCGTAATGACGCTCGGGAAAGAAGGAAGTGGACGCTGAACTTGACATTTGTATCAGAAAGATTTTGTGAGATAAATTAAAGCAAACGTATTTAAAATCTGAATGACAGAATTGCAGATGTCGTTATTTGATTATCAAAGAAAATCTAAAATTGATTTAGCTAATGTGTACGAAATTATGTCGTCTAGGTTTTTTTTTAATATTAAAAATTTGAACGTCCGAATTTCAAACAATAATAAAGTAGAAATAAAGAAAACATGGGTAAGCCTGTTAAATAAATGATTTGTATTTACAAACATGAATTCAAAAGAGTCAAAAAAGAAGTAAAAAAGGCTTTAGTGGAGTGAAAGTCTTTGGGTAGTTGACCCGCAGAATCACCAGCGGTTGAAAAAAAAACTTTGATCGACAGCGAAGATTCACTGACTGACTGAGCTGTGGTTGTTGGAGATGGTTCATTTGAAGTCGCCAATCCAGGTTTCTTTCCCCACGCGCTGTAAGCTATGTCGACACATCTCCTCTTGTGTTTAAAAGCCTTGAAGACATTCGCATCTCTGCTGCTTAAATTTGAAATCTGTGAATGACTATATATAAAAAAAATATAGTAAGCTCGGGACAATAGGG
The DNA here is from genome assembly GCA_903632075.3 of Acanthosepion pharaonis. Classification (NCBI taxonomy): domain Eukaryota; kingdom Metazoa; phylum Mollusca; class Cephalopoda; order Sepiida; family Sepiidae; genus Acanthosepion; species Acanthosepion pharaonis. Next base: position 109,331 of record CAHIKZ030001567.1, on the reverse strand, counting down.
TTTATTTTTCTCTGATTGGTCAAATATTTCACATGATGATGTTAATTTCAAATCAATAGACACTTTGATTTAAACAGTGTGTGTTGTATTGTGATTTTTTTTGTTATATGTTTGTAATATTGTCTGTTATTGGTTAGAAAATAAAGTTTGGGTGTGTTTTAATATGGTATGTATGCGAGTGTGTATCTGTGTTGGAAATAGAGTTTATTTCTTATAAATGTTTCCATGTTAATTCAACTTCTATCTAAACAAGATTTTTGCTCTTTTTCGACAAGGTTTAAGAAAATTGTTCATGACATTAAGTAAAAGAAGAACAGAACAAATACCTAAAATGACAGAAATTTTATTATTATTATTAATAATAATAATAATAAAATTTCTGTCATTTTAGTAATAATAATAGTAATAGTAATAATAACAACAGCAACAACAACAATAATAATAATTTATTATTATTGTTGTTGTTGTTGTTATTATTATTACTCGATGAATTATTCTGGTTAGTATTTTCATCCTGTGAACACAACATTCCAGCCAATATATAATTTCTCTTTTTTTTCCGGATATATGTTGCATCTCATGTCGCTATTAGCCCATGTAGGTGTTTGAGGTGATTTTGTTGAGGTTCTATTTAGAAGTCGTTAGAATGCGCTGTCAAGAACCTATAAAAACGGGACACATTCTCTTCTCTGTCTTTTCTACCCAGCATGCTTTTGAGTGACAACATCACTGAAATCTTGTTCCCGAGCATGGGGCTATCTTTTTCCTTAGTGACCGAACATTCACACCCCCACATACACAAACACACACACTATATTGTCTTCTTCAAATTCATTATCTTACATTCGTCATTTAATTATGCCAGATTGCCACCGCTTTTAGGCAAATTAAGGACAGTTAAAGCAACAGTTCTAAATTTCATAGTTCCTTGTTTCCAGTTCTCTTCTCACAGAATCGATGCGACAACTTATAAACATTAATATCTTATTCAAGAGCCATAATACATTCATATTTTCTCAACAAAAAATTTAGAACATTATTAAAAACATTAAGAGATGAATTTGTAGCGTCATAATGTGTCTTCTTGGAGTGCCATTATCAACTTTTTTTTTCTCGTTTACAAACCTAAAGAAAATGTCGTATCCGGTCGGTATTCCCACATTAAAAAAACAACACTCAGAAGAAAAAGCTTAACTAGCGTTTGTTGTGAAACTGTTTCAGGATATATAAATGACTCAAAGCTAGAAAAGCTATCTTCCGAAATCCAGTCTAAACTTCCACCTTATGTCACATTCAGTAGAAACGTGGGTGCACCGAAAAATACAATTTTCCACGGTCCAGATGCATAGGATCAAAGTGTAGTATCTGTTCCAGCAGCCAACTACCGGCCCGCGGCTCCAGTCATCAACGGCAGTTCCAGCGTGCCAGTCAGCCATCAGCAGCAGCCGCTCAAGCAATCTCCAACCAGGCCTCCAGCTCCAGTCAGCCATTCTCGCCAACAGCAACGATATGCGATAAATTGACCTTTTCAGGATAACAATTCTCACTGACTAGAAAACTATCCTTTTCAAGACAGCGCTCTTCAGCGACTACCAAAACTGTCTTTCTCAGGACAAAGCTTTTCTCACCAACTACATGAACATGCTGAGATATTTTTTGCCTAGTTCACTGTAACTTTATTTTTGTCGATGTATTTTCTTTAACGAAAATAAACTTGACAAAATATATATTTTTTGCTCATGTCTTTATTTTGTTTGTTTTTTTCTTCCGTCGTTCAATATCTGTTTGCTGGCTAATATGCCATCCGTAACAACAATTAAAGTATATTTACCGATAGTTTGAGGCCATGTACTTCCAAAAGATTTTGCATTTGTGAAAATTGTATTGCTAGGATTTTGAAAAAATAATATATATATATATATATATATATATATATATATATATATATATATAAATAGTGAATATTGAAGGTGACAGGTTGTTTCATGCTAGACGTAATCGTCAGGCCACCCTAATAGACGGGTATCCTCGAATACGAGTGGCCAGCTATTACATATATATATATATATATATATATATATATATATATAGTACACCTTAAAACTATATTTCTTCATATATATATATATATATATATATATATATATATATAATAGCTGGCCACTTGTATTCAAGGATACCTGTCTATTAGGGCGAATAGCCAATCCCTATTGCAGACGCTCACTCAGGCAGATTTGTGTTTGTTCACAACCCACAGAGCTAACCTGTGGTTTATACTGCTACCGTTATCTAACGTGATCAACAATCTGATCAAGGCCAGCACACTCAAACCCTCTGTCACGATGACTTGTGACTTCGTACTATTACAGCTACTGACGGCAACTCCCGAAGGGTTCCGTCTACCCAATTTCACTCAGAAGTCTTGGGTCAACCCGTGGTATGCTTTTCAGTCACTTTCCAAAGTCTCTTTCCGACAATGGTGTGATTCGAATCCGAGTCTCATGGTCAGAAATCGAACGCGCATATATATATATATATATATATATATATATATATATATATATATATAGTTTTGCTTTGTATTTTTGCCCCGTCTACTTTTGCGCTAGTTTCGTCGTCCTTGTTGAAATATCTGTTACCTTACCAAGGTAACAGATATTTCGATTGAGACGAAATTTTAGAAACTTTGTCATAGTCGCAACTTTCCATAGATACACTTCTGCATTTAGGTAACAGGAATTTTTCATAAATCCTGTGCAATGAAGCTTTTAACATTTTCATAAACAAACAGTTTTCTTGTCTGAATCCCTCCTAGAATAAAAAAAGAAAATAATAAGTCAGTTGTAATCGACATGAATCTAATTCCCAAAACACTGATCGAGATATACTTTATAAGCATGGTGAACGTGTGGGGTCAGTCTACCGGGATTTTAGGTGAAAAAATAAAATCCGAGTGTCTTGTCCACAAATACAACACAAAATTATAAAAAAACACAAAGAAATGATCTTCGTAGAAAAGGAAAAAGACCAAATTAAATATGACAGCAACATTTATACAGTCAGATACATGCATTTACATATAAAAAAAAAACAATGTTCTTCATTGCGGCCATGAAGAGACCAATAATTCGATTGTTCGAAATGATTTTTCGCAAGTTAGTCTGCAAATTTTCGAAGTCTTTCTGTTACAAGTGAGGAAATCAAGTGGTATGGTAAGCCAGTGTGTGCGTGTGTGTGTGTGTATGTGTGTGTGTGTTTGAAGCACACTCTAATGAAACATGTGTGTGATTGCTGGCTGTTTGCGTGCGATAGAAGTAATTTTAAAACACCGTGAACAAAAAGAGTGGGTACAGGACTTACTTTTGTCGCGGCTTTGTATGTAAAAATATCATCGCTGACTGCCAGGGGAACGTATGTCTAAACTGTTGATCGAGGCTGGTCTGGTTCGCTGACTATCCTTCACTGACTGTTTCGTTGCAGATCTGGTTGCTGAATGTTGCTGGGGAGCCGTTTTTATTGCTATTTGACAGCCGGTGTTCGGCTCACGAATCTTATCTGAGTTTTGCTCGGAAATGTACTCAGTAACCCGGCCCCTAACCTATTTCCAGGTCATTTCGAGTTCAACCACATGGACGTCGTAGAGAACACATTATGTGACTTTTTCTATTAAATCAGGTTCTAGAAAGCAATTATTTTTTGGAATCGTGTTTGTACAGAATTGTAAAAAGTTTTTCGTATCTACTGAATTTGAATTTATTTATAGGCGTCTCTTACTTGTTTGTGCTTCACTTATTTGCCGTAAAATATAGGAGTTTATATCCTATAAAATTACATATAATTGGGTTTAGAGGTTTGGATTAAAAATGGCCCCAGCTTTAATCCTTTCATCGCAGCTGACTAACATTCAAGAGATGCTTTTCAACAATCGTTACACACAATAAAATATTATCACGAGATGGCATTTATTCTGGTTGGACTTTTGAATTAACAAAATTTAAAATCTTTGGGTTTTCGCTACACAAGATTGAAGTCACTTTTCACGATTTGAAATATTTTTGTTTCGTCCTATAGTACGCATATACAAGAAATTAAACCTTCAATAAAGTCCTACTCGCGGCAAATATTTAACCATCGTGCCTGCTACAAAACGGCGTGTTAAATGGAAAAATGTTTACTAACAATTTCTGAGGAAAATAAAATTTTTTAAGAAAAATCTTATTAAAATGATCGGTTATGATTTTTTAACAACATTGATTGAAGCATCGCATTAGCTAGATAGAATTTTGACAACTGATAAAATTATATCATCTCTCATATTTCTACATTCGATATTTACTTCAAACATAATTACACTCTTTTTTTTTCACTCTTTTTGGTAAAGCGAGAGAGAGAGAGAGAGACAGGCAGAGAAAGAGAGAGAGAGATATCCTTTTCTTCTTCTTTATACCGTGTCCTTTCAGGACGTTGGCGGTCACTGCTTTCCACAATTTCCTATCCTTTGTAGCACTTAATAAATTTTGTCTCTTTGCCTTCTCTTCCAACCTCTTCTTCGCCATCCATTCTCTTAAGCTTGTCAAAGAGGTTTCCTCTGTCTGTCTTAGCTTCAGACTGTCCCTGTGAGTATCAAATTTTCCAAACCCTGCTTCTTCATTATGTGACCCCCAATTTCAATTTTCTCATTAATGTTATGTATAAGTGTCCTTTTTTTGCTATTGTCACCAGAACTTCGTCGTTGCTCATATGTTCGGTCCATGATATTCTCAGCATCTTTCTGTAGAACCACATTTCTGTTCCTTCAAGCCTCTTCTTTATTTGTGAGATTGCCCAGCCTTCAGTGTCACATAGGAGAACTGATACTACATAAAAATTCAGTCCCGTTTTCTTTTTTTTCTAACGAGATTTTTCGGTTTCTTAATACTTTGCTTAACTTTTGGAAGACATCTTACGCTACCACAATGCGCTCTCGGATTTCCGTGTTGCACTTTCCGATCTCCGTTAATACGCTTCCCACATATCTAAATTGTTGCACTGGTTTGATTTCGATATGTCCAATCTGCAATTTGCTAACAACCATGCATTCAGTCTTCTTGCAATTGATACTTAGTCCTTTCTTCTCGCTTTCCTTCACTACCTTCTGTAGAAGTTTTCTTTCCGTGTTTTCTGCATAACTTATGTTGTTAAGATTGTAGCAGCCAATAATGAATCCTGGTAGAACATTTAATTCTTCCAGAATGGTTTCGTTGTATAGATTGAAAAGGTCTGGTGAGAAGACGCAGCCTTGTCTTACACCCCTTTTATTTATTTTTGTATATTTACTCAAATCCATTACATTCACTTACGTGCTAATACCCATAGGAAAGGTAGGAATCCTCTTCTTCTCCCCCCACCAGCTATAGGTAAATAGCAGGACAGACCGGGTTCTATAGCCTTGGATGTTAACTGGTCTACCGCAGAAAGAAATAGCAACGTACTGCGGGAAAAAATCTGCCTCGTCAGTCATGTATCGAAAGATATATGATCGTCTAAGCGTCTATCACGCATGGCATATAACAGACTGATATTTACTGAACTCCTTTCCCGTCCGTATGTAGGCGGTTTGCTGCCAGTATATGTTCCAGATTATTCTATGTCAATGTTATCTATCGGATCCAGCAGTTCTTTGCGACGTACTTTATCAAGCGCTTTTGTATAATGTATAAAACATAGGTATATATCCTTTTGCATTTGTATTACTCTTTCTGATATCATTTTTAGCATAAATATCGCATTTTTCCCCCTGTATCTTTAACAAACCTGCACTATTCTTGTCCTATTTCCGTTCAGATTCTGCTGCGCGCTCTATTCATCAAGTTTCGGATGATAAGTTTTGTTACATGGCTCATTAGGCTGATTGTCCAATTGAGTTCACATTTTTGTTTGCACCTGGCTTCTTAAGCAGTGCTATGAATATAGATCTACTTAAGACTTCTGGTATAGTCCACTGTTGTATATCTCATTTATTATGTTTATAATGTTGTCAGTGCCGAAATCGTCTAAGGCTGCCAGTATCTCTATTACGATTCCGCCTGGGCCTGCTGATTTCTTTCTTTTCAATTTGGCCATTTAATTTAATATTTTTTCTATGATATTATTCTTCATAACAAGGATATTGATTTAAAAAAATATTATTTACGGGTATTTTTTAAAAAAATGTATGTTGAATTTTATTAGCATTCTTATAAAACAAAATTAACGTGTTTAATATTTTTGATATATACTGTAAAAATATTAAACTGGTTAATTTTGTTTAGATAATCGTATTTTATGGAGGAAGGTGCTTGATCCGCAAAATACGATTATACAAAAATTTTAATGGGAGAGATTCAGTTCGCTATGTAACTTTAACATAAAATGGACACTGATCCGTGAAATAATTTAAAAATCATTTAGAACCGTGTAATTCCTTGAAGATGATGGAAAGTAACATAAGATAAAAAATTTCCCACATTTATACAAATTTTAAATGCTTAATTCTGAATCCCAAACCCTACAAACAGAATATAAGGTTCATACACTTAAAAAAAAAATGTTTCAATCTCCATATAATTTTTACAAAATAATACCTCTAATATTTTTTAATTTCAGTACCCCAAAATCTTTCTCAAAATGATCAAAAGTGCTGTGTAACAGGTTGTGGTGACTATGATAAACAAAACATGATTCGTTCATTCTATCTTCCCAAAGATCACAATGAGCGAGAATGGTGATTAAAGGCAATACCCCAAGACAACACTCCTGACAAAACGAAACACTGTTGTTTGTGAAAGGTATTTTCCATCTGATTATGGAACAGAATTTATTACAAGAAAAGTACGACTCAAATCCACCATCAATATTTGATCATTTGCCATAAGTATATTACCTAGTCTTCAACACAAACCAACAAATAATACTTCTGCACGAAATGTGCAAAATGATGAGTTGGCATAGTTTCTAGAAAAAGACAAAATCCTCACTTTTGAAAAATTGTATCAGAATATTGATCAACATGATTTTATTTCAGCAGTTACATGTTATAAATCAAACAATCAGCCATTCATCCAACCTGTTGATTTTTTCACTGGAATTATTTCAATGTTTTTAATTAAAAATATGTGAAAACTTGAGATTTGAATATTACCTTGCTGATATATATATACAGTTTTTTCTCGAATGTCGAATGCCAATATTTTAGCATTGGCCACAACTCAATGAAGCAGTTCGTTACCTTAGTAACTTAAAAATTAGTAAGAAGAAAAAATGTTAAAAGAACATATTAATGTTATGTCCCACAAAGTATTATGATAAAACATTTTGATTCTGATATTCTTATCAGGTCATCTGAATATTTTGTTACATTTCGGTCATTATATAACAGACTTCAAGATGATTTTAAGTTACCAAATATGAGAACATTATCAACTTTGACATAAAAAGTTTCAAAATTAAATGACTTGAATTTTCTTGGGGATATTTTAGTGAAATCTCTGAAAATCAGAAAAAAAATCATGTATATATGTACTTTTTGTCGATGAAGTGTATGCCAAGGTTGCTCTAGAATATCATGCAGGAAACTTATTTGGTTTGGCTGAAAATCTTTTAACAAAAACAGTATTTGGGTATCATGGTAAAATGTTTAAATGGTGAAACCAAAATATTACTTAAAATGATCCTAGTTGCAAAATTAGAGGCAACTTTTTTATATGAAAAATTTTATATTGTGTTGATGCAATCAAATGGTCGAGTAATTGCAATTTTATGTCACAATAACATGACTTATCAATCTTTGTTCCCAAAATTTGACAATGTTTTTAATAAGACTTGGATAACTAAAAATGGATAACTTTTTGATGATGTCCACCTTTTTAAAGATATTCGAAATAATTGGATTACTGAACCTACTTCTGAATTCCTATTTTATTCTGAAGGCAAAAAAGAGACAACAAAATTGGAAATTGGTCTTTTTGAGTATTAAAAACTCAATTTGTTAAAATTATGTATAGTCGTAATATCTGTTATTGTATCATAGCGAAATAAGTATTTTCTTCATCTTCTGTCAGACCAATTGTACATGTAACAAAAATTATAATAAATTTTGTAAAGATTATCAAAATTATTGTTTCTCTGAAATTCACATTTTTTGTAAAATATTTTCAAATTTTGTTGATACCAAATTTTTTAAAATGCTGAAATTGCTTTCTGATTATATATTTTGTAATAAATTAGCATAAACAAATTAACTCATTATTTTTTCAATATTATCTAAAAATGCCTAATTTATGGCGAATAAAGTAATTTTTGTGCATTTAGTTATTTTATAGTATTTTTGTTCTTTCTTTGTACATTTACATTTATGGAAATAAGTCAATAATTGTAAGATGCTTCCTAATATTACATATAGTTACTAATTAACTAACTACTGGACATTACTAACAATCTGGCTAAAAATATTCGCAGTAATTGTTATTTAGTAGTAATTTAGGTCTCAACATGTCCGCCCCCAGTTGTGGACCCCAGGTCTGGTATTAAGATCGCCTTGGTAGGGATACAATTAGAAATGAACAGTAGATTATTCTATTAAGTTTGAACTTAGTAAGTTGTGGTGTCGCCTATCAAGCAGGAGGACAAGCAGGAAGACAAGCGGGAGGACAAGCAACGACAAGCAGGAGGAGAAGCAGGAGGACAAGCAAGGACAAGCAGAAGGACAAGCAAGGACAAGCAGGAGAGCAAGCAGGAGGACAAACAAGAGGAGAATCAGGAGGACAAGCAAGGCCAAGCAGGAGGACAAACAGGGGAACAAGCAGGAGGACAAACAGGAGGACAAGCAGGAGGACAAGCAACGACAAGCAGGAGGATAAACAGAAGGACAAGCAGGAAGGCAAACAGGACGATAAGCAAGGACAAGCAGGAAGACAAACAGGAGGACAAGACTTTTACTCGTAGTTCAAGTGAAAATCCTTCTGCGTCCCTAATACGTCAGACACTAACTGAGAAATTCATTTGTCTTTTTATGAATGCGAATATGTGTAAAGTATTAGAATTTGTAGCTTAATATATTTGTAAGAATATTTGCTGGACATAGCTATGAAGAGATTCAGTCAAACAAGGCTGATCGATACATCGATAGATTTAAATAGAGATAGATGAACAATATTATTTATTCTGACAATAATTTTCTTTCATCTAAAAATGTTAATATTTTATTTGCTTTTATCGTCCCCACCTCCAGCTATCAGTGCAGGGTTTTTCAAACTGTGGATCACGACCCTTCAGTGGGTTGCAAGATAAATAAAATGGGTCGCGATAAAAAAAAGTGCAGAATATAAACAACTCATAAATCATCGCTAGTTTTTCACCGAGGTAAGTTCATATTATATATATATATATATATATATATATATATATATATATATATATATATATAGTAATTATACAATATGATAATCCGTAAGGAATTACCAGGAGGATATAGATCCAAGGAGAGCTCTATGTCAAAATCCAGAGCGAAATAAATTTATTTCATGAGAGCTGCATTTTTAGAGCTCTCATGAAATAAAAATCATTACTTATGGGATTTTAAGTGTTTGATATTCATTAATATAATAATAATAATAATAATAATAATAATATATATATATATATATATATATATATATATATATATATATATATATATATACAGTTTGTTCTCGTTAATTTTATGTATCTTATTCGTCAAACTCATTGCGGACTATTTACTTTATCGTTGTGTCGGAATTTCCTTTAAATTTGTTTTCCGAAAAGTAATAATTTTATATCCATACAAATAGATAATACAAATAGATATATGCAATTCCAATGTGTGCGTATCATAAGAAATATACATATAAAATATTATCGATGCTAAATAAATGAACCCAGTGAACAGAATTTGTCTTTAATTTATTGCACGAAGGGGGATAATTGGACGCAATGCAAAACTGGTTCTTGTTTGAGTCGTTCTAAAAATAAAAGTTTGAAAAACGCTGGTCTAGGGCAACGAGCAAAAGTTGAAATTATCAAGTTGCAGGTAATACTCGAATTCCACTCCTAAAGAGGGCAACTCGATAAATCATAAAATCAAAAAATAATAAATTGTGACACCATTTAGGGATGCAAGGAAAAGGAAGAAAAGAAGGGAAAGAAATGAAATTTTGATAATGAAAAATGGTAAAGGGTTTCATTGTCATTGTCGAGAATTCTAAATAGATAAAAAAAAATAACGGTGTCGTGGTGGCGAACTTATATTATCAGAAAAATGGCGAAGCCGTTCCATCGTATCAGTGGTTGGCGCCGAGAAGTGAATGCGTCTGTTTGGACCAGTCAATTGGTTGACAAGTTCCAGATCGGCTAGCTAAACTCCGGGACAGAATAGATAAACATTTAACTGTGTCGCGGGAATGCCATTTGGGGCTTCCACAGAAAACTACAGAGATAAAAATTTAATAGGTCGCCCGTTGACCACACACGAATCATCAAAAGGTTAGAACGTCACATTTGGGTGCCGCGACCAATACCAAGACAGTTGGTTGTCACAGGACGGGACAACACGACTGACGCAACAGGCGGACGTCACGTTTGGAGCGGCGACACCCGAACGAAGCAGCGAGGAACGAGCAAGACTGTGGGACGTCACAAAATAAAATAAAAAAAATAAAAAAAAATAAAATAAAAATAAACTTAGATAGATAGATAGATAGATAGATAGATAGATAGATGCTGAGATAGATGGATAGTTATGAAAAGGACTGAGATAGATAGATAGATATTAAGAAAGAGATAGATAGATAGATAGATAGATATTAAGAAAGAGATAGATAGATATTAAGAAAGAGATAGATAGATATTAAGAAAGAGACTGAGATAGATAGATAGATAGATAGATAGATAGATAGATAGATAGATAGATGTCCCCAATGCTGATATTTGCTTTCGAATAATCAACTCTCCACACTGAAGAAGATTAATCACAGAAAAAGGAAAAGCCAAATTAAGCACAACTCTTTCGTTTTAACAAATGCAAAAACACGAGATTCTTTTGCACCGTTGCAATATTACTACACTTCCCAACTCGATAAATCGCAAATAATTTCCCCTTCATAACAACATTTTACAATTTCTAACGCGTTTTATTGTTTAGAAATCCTTATTTTTATGTTGCAAATAAATGGCAAATAAAGTATTCGAAATAATTTCTCTGAAAGATGCTTGGATAAAAACGTTGAAGAATGATGTAAGAAATTTGCCTAAAAACTTGAAAGAGTTGCGATAAGATGTGAAATGGTCATTTATGAAAGCCTCTACCTCATCAGTACGTCGTATCAATTTTACCGGATAATGGATTAAAACCTTGCCAATGGCCTCATTCTCATCCAGACTACTTCTATGGTTTCACTGTAAGCGGTGTTGTTTTAACCTAAATATATTTTATTTTCTTTGTCTGAAAGTGGAGACTTCAGCCTTGGGGAAAAATCGCCAACATAAAGGATGAAAGATTTTATTTAAGTTTCTTTAAAGAAGCCGTCACCGTGTAAGTTGCTCTTTTTTGTTTTTGGAAAATGGGAAATAAGTTTCGGCGTCCGATTTTTAAAAACCTGAAAGAGTGAAAAATTAGTTGACTTTGTTTTGGGGATTTTAAAAAATAGCACATACAGTGTAACCCGGATATAAGAGAAACCCGGATATAAGAGACCCTGATATAAGAGAAACCCGGATATAAGAGAGATTTTCTCTGGTCCCAAAGTGTTCCCATACTTACCTAAACAAAATAGACCAAACCCGGATATAAGAGAAACCCGGATATAAGAGAGATTTTTCTCTGGTCCCAAAGTGTTCCCATGCTTACCTAAACAAAATAGACCAAACCCGGATATAAGAGAAACCCGGATATAAGAGAGATTTTTCTCTGGTCCCAAAGTGTTCCCATACTTACCTAAACAAAATAGACCAAACTCAGATATAAGAAAAACCCGGATATAAGAGACTCCTTCTCCGGTCCCGACAACTCTCTTATATCCGGGTTACACTGTATAATGGAGACAAATAAAAAAAGTTTCTTATTTCAGAAAAGTTATTCATATGTGTGAATGTTTAATTCTGTCAGTTTGCAAATGTCTCCTAAGTTCAATATTTGTTCATCTGTTAGTTTTGTTTCGTTTTACAAATTTATTAACCAAATTTGAGAAAAATAAATAAATATTCTGAAAAGAAAATCATTTATAACACAAATTTGAAGTCTAACTTTGACAGAAAAGCATGTTTCAATCAATTGGAAATTAGATAACGAAATTCTAACCTATTGAATGGCATTTTAGCCAATAGAACAATGCCAGGTCAATGCCAGATCAAGAGAAATTTGGCAGTAAGATCGTGTTGCATCAATTTTTTGCGAAGGAGGGGCCGACTTGATAATCAGCATTTGAATTCTAGAGAAGTTCTGAATATTTACAAAGTTTAGTTTAGACTGGCACGAGGCTACAGCGAGGAGGTACTCAGTAAAGATCAAATGAGTTGCATCATCAAATGTTTTGCAGTTATCTTTTTAACCATTGCTCTACGGTAGGCGTCTAATTGATGACTCTGTAGTGGCTTCTTTTTAAAATAATCTTACTCCAAGTAAGACAATAAAGTCACTAAGATGTAAGGGGTTACTGAGTGCGAGAGAATATGAAAAAATAAATCATTATTAAGGAAAGAGAACAATAAAAGAAATTAATTAAATTAAAAAGCCAGAAGATAACGATTGACATTTCTTATAAATTAGTGAAGATCAAAGTTGACTGGAAAGCAAGGAACCGGAAGAGAGTTTCACAAGCGAGAAGTGCGAGAGAGGGAAATGTTAGCATAGAACTTACGGTTACATCTAGAGATTACAACTGTAAAATACTGAGAGCTTGGCGCCAATTTAGTACTGCATTTAAATTCATAAAGTATATTTCACTAGAACAATTACCATAAAAAATATTTATAGAAAAATCACAGGGAAGCTACGTTTTGGGAAGTAACTTAAGCTGAGATGCCAAGTCAGGACCAATAACATTGCAGATTCTTCTTTGTAATTTATTAAAAATCTTTACATTGTCTAGCACGATACAACTTTCCTAGCAGCAGACCTAGCAATGGATTCAATAGAATCTTTTCAAGGCATGTCAGCGGAAAATGTTTAGCCGAGAAGGCGCAATGAATCAATCTGCTGAGGGTTAGCATCAGCCATGCTGACAGAAGAAAAAAAAAGAGTTGTTCTCTTAGACGATTAAAAGAGAGCGGTTTCGTTTTGGAGGCGTTAAAATTAACAAGCCATTCATTGCCCCAGTTAACAACAGATTGTAAGTTATTTTTTAGATCAGCTGCCAGTTTGACAATATCAAATCGATCAGACTTGGCATTAAGACAGGAGTAAATAGTTGTCATCTGCATGGATACCGAGTTGAGAACTGATGATATCATGAAGGTCGTTGGTGAAAATTTAGAACAACGAAGGTTCAAGGATAGAGGCTTGAGAGAAATCTTTTTGATTTAATGTGCACTGAGTTGAACTTGAATTAAGTTTTTATGTTTTGAAATTTCTAAGTAAATTTTTATAATACAATGTTATCCTTCGTCGAGTCTCCGGTATATTGAAAGAAGAAAATTACTTTTTGACGTTAATTAGTTTCTTTCTACTTACCTGTTGCCTTTCTAATAAGTGTGCAATTTTACGTAACGTACGGTTTGTTTATCTTTTTATCAGTCACATTCCTATACTCAACGTTTCCCCGCCTTCGCCTTCTTCGGTCAGTCTTAACTTTTCTTTTTTATTGGCAGGTTCATCTTCTTTAATTCAGCAAATGTGACTCATCCATTTATAACGCCTCCCTCTTTAATGGCAGTGAAAAGGGGGAAAAGGTATATAATAAGAAGAGAGGAAATCTTAAAAATGACAGAGAAGAACTCTCTCTCTCTCTCTCTCACACACACACACACACACACACACACACACACACACACACAGACGGGGGCGAAAAGAGTTTTACGATTACCAGGAAGGTTTCCTTTTCCAATACAGGAAACACACGTATTCATCGACTCAAAAAAATTTGAATGTTACTTCAGAATCCGCCAAAAATAAGTAAATTTGACATTCCAATCTATATAATTTCTATCTGAAATACACCAGAATATTTTACTTAATGGAAATAATAAATTTAATTATTTAGCTTTCAATTAAAGCTAAAATAAAATCTTCAAGAAAGATTTTTCATTTTTAAAATTTAATTTTAAACCTTATGTATCAAACATTTATGCCAAAAAAGTGGAGGTTCCTAAACAGTTACACTGTCGCCTTCTTATGTCTAATCAGTTGACCACATATAATTCAAATGACTTGTCTTTTCACAACACATCTGCTGTACTGTGAAATGTGCGCTGCATTGCTCAATGAGTATGCTCTAAACCAGTTTAGTTTAATCAGCGGCCCACAATAACAGGTTTTGCGATTCGCTGAGGCAAAGTAAGAAAAAAAAAGAAACGAAAAAAAAAAAGAAACGAAAAAAAAACATTGTCTCGTCACTAGACAGTACAACTTTTATTGGGAACAGTCATATATATATATATATATATATATATATATATATATATATATATATTGCTTCTTTACTATTTAACTGGAAACAATTAACAATTGTCTTAAAAATAAATGCCTTTTACAGGTGGGTTATTTAATCACTAAAAGTTGATATTTGCACGGTTTAATAAATTTTAATTATCAAATGTCGTGTTCGTTGGTGTGGTAAATTGGGCACACCGATAAGCAGACACACAGATGTTGATAATACAAGGACACACAAATGGTTGGTTATGTGTTGTTTCCATCAGATATGTTTTTAAATTCCAAATTGTCCCGTCAACAAATGTAATAGCCACGAAGAGAGAGAGAGAGAGAGAGAGAGAGAGAGAGAGAGAGAGAGAGAGAGAGAGAGTAATAATAATGTCTGTCTCGAAGGTGAACATCATTTTTGTGCTTGTCATTCTACGAGAGGGCGTCGCGTGTTTGTGTGGTTTTAGTTTAGAAATGTTAGCTTTAATTTTACATTCACCTTGAAAAACATGACCTGCAAAAAGAAGAAGAAAAAGAAGAAGAGGAAGATGAGGAAGAAGAAAAAGAAGAAGGAGAAGAGGAAGAAGAAGAGAGATGAAGAAGATGAATAAAATGAAGAAGAAGAAGCCGAAGAAGAAGAAATGGAAAAAGAAGAATAGGAAAAGGAAACGGAAGAAGAAGACATGGAAGAAGAAGAAGAAGAAGAAGAAGAAGAAGAAGAAGAAGAAGAAGGAAGTAAGAGGAAGAAGAAGAAGAGGAAGAGGAAGAAGAAGCTGAAGAAGAAGAAAGTGAAGAAGAAGAAGAGGAGGAGAAGGAAGGAGAAGAAGCGGAAGAAAAAGAAATATAATAATAATAATAATAATAATAAGAAGAAGAAGAAGAAGAAAAGATTATTGAAAGATCAAAAGAGAAGTTTTAAGGATACGTGGGAAGTAGATTACTACTCCATATGGCAACATACAGCATGATGTTTGCATGCAGGTAACAGATATCTGTAAGGTATATGATTTTATCACACACATACACACACAAACACACACACACACACATATATATATATATATATATATATATATATATATATATATATATATATAAATATATATATATATACAATAACAAGTCGCGCATTGCAAAAATATGAGGCTCTGACTAGATCCTTAAAATTGTCAACATTACAAGGAAAATTTAAAGTATCAGAAAACTTTGTTTCCAAAATTAAGTTAAGCAGACTGTCACATTGATTACGTCATTGGAACTTGTAAAAAACATGTAAGTCTTTTTTAGGTATGGCGAAATTGTTAAAAAATCTGCTATTATTATGGCACAAGCTTTTGGCAAGAAAGGTTTGTGTAAAAAAATTAGTAACGGTTAATTTGTGTCACCTGTGTCACCTGTCTCCTGGAGAATTATCTCGTTTTTTATCATTGGTGATTTTTCAACTCAAGAAGAACTTATTGATTTGTGTCCTTTTCAAGGGAGTAGATAGGTAAAAATATTTATAAAAGAACTAAACAGACAATGTAAAGTTTTATTTACACTCATTGTTCGGACTGTTGTCCTCATCTTTGTTGTCATATTCATGACGTTTATTGGTGATTGGAATTTCGAACTGAACCCTTTATTTCGTCCACCGGGGTAGATTGTTTTAGTTTAACGTGCCATGCCTCTTCCGAATGTCTCAGTTATCTCCCTTTCTCCAAGTTTTTGTTCGCTACTGCAGTAGCCAGGTAATGAACTCACGACTCTTTTGGGTAGATGTAACCGTAAGTTCTATGCTGCTAGTTTCTTCTCTCGCACTTTGCCTTTGTAGAACTCTCTTCTGACTTCTTTGTTTTTCAATCAACTTTGATCTTCAAAAATTACCAATCGTTATCTTTTGTTTTCTTAATTCCTGTTCTTTTTATTGTTCTTTTTCCATATATGTTCTTTTTATATATATATATATATATATATATATATATATATATATATATATATATATAGCCATCTTTTTCTGACGATCCGTTTAGGTGAAAACTAGGTGGGTTTGTCTGGGCTCAAAGTTTGAATAGGTCTGCTCTACGGTTGTATTGAACTGAAATTTTTAGTTAGTTGTTTACTCGTATCGGTTTTTTTTCTTGGGCTTCAGAATAAAAATTTTTTGCGACAGAAAAAGATGTTTGTAGCTCTTTTTTTTTAAAACCTTTTTTTTTTTTTCGAGATTGATTTGATTATTGTCAAATCAAAAATTCGAAGGTTTTTCTAAAACGAGTATAGTTATCTATCTATTCATCTATCTATCTATCTTTCCCTATTGAATATCTATCTATTTAAAAATCTCTCTATATATATATATATATATTATATATATATTATTCATTGAATGATTTAGACATAAAATTTGTAAAACTTATTTTCAATTGGAACCTTTTATATCCAAGTTATTGAAAGACGAGAGAAAATCACCGTGTTGATACATATTTTTTTTATTGTTCCGAGTACTTTCGACATAGCATAATGTCATCATCAGGGTGTTGTTTATTGCAAGACAATTGTTGTAGTGTTCATTATTTTATTATATTCGAAGGCAAGATTGTTGTGTTCATAACAACACAACGATTTTGTCCACAACATGTTATTCAACGAAACATGTCACAAGGAACACATGCTGTCAAAATATACGCACACACGCATATATATATATATAATTATTTCACCCTTTTCAAGGCATTTAAAACATATATATATATATATATATATATATATATATATATATATATATATATATATATATATATATATAATGAATTAATGGATTTGTTTTGAATCCGACATTTTTTTTACTTCAAAATTATTATAGTGGATAAAAGTTTGTATTTTCAAATAGACGACCATTTTTCATTTTTTGCATTTTTAAATGTATATGTGTGTGTGTGTGTGTGTGTGTGTGTGTGTGTGTGTTTTTAAGTATTCTCCTTTTAAAAAATTTTTGATAGGTTTCTAAAATATTTGCATGTCTAGTGTTTAATTCCATTGGTCTACGAACGATAATGGGTATGTTCACCATTAACAATAAATATAGTAGTAAATACTGTATGTTGGTCTGCTGGTTAAATGTTTACAGACTCTGGGCATTGATATATCTTTTAACGAGGCTATTTCGAAATACAGAGTCTTGTCTAGAAAATACTACCATGACCCCGTTTTTATACATTATGGTCTATTCAGAAATTTTGGCCGAGACTTTAAAATAGGCTCTAACATTAAAATATCAAGGCCCTTGTGCAATTTGACCGCGTGGGGCGGTTGGTAGATATCCTGCAGTTGGAGATTTATTGTGGAATTCACTTGAATTACATTTAGCAATTGAATAAAACTTTTACGCATTTTGGCGAATCTTATATGTGTTGTTCTTGTCCTAAGTATTATCGTTTATTACCAACCTTCGTTTGATTATTCTATTCAGTAAATTTCCCTAGGTTATAAATATAAAATTATTTTTAATACATTTTTAATAATTAATAAAATTATTAAATAGGAAAAATATTTTTGTTGCTTTTTTTTTGCATCAATGGCTATTTGAATTTAAAAAAATTAAAAAGCAAGTGTTCCAATGAAAAGTACATATGTTTCACTTGAATAATTAATATAACAAACAATGTCAAAAGATTGTAAGTTTGAAAATTTTTTTAATGTTTTGGAATCCTATATTGGTAAATAGATTTAAAATTTGTCAGTGTGTATTGCCAAGAAGAAATTCCTGTTTTCTGAAAAACAATTCGTAAAATTGGAAAGATATGGATGAAGTGGTTAACACGACATTTTCAAGAGAACTTGCTTAATTTGACTCATTATCCTGTCCTAGTTATGATGATAAATTACATTCAATATTTAAGATTAGAGAATTCCTAAAATAAAAAATTTCTTAAGAAATATGGGTTTATATTTTTCCACCCTGACCCAGGGTGGTAGACTGCTGTTACAATACCCAGTTACGGGCAAATAATGACCCCCCCTAACAAAAAAATCAACAGTTATTTTTTTATCTACTATATAATTAAAAACGCACCTTTATCCTGAAAGTATAAAATTCTGTAGAAAATATATGTAGTTTTATATATAAAATTCCTTACAAAATATTTAGATTTCCGCATTAAATAACCCATAGAGATGTTGATATGCCGCTAAACAAAATCAATCAGTTGTTGAATTTAACTTAAAACTCCAAAGATCAAATTGTTTTAGAGCTGATTTGATATATCAATGGATTTTTAAATAAACTGAAAGTTTTCAAATTATGTTTAGCCAAAAATAATTTTGCAGAAGGCCCGCAATGCTTCTACTTTTGTTGAGCAGGCGTAGAGGATCATCTTTTGTTCCCTGTTCGGGATATGCTTTACCGGTCCTTCTTCTTCTTTCAGGGCCTTAATTTATTGAACTAATTTTTTTTTCCTTTTTATCTAAAAATTGGTAATAAGGAAGCTGCGATGATTTCCATTATAAATAGTAGCGGTTGGCAGTTTGCTTCCAAAATTAATTCTTTCTTGAGACCGAAGTTTTGAATTTCGCTTAGAGACAAAAAAATGAAATGCTGATCAACATTCATTAATATCGCGCACGGGTAGGTGTCCCTGCATGTATTTTTCAGGCAAAATTTAGGCCAATTATGTTCTGTTTTCAGCCAGAGAAACTAGTTTGTAAATGCCATTAACGATAAAGTGATAATTATGTCGACCAATTTTCATTTTTCAACACAAATCTCCTAATTACTCAACACAGCGAAACGAAAAAACGAGAAAAACATTTAAAAAAAAAAAAAAAAACCTACCCAATTTAAGAGTCTTTTTTTTTTTACAATGGTTGTAAAATAGGCTCCAATATTCAGTAGTATAGAATCTTTATCTCATGGAACTTTCAAAAGCATATTTAAAATTGTTCGAAAATAATTATTCATAAATATTTATTTATTTATTTATACAAAATGATAATTATTCGAAATAACGTGTTTGAAATAAATATATTCATGGTCTTGCTTTGAGAGAGTCAATGTATGATTTTAATAGAATTAATGACATATTTTTATATGGCATAGGGTTTTTTTGCTGCATACAGGTGTCATCCTTCATCTAATAAATGGAAATTTTAGATGTAAGAAATTTGATATTGCAAAAAAAAAAAACATTTTGCCCAATTATCAAAAGCGCCAAGAAATAACACAACATAAAAGGTAAACATAAAAAATTAATGCCATATTTTGACGAGTACTTTTCAGTAGTTGACTATTTGCGTGCAGTATCATAGAACTTAAACTTATAAGGATTTTTTCTTACTAAATACTTTTATTAACGACTAGCAGTAGAGCCCGGCGTTGCCCGGGGATGTAATAGTAAGAGATAGATCAAGTATCGACTATCATAAAGACTGAAAAATAAAATTGACAAAGATTATTGTTTAAGGTTGACGGACACGCATGTCTTAATTAGTTTTTTTTTTTTTTTTTTTAGGAATTGGTCAAACCCAAACTCAAACAAAAACATTGTTTTCAATCGTTATGAGTCTATCAATTGAATGAATAGAATTTTATTATAAACAATTGTCTTGTAAATGGAATTTTAAAGCATTCTGAATGTAAAAATAAAAGAAAAAAATGTGCAAGACAATAAGAAACACTACCTGCCAAAAAAAGTGAAGTTTTGTTGAAATCGGTTGAAAAAATGTAGGTAGCCTTTCTCTGTAATCTTTTTTAAATTTATGATTTTTACTTATTGAATACAGTAAAAAAATTGCATATTTTGCTTGTGGTGATTCATAATTAGAATTCTGATTTGAATATATTTTCCACTCATTGTTTTTTTAATACAAAAAATATTAACTTTATTTGGGTTTATTAATTTATTATAAATACTGTGTTCTTTCCTTAATAATTATCATCTTTTGAAATATTGTTGTTTTTTGTCTATAATAATCTTTTTTAAAATTATTTCTTAATTTTCTTTTGAATATTGAATTAATTTCAAATAGAACCAATGCCTTATTGATCTGCCTTTGTAACAAATTGCAAAGGGAATTGAAAAAACGGCCCTAAAGTATTTTAATTATCTTTCCCTAAAGATAAAGAATTATCCGATTTTTCGATTCGTACAATCAGTAGAGATCGTTAGATTACTGTTTAGGTTGACGGACAAAAAAAATGACTTAGTTTTTTTTTTTTTTTTTACGAATTGGTCAAACCCAAACTCAAACAAAAAACATTGTTTATGACCTGCTTAGTTTTATTTTCAAATTACATTTTTTCGGCGCAGAAGCTAAGTTAAGTTGGTTCAAAATATTTTAAATAAACAATATAATTTCTGTTTTTTATTAAAATCAGTTTTGAAAAAAATGATAATTGATTTTTAAAAAAATATCAAAGTCAGATTTTAATCTTTTTTTTATCAAATCGAAAAAAATGATTGAAAATGATTGATTATCTGTCCCTTTTTTATGACTAAAAAAAAAAAACAATATTTTTAACGAAAATTTCAGACGTGCTAGGGACGATTAAAAATGTAAAAAAATACCCCAAAATACTTTTGATCTTTCCTCTTTAATAATAATATGAACATTAGACGATAAAATTTTGTTTTCGTCAAGTTCGGCTTTTTTTTCATCATGCTATGCTCTTTTGTTTACATTTTCGTGGGTGAGTTGTCCCCCTTTCATTCTCACGATGTGTCTTAATCATGTTTTCAAATTGATTTTGTTAAAAAAAACAATTGCGTTTTTCCCATTTTCGGCGCCGTTAGAACCACTACAAGGTAATTTTATGTAGTCCTGTGAAGTTTTGTTGAAATCGGCTAAAAATATAGGAAATTCGATCCAATATATAAATGTTACACACACACACACACACACACACACACACACACACACACACACACACACACACACACACACACACAATCTGCGTTTTATAATAAGTAAGATATTTGTATTTCGAATAATTATCATTTGTGTATTTCCACTTTTAATTTGCACATTTTTTTTTGCAATAAACAATTTTGCATTTCGAATAATTATCATTTAGTATAATTGTCCTTTCGATTAATTTTCATTCAAACAATTTACAATTCGAATAAATGTTTTTGGAACAATTATTTTCGAACAATGTTCACATAATCACCGGATATACTTGCACTTTGCCAAACAAATTTAAATTCAGGCATTGCTACCAATGATTTCATTGTTCCAGGCTATCTTCTTTTTTGCCGAAAAGATTCCCGCATTCATATGAACAGCCTTGGTGTTTATATCCGGTATAATATTTCGATGGAGTCTCCTGACAATTATCAAATCCTAACCCCCGATAATTCCTACATGCGTTTTCGCCTTTCATTATTACACTCAGTTAACTACTTTTTCCCCTTTATCGCCCCCCCCTCTTCTAAGGACTGCAGTGTACTCGATGTAATCTCTGACTGTACAGAAACGGCAATCTCTCTCCATCCATCTGTGAACATCTTTGTCTTCGGTAATTTTAATGCGCACCACAACAGGTGGTTTAAACATTCTACTGTTACTGATATTGCCGGTATTGAGACATTAAACTTTTCCATTGCCTAATCCCTTACTCAACTCGAGGCTTTCCCCACCCGTTTCTCTAGCATAGCAGAGCAACGGTCCTCCTCTACTTGCTTTATTCCTCACCTCCTCTCCTCGCTCTTGCCAAGCTTCGCAACACTGTCTCTTGGAAACTCGGATCACTTTGTAGTATTTATTGATATTTCGTTCCAATCATCTGTTAATAGGAAACCTCTTACTTATAAGACCTCATTGCTTACCAGCATGCTGATTGAAACTCAATCTGAGATTTTCTTTGAGACGAGACCCCCCCCCTTCGGACTGATATTTTAAAGCTTCAAATCGAGAATTGTGCCAGTGAGGTTTCCTCTAGGGTTAAAGCCGGTATGGATGCTTTCATTCCGTCTCGGAAATATCAGGTGAAACCTCGGTCTTCTTCATAATTCACACCAGTAGGCCCTGCTGCTATAGCCCAGATGAACCACTATTTTCAGCTATACCAGCACGAAATCTCCCGCCACAACAGACGCTTATTCGTTACTGAGCGTAATAAATGCGTATCCAAAAGAGCTAAGTCTCTTCTGGGAAAATGAGGCACGGTATTTCATCTAAAACGTTGGCTCTCGTGATTACTGACGGCTCTGTATTAAATAAGAGTAAGTTTTCTATTCCTCCTCTCTTCGATCAATTTGAGGTGTTAACATCTTCTGTTGATAAAACTGAATGTTTCGCCCGTAAATTCTCCTCAAACTCTACTCGTGACTCATCTAGAATATCCCTGCCTAATTTTCTACCTAGAAGCGAGTCTCGTTTGAGTGATATGCATATAACCTTTTCTATGGCTTCTGCTATCATTTAATAGAGCATATAGATGGTATCCCTGTAATAGTCATTAAGAAGTGTGCCGCCGAATTGGCCCCACTTCTCTCTAAACTGTATAATGCTTCGCAGCCTCTTGCTTTTCAGCCCGCTGGTAGTCCTCATTTGTTGTTCCACTTTTTATGAACTCCGGTGAACTGTTTGACCTATCAGCCTATTTGTCTTCTAGTTCTTTACGGGAAACTCCTTGAGGCCCTAATCAATGCTAAATTGATTAAGCATTTCATGAGGCCCTAATCAATGCTAAATTGATTAAGCATTTCATATCGCCTCTTTTTTTCGCACAAGCAATATGGCTTTCGTTTATCTAGGTCAAACTACTGATGTCAGTCAGTCAGTTATCTGCCATGCGTGATATACGCTTAGGCGATCATGTATCTTTCGATATATGACTAACGAGTTTGCCATTTCTTTCTGCGGTAGACCAGTTGCCATCCATGACTATAGAACCCGGTCTGTCCTACTATTTACCTCTTCTTCTCCCCACCCCAGCTATGTAAATCTGAGGGATGGGGAAGAAGAGGGAGAGAAGAAAAGGATTCATACCTTTCCTAGGGATTTAGCAGTGAATGCTATGGATTTGACTGGAATTCTTCGATTCTTCAATCCGAGCCGCTACCCATTACCCCGCCGTGTCTCCCTGATGATAACTGCAGATAGAGTCTGTCAAGCTCTAGATAAAAATGTTGAAACTGGGCCTGTAGCTTTGGACCTCTCGAAAGCTTTCGACAGGCTTTGGCATGCATGTCTTCTCCACAAGCTGAAAAGTTACGGTGTCTCTAGACAAGTTTTGAATTGATCCAATAATTCCTATCAAATCGTGAAATGAAATTAATCCTGAACGGCCACTCTTCCAGTACCTTTCGTACTAATAGAGATCTCCCCCCGCCAGGGCTCCATCCTTGGTCATGTTTTGATGTTAATTTTCATTAATGACCTTCTCGTTGTCATCAGCTCTCAACTTGGTATCTACGCTGATGACTCAACCATTTACTACTGTCGCGATAGTAACTTTGATCAGTTTGATAAGGTCAAAATGGCAGCTGATATCCAAAGCAACTTTCAGTCTGTTCTTAAGTGGGACTAAGGGTGTTTTGTTAATTTTAACGCTTCCAAAATTAAACTGCTCTTTATTAATCATCTGAGAGAACTCTCTCTACTTTCTATCAGTATGGCTGATGCTGACCCCCACAAGAATAGCTCGTTGCGACTTCTCGATCTAAATTTTTCTGCTGACATGAAGTGGAAAGACTCTATTGAATCCATTGTTTGGCCAAATGCCAGGAAGACTAGTTCATTGTATCGTGCGAGACGATTTTCTCTCTAGTGTCTATCTAACATATCTATAAGTCTACCATTCGTCTATGCTTAGAATATTGCTGCCCAATAAGGCTCGGTGCTCTTACTATCCATCTAGAGCGTATTGATAAAATCTAAAGAAGAATCAGCAATATTATTGTTCTTGATCTGGCATCTCGGCTTCAATAACTTTCCGAGGGCTGTAGGTTTGCTTTTCTGTGTCTTTTTCTATAAATACTTTCATGGTAAGTGTTCGGGTGAGCTCTTGGCTATAGTACATAGAATTTTTAAATTTAAGCGCAGTACTAGACTGGCGATGAGTTATCACCAATTTAAAGGTGAGCTGGCTAGAGGTAACCGTAAATCCTATGCTAACAGTTTCTTTTCTCGCTTGTGAACCTCTCTTCCGGCTCCATGTTTTCCAGCCAACTTTAAACTGCAAAAATGTAAATGTAATATAAATCTCTCCTCCTGGTTACTCTTCTTCTTCCTTAGTAATTTTCCTGTTTCTAACTCTTCCACACGCGGTAAAATCTTGCGTCTCGGTGGCTTTATTGCCTTGCTTGGGGCGAACTCTATTAAAAAAATGCCACGTTTATCAAGATTTAACAGTTGAAATCACACCAGCATGCTCTGCCGCTATAGTCCAGATGAAGTACTATTTTCGTCTATACCAGCGTGACATCTCCCGTCACAACAGACGTTTATTCGTTACTGAGCGTAATAAATGAGTATCTGAAAGAGCTAAGTCTCTGCTTGTTGAGAAAATGAGGCACGGTATTTCATCTAAAACTTTGGCTCTCGTGATTACAGACGGCTCTGTATTAAATAAGAGTAAGTTTTCTATTCCTTCTCCCTTCGATCAATTTGAGGTGTTAACATCATCTGTTGATAAAGCTGAATATTTCGCTCGTAAATTCTCCTCAAATTCTACTCGTGACTCATCTGGAGTATCCCTGACTAATTTCCCACCTAGAACCGAGTCTCGTTTGAGTGATATGCATATAACCCATTCTATAGTTTCTGCTATCATTTCTAACCTGTATCCCCACAAAGCATGTGGACCTGATGGCATCCCTGTAATAGAAGAAAAAGTGTGCCCCTGCACTGGTTCCTGTCTGTGGTTATAAGGAAATGGCGAATCAAGAATTAAGATCAAGTTTTATGAAATTTGATGACAAGAAAAAATGCATTGCATATGTAGAAGGAAGTTAAGTGTAAATATCAAAGCAGCGAAGTGAAATTTTTAGTTTGAATTGGGCGATCTTCAAGTTGACCTCTTTTTCAAGTTAGATTAATAAAAGGAATGGACTTTTTCCCCTAAGTTCCTGACTGGTGATAAGATAAGCTAAAAGATGCCTGAACTTGAACAAATATAATCTAAATGTTACTTCGTCTCGTATCGAATTTGACTTAGTCTGAGTAGATGAACTCGTTTGTTACCAAATACGTAAATCTCATTTCTCGACATAAATGTTTTAGATTGGCATACGCTGGCTTAAAATAAATAACTGTATGTATAGTAAATAATCTCTATTTCCAACACAATACATATCCACATACATACCACATTAAAACACGCCCGAACTATTTTCTATTCAATAACAGACAATATTACAAACGTACCAAAAAGATTCTACAATACAATTCCCACCACTTAAATCAAAGTGTCTTATTGGTTAGAAATTAACATCACCATGTAAAATATTTAATCAAAGAAGCGGCTTTCTCTAAGCACAAATCCAAGAGAGCATATATATGCGACTATTTCCCCCACCCTGCCCAGAACCCACTGAAAGAAACAGATATCGGTGACATCAAATGAATCATTTCGAACAACAACAAAAAAAGATGGTTTTAGTGATTAGCTACTTCAATAATTAAATGTGTAAAGTTTCTTACGGCAATATTTTATAGTACATGAAATAGTGATGGTGAAAAAGAGTACATGCACAAAATAATTGACCAATTAATTTACAATGCAAGAATACCATTTATTAAAACAAAATTAACAAAAGGAAAGTTTAACACAAAAGTTTCTTTCTGAGCATAAACATCCCATTTCTTGTTCCACCGTCTTTAACAAAACTACACTGTCCTTATTCTATTCCCGGTCCACTTCTGCTGTGCGCTCTATTTATGAGAATTCGGGTGATAAGTTTTGTTATTGACTTGATTGTTCAACGGCTACTTAGGCAACGCTATGAAAATTGATCGTTCGCTCTATAACCACCATTGTATAATTTATTTATGTATGTAATTTTGTCAGTGCTGAAATCATCTAAAGCTGTCATCAGCTCTATTCCAATCCTATCTGGTCCTGCTATTTTTTCTGCTTCGATTTGGCCATTGCTGATTTCACTCCAGACTTTAATATTTCCATATTTTTGTGTATTACGGTTTATCTTCAGTTCGTTGTAGAAGAATTCGGCTATAAATTCGTCCATCTTTGAAGTATTTTTCTATTATCAGCCTTCTCACTTTTGATTGTATACAACCTGTTGATGAGTCTTTTGTATTGCTATCTGTTTTATACTTTTATCCATACCTGCCTTATTTGCGATGCCAGTTCTTTCTCTTTCTCTACCCTTTTCGTTGAGTTATTCCTCTTTTGCCCCTCAGTATTCGTTTCCAACCTCCTTGTGTAATGTCCTATTTGGAATTGTTTGCTGTTGAGAATTTCATCTGTCATCTATTTCATTTTTACTTGTCTAGTTTCCTTATGATCTCGTTTGCTGATGTTACTAAAGCTTCTCTTAATGTGTCCCAACAGTGAATAACCATTTCTCATTTAGTTCATTGGATTCTCTTTTAATGCTGTCAATATAAATCTCTTTCAAATTCGGTTCATTCGAGAATTTGCCTTATTGCAATTTGTGTCTTGCTTTGGCCCTTTTCAACTTACGTAGTTTCATCTAGGGTTACATATCACTAGATGGTGATTGCTCCCGCAGTCAGCACTTAGATATATTTTACAGTGTAAAACTGCATTCCCGAATTCCTTATTTATTGTTATGTAGTCATTTGCTTCTTTATCTCAACCCCTAGGCTTCTCCTTGTCTATAAAAGTCTTGAGTGTTCTTTAAAGAAGGTGTTGGCTATTACTTTGTCATTCGTCAGGCAATATTGGACCAATTTTTCACCGCGTTCGTTATAGGTTCCTAATCAGAATTTTTCAGCTATTTCACCATCTTGTACCTTCCCTACTTTGGCTGTATTTTCCTGCGATTTACACTGAGCCTTGGCTTTGGTGTACAGTGAAAATTTCTTCCGTCTATATACAACCACGTCACAGGACAACAACACCAGCCCCTCTATAGGACAACAACAACAACAACCTCTCCACAGTTCAAAAACATCTTTCTAACGGACAACAGCACACCCCAAAACCTACAGGACAGCATCACACTTTCCACAGGGCAACAATATGACTCTTTCTACAGGGTAAGAACAAATACTTTTGTACAAGAATCAACAAAAAACAGTTTACAGTGCAACACTACCATTCTTTCTACAAAACAACAGCACCACTATTTTCCGATTCCAAAGGTCCCAACCCAATTATACAATGCTACCACACTCTCCACTGGGGAAAAGTACCTTCTTCTTATACAGAGGACAACAGTACAACATTCTCCACTGTCCAACTGCAATCCCTTTTTCATTGTGCAAAAATAATACTCACTCCACCGGCAAACAGCACCTCCTTCTTCACAGGTCAACAAAACCAGTCTCTCTCTACAGGCCACTTCTACACGGTGCAACAGTATCAGTGTCTCCACAAGCCAATAGCACCTCTTTCTTCAAAGGGAAACAATAATGTGACCTCCACAACACCCTGTTCTTGACAGTGCCACAGTACTGGTCTCTCTACAGCTCAATAGCAACCCTTCTTCAAAAGGCAATGCCATTGCCATTTCCATAATAAAATCCTCTTCTTCAGAGTGCAACAAGATCAGCCACAAGCCAATAGCACCCTCTTCTTGAAAGGCCAACAACACTACCATCCCTGCAACAAGACACTTTTCTGCACAATGCAACAGTAACGGTCTCTTCACAGACCAGTAGTATCCTGTCTTGAAAGGCCAGTGACATTGCCATCTCCACAACAAAACCCCCTTCTTTACACTGAAACAATATCAATCACTCCACAGGCCCATAGCACTGCTTCTTCAAAGGGTAACAACACATTTTTCTTTACAGTGTAACAGTATCAATCACTTCAAAGGCTAGCAACACCACCTTTATCCAAGACCAACAACACTGATTTGAACACATCATTTTTCTCACAGTACAACAATATCAATCTCTTCACAGTGCAATAGAAACCTCTTCTTTAAAAGCCAACAATGCTGGCATCTTCACATGAACACTCACTTCTTTATTGGGAAACAGTATCAGTCACCCACAGGCCAATATCACCCCCTTCTTCAAACAAATGACACTGACATCTTCACAAAAACAACCTTTTCTTTACAGTGCAAGAGCATTAATCTTGTCACAGGCAATATCACCCCCTTCTTCAAAAGACAATGTCATTACCATTTCCACAACAAAATCCTCTTTTTCACAGTACAACAATATCATTCTCACTAAAGGGCAATAGCATCTGCTTCTTCAAAGGGCAAGAACACTGTCAGCTGAACAATAACACCTTCTTCTTCAGAGTGCCACAGTATCTCTCACTCCACAGGCCAGTAGCAACCCTTTTTCAAAGGGCAACAACATTGCCATCACCACAACCACACCATTCTCTTCACAATGCAAAAGTATCAGTCTCTTCACAGGCCAATAGCACCCTTTCTTCAATAGCCAAAACACAATGACCTCCACAACAGCACCATTTTCTTTAAATGTGCAACAGTATCAGCCTTTTAACAGGCCAATAACACCCATTCTTGACAGGCCAATGACACTACAACAAAACCCACTTTTTCACAGTGCAACAATATCAGTCACTTCACAGGCCAATAGCATCCTTTCTTCAATAGCCAAAACACAATGACCTCCACAACAGCACCATTTTCTTTAAATGTGCAACAGTATCAGCCTTTTAACAGGCCAATAACACCCATTCTTGACAGGCCAATGACACTACAACAAAACCCACTTTTTCACAGTGCAACAATATCAGTCACTTCACAGGCCAATAGCCCCTCCTTCTTTAAAGGGCAAGAAAACTACCACCTCCACAACCACACCTTCTCCTTCACAGTGCCATTGTATCTGTCTCGCCACAGGCCAATTTTACCCACATCCTCAAAGGCCAACAACACTCCACAACACCTGCTTCTTCCCAGTAAAAAAGTTTCAGTCTCCCACAGTCCAATAGCACCTTCTTCTTCAAAGGACAATGCCATTGCCATCTCCTCAGCAACACCCTTTTCTTCGCAGTGCAAGAGTATCAGTCTCTCTACAGGCTAATAGCATCTCATTCTTCAAAGGGTAACAATACCACTCCCCACAGGTCAATAACACTCCATTATTCACAGAGCAAGGTTACAACTCCTATATAATGTAACAGACCTAACAAATCAACAACAACTTTTAAAACAAAGAATATTTCACTTGATGATGTTTGGAGATTGAGCTGGCTAAAATATTTTGTGAAAAAAAATTTTTAAAAAAAAGTGTAAAATTGAAGTTTGTTGAAGATTAACAATTCATCTCAAAGTTTTGAGCAAAATTAATTGATGATGAAAGCAGCTCGATGTCAACACCAGGTTGATTTGATTTTCAAATAGGTATTCTGATTATTTAGAAAATCTCCCTCTTTCAAAAGGAAATAACAATGACTTTTTGTTGTAGATAAATATTTTATTATAAGTATTCTTCTTGTACTGGATGTAGGTACAAACAAAGATGTTTTAAATTCTAAATAGGATTGTGATATTTATGGAAAGAAATATTTTCTTGCATGACTTCATATATGAGTTCTATGTTTATTCTCTTGAGTCTTTTAATTCTCAAAAGAAAAATATTTTGTCAAAATTTGTCAATAGGATTTAACAAATCACTGACTGTTGGCTTTGTTCTGTTCTTACATTTGTTTTCTCACTTTGTGGAAATTGTCATAAAAAAAACAGGTCAAATGACTGAAACAAATAATGTCTTTCTTTTTTCAGGACAAATTAGCCATTTTATAGAAATAGGATTCAAGGTGATAATGTTGGTGACATTTTCTATTTTAAAAAAATTTCCTTTTACTTTTGAGAATAAATTAAATACACAGATGAGTCAAAACATTATGAACACCTTCATAATAAGTTGGTGATGAGATTTTTATCAAAATCATTCAATATTTTCTTCTTGTCCATAACTGTGGCATTCAGTGTATTAAAATAAAATGGTTAACCTATTTATATAAATCTAAACCTGTCATGCACAGTTGTTATGAGACAGTAGCTGTCATTCTTGCTAAATGTTTCTGGTCATAATATTCTGGATTGTGCTAGGAATTGAAGGAATGTACTCTGCAGTAATCAATGTTCAGATGAAAATGCAAACTTTTCATCCAGTCCTCAAGCTTCACTGAGAAGTAGTTATCAAAAGTTTAGTATTTTTTCTCAGGAGAAGAGTTAGAATTTATTTTTAGGGCAGTGCTTAAAATCTATATTCACCTTCTCTTGTTTAATTCACAATAATTCAACCATTTTCAAATATCAACAGTTTCTTCCAAGATAGAAATTTTATTATTATTCTTTTTATTTTGCTAATTAAAGAATATAAAGAAAAAAAAATGAATTACTTGAAAAATTAGGCAGGTGGATGCTAGAAGCAGAATTAATGAAGAGAAAACTTATATCAAAAAAATATTTACTCATAGAATATCATTCCAAATATGTCTCTGATTAAGAGCATACAAGAATTCAATTTGGCCACAAATAATTGCTATCATTATGCCTTTAAAAATAGCTCTGCGTCTGTTACACCGTATCGATAATTATAAGGCATATGTTTCAAACTGTACAAATTGATTTTCATTAATCTCTACTCACATGGGAGAAAGAAGTCAGATTTGAAATTGAAGAATACTTCTACTAATAAACTACTGATACTTATAGCATCTCGGATTGAGGAATCAGAGAGCTGAGTTTGAATTCCAGTCAAGTCCATTACATTCACTTATATATATATATATATATATATATATATATATATATATATGGGGCAGTGATATATAAATTTTAATATATCAAAGACAATTTGGAAGGAAAGGAGTATGACAATGTGTAAAAAAATTTTTGTGTGACACATATTTTGTCCTTTAGGATTAGTCCTAAAGGACAAAAATGTATAATGATGTACCTTAGGATCCAAGATGGCCGACCCATGTTGCAAGTGAACCGCAGTAGCTGGGGGTGGGGGGATAATGATGTTAATTACATCCTTCCTGAATATTGTCTCGTAACTAGACAGTACAACTTTTATTGAAACCAGTCATATATATATATATATATATATATCCCCAAATGAGAGAAAGAACAAATGAAGTAAAATTCCACTGTTCATACCATTTATTTTTTTAAAAAGTGCTCAATACAAAGTAAAGAAATATATTAATATTCTATTATAATTTATTAGAACAAAACTATTATAATTTATTAGAACAAAAAAAAGTTGAAATTGCTACACAATAGCAATAATGTTTCGGCACGATGTTGTGCCTCTTCAGGTGATGGTAAGTGATTGGTGAGTAAATAATTCTTAAGAAAATTTCAAAAGCAAAGTGTTACCTCTTTTCTGAAAGATAAAGGGGAATAGGTGAGAAAACACAAGGTGAGAATTAAAATAGATAAAGTCAACCAGCTGATTAGAAGGCACCTTGGGCTTTTACAGTGGATTAATACCCCAGATGTCATAAATTGGTTCAATGATATATGTGATAAATGAAATAGTCTATTTATCCAATTTGTTATTGTGGATTTTTACTGATCTGTTTCCAGGGATATTTTTACTTTGGCTTTGGAATTTGCCAAGGAGTACTCAGATATTTCCATTGTGGAGCTTCATGTTATTATAAACTGCAGAATATCTCTTCTCATTCATATTAAAGAACAATGGATTAAGAACAATTCTGTTGATCAATTTGATATTTCTATGGGATCATTAGATTCCGCTAAATCTTCTAACCTTGTTGGTTTATTTATCTTATATACTCTTACTGTCTACATTGATGTTAACATTGATAATACAGGGTTATGCAGTAGTCCGCCCCCATAGCGTGTACCTTAGGGTCCAAGATGGCCGACCCACGCTGCAAGTGAACCACAGTAGCCTTTAATCTGAGGTTGAAAACCTACCTGATTTTGGGCCCTATTTGCCCTATTTCACGTTATATACTGTAGATAATGGCCCAAAAAGAATTATACTCATTTATGCCAATGATTCCATAAGAAATTTCAGGTAATTTTATTTTTAAGCCTCGTGCTAAGCATCTAATAAAAATGTCCCAAAAAGTTATTTCTTATTCTAAATTTACATGACTAATTTGAAAGTAACAAAGAAAGTTTTATAAAATCAACCGTTTTGGAGTTATCGATAATAAAAGTTTAGGCTCATTCGTGTCGTTGTCAGCTACGGCACTGCAGCCATTATTGGCATTGTTTGCATCAGTGTATGCACAATAATAGAGACAAGTGAATCTCTATTCTGCAGCAAATATATGCAAACAATGCCATTAATGGTTGTTGTGACATGAATTAGTCCAAAGTTTTATTGTCGATAATTCCAAATTGGTAGATGTTATCAAAATTTCTTATTTTTTAATTAAGCATGTAAATTTACATGTAAATATAACAATTTGGGAAATTTTTATTGGATACTTAGCACAGGGTTTAAAAAGTAAATTACTCCAAATTTCAAATTATTTCGGTGGTTTACAGCAGATTTTTTATACAATAAATTTTAAAAGTACTTCCTCTTGCAATTCCTGATTGCGACCCCTAATTACTATGTGCTATTTATATTTGTTTATTTATAAAAGATTCTTGATGTCTCTTGCTGGACAGTCAAATTGAACATGATCAACCAGAGAAAAGTACTCCTATTTATACCCCATCTAAAATTTCTATAAAAGTGGGTGATAACTGCCCCACCTCCACCCTCTGAGCTTAATTTTCTATTTAGTGTAGATCTGACATTTAATTGGTTAATCAATACAAACCCACAAATCTATTTTTAATTATGACCTTGTGTTTTCTCACCCCATTTATCTTTCAGAAAAGAGGTAACACTTTGTTTTTGAAATTTTCTTAAAATTATTTACTCAACAGTCATTTACAAATGCCTGAAGAGGCACAACATAGGGCCGAAACACAAAAAGCTATTGTGTAGCAATATCAACATATATATATATATATATATATATATATATATATATATATATATATATATATATATAAAAAAAGCTTAAACACTAATATTCTATGGTCATAATTTATTCCATTGGAATTGTAAATACGATCCAATTCATCAGACCTACAAATTCAAAAAAGAAAACAGAAAAAACAACTCCGAAATAAAAATAGAATTTAGAGAGAGGTGTAAGTATGAGAGTGTGGGACCAATGTTAGAGTTAAAGAGAGGGTAACAGACGAGAGAAGGTGGGGATTAAACCTAAAGGGCATTTACTGAAAGGGCCGCTGTGTAATTAAGAAAATTTGACAAAATTAATATCAACTACAGGTTACAAATCAAATAAATATGCATATGCATGTGTATATTTACCACTAATATTAGCTATATATATATATATATATATATATATATATATATATATATATGTTGAGGTATGTTGGAGTAATGGATAGTGGCTTGGATTGAGAAATTTGATAGCCAAATTTGAATTCCAGTCAAATCCATTACATTCCCTTACATCCTAATACCCTTAGGAAAGGTATGAATCCTCTTCTTCTCCCTCCAGCTATGGGTAAATATCAGAACAGACTGGGTTCTGTAGCCTTGTATGGCAACTGGTCTAGAAGAAGGAAAAACTCTGAATTCTGGACAAGGTTGGGCTCTGTCAGGCTATCTTGCCCAAGAAACACAACTTCTACTGTGGCTGCAGTATGCATGTTGCCCCTATGACCTTATGGATCACGGGACAAATATATATGTATATATATATTCAAGCATGTTTAGTTGAATAATCTGGACATATTATGTCTATTTTTATTTTAATTCTCTCAAATTCACAGATCAATTTCTTGATGTTGTTATTAAACTCATTATGGAAGATGCCATAGTTTTTTCCATTTCTTTTATTTTCCAAAGTACTTTTGATCTCATCAAGATCATCTCCAGGCGTAAATTGCTAAGAAAAAAATTAATATAATTGATAGTTGTGAATTTTTCCTCTTAGTTAAAAACATAGATGAAATACATGAACTACAAAAAAAACTTCCCAAAAATCTCTGTTCTTAAAATTCACTTATGAACTTAACAATAACAATAAAATTCCTTTTCTTGATATATAAGAATCAATAATCAGACATTTACTAACCGCCCCTCATATAAAGAACCAACTAGCATAAACACATGCACTCTCAACTATAAAAGTGAATGCCCTATTACAAAACAGCTATTATACAAGATTTAATAAACCATGCAAAAGTTAACATTTTCATAAAAAATTTTCTACACTGAATTAAAAACATTAAACAAACTCTCATTAATAATGACTTTCCTTAATTTTTGATAAAATTTGCTTACAGTTATATAAAAATTTTTTTATTAAATTTTGATAGAATTGCTTTGCTATTTAGATACATTCAATAATTTTGTTTTAAAAGGGAACATTTTGTTTCTTTATATTTTTATTGTATATATTAATAATGAAATGACAAATTTAAAACCATTCTTCATAACAAAAAAAAGTGATTTGCAACACTCTCTTTTCATTGTTAATATACCCAATAAAAATACCTATTATCATAAGAGGAATCAGTAAAGGGTGAATATATATATATATATATATATATATATATATATATATATATTTAATTTTATGAGAAGATGTTCTTTAACATTTGTTGCTAATATCATTCTTCATAAAAGTATTTAAAGATACAAAAGTTTTATGGATTTAAATCTTATAGAAATCACTGATTACATTTGTCTATTAAAAAATCTTGTTGAAGAAAATAAAACTGATTATTGACATTGTCACCCATACTCATTAGGCTGTGGTGATTAATATAGTTTATTTATATATAAGTAAGTGTGTATTTGTATAAACTTTGACCCCCCCCCAAACCAAATGACATGTATTTCTCTAAAGCTGGATCAATAAGTTTGATGACTGTTATATAGTCATTAACTGAATTTTGATTTCAAAGTTTTACTCTGTAATGTTTGATTAATGGTTGGGCTATTTTAACTGAGACTCACTCAAATGAAGGTCATATAACTGATGGATATTAAAATAGTGTTGTAACCATATGGATAGAAGAAAAATTTTGTGAATACGAATCCTAATTTCTTACAGATTAGTATTAGTGAAAATATTGTGTTAGTAATCATTTTAAATTATATGACATTTTGCTGTTGGTCCAATGTGGAATGACTGAGTGCATTGTATCTCATCTGGTAGATACTTTCTGGAACTTGTAAAACATCGGTAGGTGCTGGTGCATCTAGTAATACTTGGTAATTGTATAAATGTGTATTTGTATATGTTTGTTCTCGTAACCATTAACCAAAGTAAGACAATAACAGTCTTTGATATTGTCTTTTAGCATTATTTATTTTGGAGATGTTTTTTTAATGTCATGTCCATTCAGGATGTTGGCCAGGGCTGGTATAAACGTCTTGTGGGCCTCTACCAATTCTAGGATACAGGGCCCCCCCAATCTACTACATCATAATTATCATAAGGTAGGATTTATATAAAATACAAATTTTATTGTAACTTAATTACAATAAGTGAAAAATTTGATTAGAAAAATTTTAAATAAAAACAATATATCTAAATTAAATACAAATTCGAGACATGTCATAATAAATAATTTCATCTTAAATAAATTTGAGACATGTCATAATAAATAATTTCATCTTAAATCAATTAGAGACATGTCATAATAAATAATTTCATCTTAAATAAATTAGAGACATGTCATAATAAATAATTTCATCTTAAATAAATTAGTGACATGTCATAATAAATAATTTCATCTTAAATAAATTAGAGATATGTCGTAATAAATAATTTCATCTTAAATAAATTAGAGACATGTCATAATAAATAATTTCATCTTAAATAAATTAGTGACATGTCATAATAAATAATTTCATCTTAAATAAATTAGTGACATGTCATAATAAATAATTTCATCTTAAATAAATTAGAGATATGTCGTAATAAATAATTTCATCTTAAATAAATTTAGAGACATGTCATAATAAATAATTTCATCTTAAATAAATTAGAGACATGTCATAATAAATAATTTCATCTTAAATCAATTAGAGACATGTCATAATAAATAATTACATCTTAAATAAATCAATAATGTTTTGTGAAAATTTTTAGATTTTTCTTGTTAAAAAGTTGAATAATTTTAATACATTCAACATCATGGATAAAAAGATAGTGAATTTTATTGAATGTTCTTTTCACAACTTTGCATGAATAAAACAAATTTACAGATTTGGATGAAAAAACCCAGAATGACATCAAAATCTGTGCAAATTTTTCATCTCTTAATATAGTTGGTTGTGCTTAGTTTCATTTGTATATAAATGTCAGTAAAAAAAAGCAAATTTCGATATGATAGTGAGTGTCACAAAGCACTGGCTTGGGGCATATCCCAGTTGAGTAGTTTGGAGGTAGTATACACCAACCTTAATGCAGGCAGTCAGGATTCTCCAAAGAACTTTTTTTCTTTATCATCTGTGAATTACCACAACTTCTTGGGAGAGATAATAGCATAGTATCTCATTGCCTTTTCCTCAGTTTTTAATTAAGAATTTTCCTTCTCTTAGACTGGTTGTCACTGAAGGTTAAAAAATTATGTCTACCCTACTACTTATAGCTAGGAGGAGAAGAAACAGATTCATACCTTTCACAAGAGCGTTTGTAAAGTAATTGTTAGCCCTCTTTGCTGAGATATCCTTTAAATTTTGTAAAATTTAAATTTATGAAATATAACATGAAAAATATTTGTAAAAGTACTTGCTAAATGTATTGTTGTATTCAATAGCTATTTAAGTGAATTGACAAGAAATGATATCTTGTTAAACTTGTTAAATGATAATTTTTTTAAAAATAATTTGTTTTGTAAAATAAATATCTTTTTCATGATTGGACCGCTTGACTTCCTTGTTGTTATATCTACTTTCTTGATCCAGATTCAAAACTTGTTGCCAGCCATAAAGCCCTGCCCCCCCCCCATAAATAGCCTCTTTGAGTAGTAGTAGTAGGAGGAAAGATTAGTGGATAAACCTAAACCTTCTAACAAGCATTTTGATTTGTTTCTTCTTTCTCTACGGGGGTGGGGAATTAACAAAGTAGGGGTAGCCAAAATGTAGAGTCATGTAAAATTGGATTTCTCTGACACAGTTGTCTAAATTCATTCCATTTGGTAGGCGGATGGAAGAAGAATATGAGGATTTTGGTGAACTGGGAAGGACTTTGGTAAATGAGGTCAAATGGTAAAAAACAAGTAAAAGCTCACCCCCACAGATCACTTTCACAGATTCAAGTGACCAGTAGTGCCACAACAGGTCATGTTACTGATAATAATTCTTGACAAGAATCAAGAGTTTTTTTTTCTTTGAAAGATTAAAAGGAAACTTTAAGGAATTTTTAGTATTCATGGAATTTGGTCATGAAATTAATACACTTTGATACTGATTAGTTTTTCTTTTAAACATGAAGCATTTACGGAACTTTGGTGGACCTAGAGGGGACAGGCTGTGTGGGTCTGCTTGAGACCATTTTTTGTTTTTTTTGGTGGGAAGGGGTAGCATTTAGTTGAGTTTGTTATAATGAAGCAGCGTGTAAAATTAATTATGTCCTTTTTTCCCCTCTCAATTCAATGCAAAATAGATTTTCATGTCATGATTCAAGGTTTTGTCTAGAGTAGCATTTCCCACCCAATCTTTTTTCAACTCACACCCCCTTTGGGCACAAACTTTTTTGTCAACACCCCCCACTGCCAAATTTATACTGAATTTGTCTTTCATAGCAAAATGACACTTAGGTATTAGTGCAAAAATAATTTTAATATTGTTTTCATGTCTATTATAAATGCCAATGATTAAAATGCTAAAAAAAATCTTTTGTTTGATAGCTTATCTCAATGTTTTCAATCTGATGGTTGACTTTGGTGCTTACTGGTTAAGGCTCTTAGTCTAGGTTCCATGCTGCTTAGAAGTAATTGCAGATCTCCTTGTTTTGTAATTTGCAGGTGGTTTCTTTGTTTAGTAAGAAGCTGTGTAACTGGAAGTGCTTTATGGACTTATAAGCTTGCTTATTAAGCTGCACCATTATCAAAATTAACTGGCTAATTTCTAAGCACTCAGGTTTAATTTCTAAGAAATGTTTTGCATATCTCTCTACATAGTAGTAGTTGTAGTACAGTTCTCCATGTCCTGTATAGCAAGCGGGTTTGCTAGTCATAGCTTTTATGTTCGCCAGTTGTTCTCTATTTATACTTGTCTATCTAATTCAAAATCCTTCTAGATTCTAGACTCCAAAGAGTCACTAAAAATGAGCATACTACATGATGAAAAGTGAAAAATGTCCCAAATTTAATAAACAAAGTTTATTGTCAAAATCTTTATGTTATTTTTAAGAGGAAAGACCAAAGGACTTTTTGATTGTTAAATTATATTTTTAAGCTCATTTTAAAACCTTCAAAAGTTTGGTTAAAAATTTTTCTCGTGTCAGCGGGTGACCATAAATTAGTATAAGAAATTTGAGCATCTTTCTGTGGTGAAAAACACCTTGATTTGAAAATTATTGCAAAAAACAAATAATTTAATGAAAATTTCAGGACTTATTCAAAAATGAATAAAATTATTTTTGAAATGTTTCTTTTTTGAAAATCTTGGTAAAGATATTTTTTGTTAATATCTGAAATTCATTATTGCTTCTTTTCTTGGGTTGTTGAAGCAATAACAAATATTTATCTTTCTCTGTCCATTATGAGTGGAGGAAATGACTTAGCATATTGTATCATGGTTGAAGCCATTTTAAAAATGATTTAAAGTAGCTGGATTTTACCTGAGTGGTTATTTTTTTCTTTAACCCAAATGTAAATGGATTTTCTTCAGTTTTTGAGGTTTATCATTTGTTGAGTTTATAAAGATATTGGATTTGAAACCAATTTATGTTAAACAAAACCTTGATTCCTATAAAACACCAAAAACTAGAAAGTGATTAACATTCTTCCCTTTATTTTGTTGACTTTATTCTGGCCTATTAAGTCTATTTACTAAACTATTGTTATTTATAAATACCAACAAAATGGATGTATTTTTCTGAAATGAAACCCAAAAATTTTTA
This sequence comes from Acanthosepion pharaonis, assembly GCA_903632075.3. Taxonomy (NCBI): domain Eukaryota; kingdom Metazoa; phylum Mollusca; class Cephalopoda; order Sepiida; family Sepiidae; genus Acanthosepion; species Acanthosepion pharaonis. The sequence goes on along the minus strand of CAHIKZ030001567.1, from coordinate 69,489 downwards.
AAATTTGCAAAAACATCAGGGAGTTATCCAATTCAAATGAGATTTTCAGTACCTATTTATCAAGGAATGAATATATTGAATATATGTTGAATATGTTATTTTATTAGAAAACTAATTTTGTGAAAATATTTTTGAAGGCCTGTTTCTCCTTCTTTTTAAATATCTTGTGTATAGTTTTTTTAAAAGTTATTTAAAGAAAAGTCCCTGAAAATTTTATCTCAGTAAAAAAATGCAATTTCCTGTGTGAACATATGGTAAATGCATTCCAAATTTTGCCAAAATTAATTCAATAAAACTCAAAAATACTAGCATAATTTAATAAAACAAATTTACTTTCAGACTGAACAGGAAAAAAAATCCACATTTAATAATATTTACTTAAAAAAAATTTTTTTCAGTGCAATTTTCAAATTCATCTCATTTGTAAGAAGAGTTTGTTTTTTATTAAATAAAGATATGTTTGTAGAATGAAAAATGTAAAGTTTAATACCATTTTCAAGTGTGAACATTTTAAAAGAATTTAATTTTTTTTCATTTTAATAACTTTTAGATCATTTTTGTATGGATGTTTAAAAAGGAAATAATTCTGAATTACCAACTTTAATTACTCTTCACTATCAAGAGAATAATATAATATATGATTAAATTCAGAATAATCAAAAGACCTCATTGGGTGCAATTAAATATTTTATGATATGAAACAAGTAAATATGAAAAAATAAAAGCAATGAATTAAACTCAAAAGTAGTATTTAACTAGGTTTTAATTAAATTCTTTTTTATGCTTCTAAAATAATATAAAAATAAATTATTCATTTTATTAAGTTTAATAAAAGTGTATAGAACAAAAAATTATATTCTTAAACTATTGGTTATATAAAGTTGAAGCTAAATTATTTTTAAGCATAAGTATCAATTTCTTGATTATTGCACTGCTGGTATTCCATATTTCATTAATTTTTATTTTTAATCTTTTGTGTGTTTTTTAAGTTAGTACAATTTTTGTCTTTGACCTATGACATCGCAAGTTACTGTATGTAAATAAATTTTATTATGTGTTATTTTCATCATGTTTTAAGTAAAAAGTAAAAAAAAAAACAAGTTACTTAATCCTTACATTTAATAACTGACTTTGAAACATATCTCTTGGACAGATATTAGTTTCTTAATGAAATTTTTAAATTTGTTGCTTATATTTTTCAGTTCAGTGAGTCAATGAGTACAAAGTGAATGTACCAATTTCTTAAATCACTAAAAAATTTATTTACATATGGAAATTTATTTTCTTTTAATATGGTTAGCTTTAAGCTATTATCTACTAAACAAAACCAAAGTTTAATTCCAAAGAAGACATTTAAATAAAATTGTTTAATATGTGTTTTCCAGAGTTAAATCCATGGAGGTAACTAGTAAAAAAAGAAAACAAATTTCTAGCAAAGAACTTTTCAGTACTCCCTTGTACATAAAATAGATAAAAAGTTCAAAAGTTGTACCTATGAGAAAAGTTATTTGACAGTATATTTTGTCTGTAGTTGAATATATTTTCAGTTTTATTGAAAAGAAGAGAAAATTGTAGATCTTTTTTTTTATTTGAGAACCTAACCCATAAATTAAGGGGACTCCCATTTAACATAAAGAAGTTTCCCACTCAATATAATGAAAAAAACTCTTTACTTTTTTTTTTTCTACTCCAGTATTTATTTCTTCTGGGACTTGCCAATGAGGTTGACCTTAAAGTGACATGAGTTTCCCTTCATCCCTTGTCACTGATTTAAGCCACCAGCTTTTCAATCAATCCATTTAGAGACTGCCCTCTTTAACCCTTTCCATCACAAATGTTTTAAAACTTTTAAAACAAAAAAAAATAATTGTCACAACACTATCCTCAGTCCCATCTGACTCTTTACTCTATATTTTATTTCTCCTATAACCAACATAGGCCAATAGGAAAAATCCTATTGGCCAATCTCACTACACCTTCCTGAATCCAAAGATGTTTAATGCCTTGTTATTCTTGAACTTCTTCTACAACCTCTTTCTTCCTCTCCATCCTAAGGTTTATATCCTGTTCTTTTCAAAGGAGATATTGGACTTATTTCATCTTCCATGCCTGAGCCACTCCTGCTATCATCCATAAGCTTGTTTTCTATTACATTTTCCTGATCTGAAGAACTCATCCTTTCTTCTTTGTCAAGATCTTCCTCCATCACAATGGTTTCTTTATTAAATATTGGAGGTTAAAATATAACCATGGTCTTGCATTAGATTTTTTCTTTAAATGAATGGAAATATTAAATTTGCTTCTTTTAGTGTTTATTCCTTTCTACCTTTTTCTCTGTCCATTTGGTTCTATGTAAAAATTAAAATTACATTTTTCTAACAATTCATTAATTTGCCCTAATTTTATGCTGAGAGTGCAATAAACTTTACATTTTAGTTTTACCCTCCCAAAGCAATTGAATTGCTAGTTGTTTATTGTTATTTATGACAAATAGAAATTCATTTTTGCCTTGGAACTACTTTTGTTTTAGGATAACTTTAAGTTATTGATTTTTAATTGATACAAAACATGAAATGACCATAACCTACAATATAAAGTGGAAAACCAATTTTATTCTGTCTAACCATCGGACAGTGAAGGGTGGACACACATAAAAGAGTTCATAAATAAAATGTGAATAAAATAAATTTGTTTTTGTTTATTGAATTTTTATCGACACCAGAAAAAAAATATATTTAAAAAATGTAAATATATTTCCGAGCTTCCAGAACAAATGATTAACTTCATAGCTAATAATACTTTTACTTCAACTTTATTTTTGTATCTGACAAAAAAATATAAACAAATTTGTTGATCTTTTTTTAAAATTCATAACTAAATTCTTCACTAACAACACTTTTACTTCTGTTTCATTTTTGTATTGGACAAAAAAATATGAACATAAGTTTGTTGATTTTTTTTTAAAATTCAAAACTAAATTACAAAAAAATAATGTATCTTCTATAATATAATGTGAAAAGCAGATAAGAATCTGTCTGTCCAGCAGACAGTGCATTAATTATTGAAGAGTGGACACACATAAAAGAGTTCATAAATGAAATGTGAATAAAATTCCATATAGATGCACATCATCTCCCAATTACTCAACTGTCAGTTCATCTAGAAAATCGACAAATGATATACTTTAATCAAAGTAATACTGCAGGTAAAATTGCAAATTCATGATCAACAATTCTGATAAATTTCTTTACATTGTGTTGAACTGATGATTTAGTAAGAACCCTTTTGTATATTGCCAAATATTACACATGGGACACTAAAAATAATGTCTTCAAAAGACGAGTACAGGGGAAACCAGTTCTAGGCTACCAAGGCATAAGAAAAGCTGAATTTTAGGGCAGGGTGTACACAGTGCATCCAACTCAATTTGAATGCTTCTGTTTGAGACGTCTTCTACATTGTATTAGAGGACCACAGAGCTTTAATGACCTGAAAAGTATCAATGGTCAAGATTAGAACACATCCAAGGATGCATGTATTGTCCATGGATTCTTTGAGTATGATAAACACTGGGATGCTACATTACAGGAAGCATCTATATTGGAATTGCCAAGTAAACTGAGACATTTGTTTGCCATCATATTGACTACATTCTGCAGTATCAAATCCAAAACAACTTTGAGATGAAGACAAAGAACCCTTAAGCAATGATTTTCATCTTCATGAATGCAGCAAATATCTTGGAGTTGAAATACAATTTTCCTATGTCAGCTTCAATATGGCTCTGATTGATATCAAAGATATCACTTCTCATATTAATGGCAAAACTCATACACACTTGGGTCTTGACTCACCTGATTGAACTTATACACATCCTGTCAATAATTCATGGATGTGTAAAATTAGCTATTGGCCACATCAGCAAGAAGAAATTGTTCATGATGGCCTATCACAAGACAATAATGATCAGAGACATATGTATCCTTCTGTACTTGATTATGTAAAAGTGCAGGATTGTGGTTTAATATTCCTTGATGTACCAGGAAGTACACGAAAGACATTTGTTACTAAGTTGATTATTGCCAAAGTGAGATCAGAAGGCAAAGTATCTCAGGCTGTAGCTTTCTCTGGCATTGAAGTCACTCTACTTCCTGGGGGTAGAACAACATATTCAGCATTTAAATTGATATTGTCCTTAACCAGAGATGATAATCCAATTTGCCAAATACACAGTGGATTAGATTTTGCAAAAGTCTTACAGAATTGTTCATTAATTGGATAAATGTACAATGGCACATAAAAAAAAGCATTTGAAGCTCTAGATAAAACATTTCACTCTGACTGGGAAGAGAGATGTAATGTATTGATGGGTGGAATTATGCTTTTATTATCAGGTGACTTCCGACAAACACTTCCAGTTGCTTCACATGGAAACCCTGCTGACGAACTCAATGCTTGCATTAAATCATCATATTTGTGGAAGGACATCAAGACAGTAACATTAAATACTAATATGAGAGCCTATCTTAATAGAGAGCCAATGGCTGGTGAGTTTCCATCTCTACTACTGAGAATAGGAGATAGCAAGATTGCTAAAAGTGACAAGGATAATATTGTAATTCCACCAGGATTAACCTCAACTATTTCTTCAGGTAAAGAACTGAGGAACAAGGTGTACCCAAATGTAGCAGAAAACTGTGTGAATTATGAATGACTAATTAAGAGAGCAATTCTAGCACCTAAAAATGACTTGGTGCATGTTATCAATCAACGACTGCTCAATGAAATTCCAGGTGAAGAAAAAACTTTCTATTCTGTGGATTTGGATGATGAACAGGCTGTGCAATACCCTACAGAATTTTTAAATTGCTTAGAATTGTCTGGTATGCCAAAACACATATTTAGCCTAAAAGTTGGATGCCCTATTATGTTGCTCTGGAATCTTGATACTCCAAGATTACATAATGGAACAAGAATCTGTGTCAAATGCATACAAAATCATGTCATTGAAGCTGTCATACTAATGGAGAACTGACTTTCATTCCCAGAATAACCTTTATTCCATCAGATTCTACAATTGAATTTAAGAGGCTTAAATTCCCAGTTAGAGTGTGTTTTGGCATGACTAGTGACAATTACTGGCGGTTGTTGGTCTCAACTTCACTTTGTTTTAGCCATAGGCAGTTTTTTTTTTATGTAGGATGTTCTAGGGTAGAATTAGCAGGCATCAATCTACATCTTAGCACCAAGAGGCAAAACATCAAACATTGTGTATTGAGGGCATTTGCAGCAATCCCATATGCAATTTAAAAGTGAGTCCAAGATGACAATTGCTAACTGATGGTTTCTACTGTTCATTCAGGAAAAAAGGTTTGGTCTGCTTAAAAAACAAAATCTACCAAATATTTTTGCCTCCTAAAATCCAACCTCTGCTCCACATCCTGGGAGATGTTAACAGGGTAAACAAGTGGAATTGCTGGGTATGTTCAACATATTTGATACCTGGGCAATGCTGGGTAATCCCTGCTAGTTACTGGTATAAAGTGTTTAGTGCCTTTCAGAAATTTGCATTTGAAAATGCTTATTATTAAAAATGCTAAAGGTCATTAAAAGTCAATCAAAAGGTAAATATTAATAAGTAGCTTAAAAGCTGCCCTATTGGGCGACATTTAAACTAGCTCCTGTGGAGGGCTCTTGATTGGACCTTCGACATATTCAGGATTTTGAGAGTCCCTAACTCTTTGTATATTCTCAGCATTGGAAGCTCTCCTGGCTGCTGTTTGATCTGGGTTTTCATTTGCACAGGACTTTCTTTTCCTCGCTGCAGCCTTGGCTCTTTTCATTGCAATCTGGTCCTCTGTTGGCAGAGATTTCTTTTTGTGAGGCATAATGCTGCTGTATGTGATAGGCAATAATAAACTCTAGAAGAACTCAAAATTGATCACTGCATTTAAGTATTGCGTTAATATTTAAGCTTACATTTTAAAAGTTCGACAATAAGTTTTTGGCTGCCATTTAATTTAAAGACAATTTGATGTATGTAGGTCCTTACTTTCTGTACAAACAATATTTTTTATTTCATTGGTGACTTTTGCTGGATTTGGCAATTAATTTCTATTATTCCCAAATTTACTTCCAAGTTATAAAAATTGGTATTGTACAAAAAAAATTGTCACAAAAAATCACATAAAAAAATCACTGAAACCAATCAGAGTAATGAAAACTTGGGAATCCAATTTTTCAGAATTGTGGGTCCTGATCCAACTCAGAATGTTTTTAATTTGCTCACAGAGTCACCCTGATTCCAAAATGGTATGATATATAGCGCTATGACTTCTAGGAGTAAAGTTGAAAATGTGTGACACACTAACATTCACATTTATTTATATAGATAGAAAGAAAGCTGAATAATTAACGTGTATTTGATACAGTTTAAAGAATAAGCTAGAATGAATATTATTTACTTTATTAAACAATACACAGCATGATTTTATTATAGAAATGCCTTAGATATGAGGAAGAATGGGATTGTCAGTGGTCAGGAATTAAGCATTGCTGACAGAATATATCTATTTTGAAGCTACAAAATGGCTTGTTGAGAAATGTCTGGCATTTGATTCTGCATTGATGAGTAATACTGATATCTGCCAAGTAAAATATTTTTATGTTTACAAAGAGTAAATAAGAAGAATGTAGATGATTTAAGATAAGTAAAATTATTTGAAGCACTTAATTATTGCTTAAACATTTCAGTAATAAACAAAAGGAAATATAAAAATAAGAACATGAAATGCATGTACACCCTATGAGAAAATTGTTGCAATGTGCTTGCATCACTACTCACTAATTTTAATCCTCACTATAAAAAGAGAGCAGTTATGTAAGACACAATTAGATAAGGATAGTGAATTATATGGTACGGCTTATCAAATGGTCGATATATCAAATGATTAAATGTTGGCTTGACTATTGGCTAAACTTGATCTTTGTCATTTGAGGAGATTCTCTCTTGTGAGTTTAGTCTGTGCCTGATAAAACATTCTTCATAATAAGAATTTTATCCTCTTTTTTAGGCTTCTCACCTCCTTCCATCTGATTATATTGACAATACGTGTGATGATTTTTCAAGAAGAAATAAGAAGTTATTATTCAAATTTATCAAGATGAATTATTTTCACAAAGTGAACTAACATTTTTTTCCAAATTCTAATCACTCCCGGCACCAATAATTATGGAACCAGAAAATCTGGCTAAAATTTCATCATTTATATGTTTGGTTTTAATTCAAATCCTGCCAAGGAGTTGTTACCAAAAGTGGTTAATAAATAAAATATTACTGCCTCATTTGGTATAAAGGAAAATTTGAATCTTTCATTTCTGTGGTTAATGTAAAAGTATCACTGATATTATGGGGAGTACCAGTATCAAAAACAACATGCCAACTTACATATCTCATTGAATTATAAAATTAAAACCATCATTTGTTTAGAAACAGGTTTCTATTTTCTTCACATTTTTTAATCTACTATAAGACCAGTAAAAATGATAAAATGAAATGATAATAAAATAAAATAAAATAATTAAAATTAAAAAAAATAAAATAAAATGAAATAAAATAGAAAAAAATAAAATAAAATGAAATAAAATAAAATAAAATAAATAAAATAAAATAAAATAAAATGAAATAAAATAGAATAAAATAAAATAAAATAAATAAAATAAAATAAAATAAAATAAAATGATATAATTTTTAAGTGGTTTGAATGCTTTTTATGAAATATTTTCATTGTTAATATTTGTATAGTTTATTTTTCATTTTATTAGTGTTGTCAAATAATGAAATCTTTATTAAGTATACAGCATAGATAAAAAATAAACAGGAAGTTTCTGGCAAGATTTGAACTAGTAGCCTTTATCGTTAGGAGCCCATCTGATGAACATATTTGCTTTTATTACTTTGTCTGCATTGGAAGTTTTGTTTTTATTTCTGATCCATGAAGCACAGTAGAATTTATATTGTACTGTTCTTGAACATTGCAATAAAAAAGCAACAATAATATAGGTACCTCCACAGATTCATGATACCTAAGCTTTAAAATGAATTTTGAAAAATGAAAAATCTTTCTTGAAGCTTTCATTTTCGTTTTAATTTCAAACTAATAGATTAAATTTAATATTTCCAATAAGCAAAATATTTTGGTGTATTTAAAAACTAATTTAAATTGACTGAAAGAGTTTTCATTTTGAAATTGCCATTTTTATCCATATTTCATCAAAATGTAATTCTCTTTATTAAAAGATCTTTCAAAAATAAAATATACTTTTCTGAAACTTTACTTGAGGAATATTAGCTGATTTAAAATCTAATTAATTTCAAATAAATATTACTTACTCTTAGTTTAAAATATCACAGAAATGTATTTTTTAATATGGTGGTAGCTATTTATTTAAGGTATTGACAGATTCTGGATGTTTATTTAATACTTTTCTATGGTGGAAATATCTGTAAAATTTAATTGAGGAATATAATGTGAGTGACTTTTTTATATAATTTTTAACTACCCAATAATCTTAAAAAATTAGGAAAATATTCTCAATAATCTAATGTTTTATTGACTTTATGTACTTTGACTTTAAATTTACTAAAGTTATCACTCTTACTTTCGGATAATGTTGTGTATGGATGCCCATATATACAAAAATCAGCACATTTATACACACATACAAAATTTTTAAAAATTCTTTTAAAAATATTATTGTTTGATGAATTGTACTAATCTTTTCCATTTATGATTAGTAAATATAGTTTTTACTTAATAGCAATATCACCTAGCCCATATAAAGTAATACAGAAATTTAAAAGATTTAAACTTTATAAAATATTCTAATTAAAATTTAAAAAATTAAAACAATTCTTGTAAAAATTCATTATTCATGGGAAAAAAAATTCTTAAAACAATAGTGTCCATAATATATCTTATTCATAAAAACAATTAAAAGTTTTTTGAATTAAATAATGTCTTGGTTTTATTGCATTTTTTTACTTTACAATTCAGAGCAGATTTTCAGTAACTGGTGGTTATATTTTACAAAAATTCACATACAAGAAAAATATAATAAGTTTAATTGAAGTACCTTGTCATCATTTTTAAATGAAACATGTATTAGAGAAGGAGTGCTGCCCAACTATACAACTATTATACATAACTGTATTTGTAGAAATTTGGTCTGAAGTTATTATTCAAATAACTTCAGACAGCCTGTCATGTGTCCATAAAATTATAGTGCAATCTGTCAGATTTTCATCTTACAATTGCTAAGTAAGCACTTTGGATATTGCGAATCATTAAAATTGTTCTTGTGATCCATATTTCTAACTAATAATAAAGACAATCTTGAAGTTACTATAAAAAGCTGATAATATAAGATGAAATAAATACTTATTGAAAATAATAAGTTCTGAAGTTGAGAATTTTAACAGATATACAATATAAATATCAAACAAAATATGATAACGATGTCTGTTTACATTTGCATTACCAGCTTTTCCTGTTGGTCAGTTCAATTTTTTTGTTTATTATCATTTTTCTTAAAACTGGTTTTTCTTGTTTTTATCTTGCCAATGTTTGCGATTTTATGATTTCTGTTCGACATTTTGCCATATCCAATGTAGCATTCCCATACATCAATAACTCATTGCAATCTTTATATAATCTGAAATTAGAAAAAATATCTGTCAAGATATTTATTTACAATATAAATTAGGTTAACAATTACTCATACCATTTTAAAGTTATTGTAATTCTAATAAAACCAAATATTTATAAGCTGAAATCTACATGGTATATTCACCATATACTTATATCATGAAAATGTTAAAAATATCAGTTGGTTAATACTAATTTCATTGTGAAAACATCGACTTGTGTAATAAAATCTGACATAGTATATTATGCAAATTAAAATTGGCTAAGTATGAAATTAGTAGATTTCAGGATTTTACTCTTTTAGACATTGAATATATCTTTACATGTAGGAAATCCAAATATGCTGCAGAGAAACATGAAGCAAATCTATTTTAAAAGATTTTATGGACATTTTCTATATCATATAATTCAAAATTACACCCTTTTGCAAATTAATTGAAACAACCTCTTTAGTTTCCTTTCTTTCACCACACGGTCAGTTTTAAACCCACTGGAGTGACAAGGTGTAATGAATTTCTGTTTTTTTCCCCAGATTAGGTCATTTCCAGTGGTGTGCAGTAATATGAATCTATTTTTGGGGTCTATGATGAAATTTGTTTGGCCTTGAAAAATATTGCGTCATCCATGATTGCATCAGATTTTAATAATTCCCAGGCACTATTGTCCTGACTGTTGAATAGTTGTCCTACGGCCATTGTCTGTGATGGATGTTACTCTAAGGAAGGAAGCATACGAAAATTGTAATACTGCACAAACACACTAGCAAGCCTTACCGGAGAGCAAATCAAAGTAATATAGACTGGCCTGGAAACTATCATGATTTAAATCCAATCGAGAATCTGTGGTCAATCAGCAAGGAATGACTTCGTGGAATGGACATACGAAGTACTAATATGTGCACTGGGTCATGTTTCGTTGGAAAAATATGATAAAAACACTATGAAAGTATAAAAATAGATTTTTATAGTAAAAATTAAAAATAGATTTTTATAGTAAAAATTAAAAGTAAATTATCAGCAATATATTTGACTCTCTTGACAAAAACCGCTTTACAAAAATACATCAGTGAAAGCTGATTTACAAATTGACTTCTTACAAAGAATACATATTCTATTCATATGAACCAATCCTAAAAATCTTGTCGCCATTAAATAACCCATTGAGATGTTGATATGTCATAAAACAAAATAAACCAAATTACCCAAACCAAAAATTGAGCAAATGATATGTCTGAAAAAATAATAGGGTTACACAATTACAAATGTCTGCACACCATTGCATTTGAGTATTTTTTTAATTGCTAATTTGTTTAAGATGGAACTTTCTTCTGGCTGCTCTGCCATACCATGGTAGGATTATTAAGACACACTTTATTGATAAATCTTGGAGATTTTCTCATTTTTTTCAATTCATTGTACAGAGATAACATTCTGATGAATGGAATTTGACACAGCGATTTACTTTCATTCAGCAATGAATTCTATTGATTCCATGAATCAAAACTAAAAAGGAAATTCCCAATTTTGCTGGTATTGGATGCCTGTTCATTTCATCATCTGATTGATCAATAAACAATTGCTTTTGAAATTTGGATTAAGAGGTATTGCGAAGGAATTGGTGGTTCATTCTCTTGGGGTAATAATTATATCTTTATGAAATGACAGATGCAAATAAAATATTTTTTATATATTTTCTAATGTCCCTGTAGATTTTTATAGCTTTATATTTAATCATCATCTTAACAGAAACATTCCTGCTACCTGTACAATATAATGGTATAATAATTAAAATTACAACACTTCAGTTAATTTCTGAATTTAAGAAATGGAAGTTTTTCAGACAAGTATCTTCATTTCTGTTGTTTTTAACACAATTTATTTCCAATCTATATAAGATCTATATTACATCCACAGATGTTTAGAATTTATTTAATATTTTTGTTTCTCTTTTCCTCATCCATTACAAGTCCTCTTGCAAAATATTAACACCCATTCTTGTGATTCTGTTGGACTATATTTTTAGAGTTGAGGAGATTTAAAGGAAAAATAAAATAAAAAATTACTACAGGACCTGATAAAAATGAGGAAGAATGGAGAATGTGTCTGTTGAACTGTTAGGCTAAAAACAACAAAGATAAAGATAATAATTTAAAAATATAAAGATCCTTTTCTCAATATTGAGCTATTTACAATTTTTAGTGTTATTATAGCTGATGAATTGATTCATATGATTGCATAATTCTCCTTTTGTTACATCTGATTCTAACCATCCTGTTTTCAAATCTTTAGTCTACAGGGAGGTTCTGTGATTTTAGTCTGAAGGATGAAATTCAGAAAAACCCTTTGATAAAACTTGTCCATTATAGTAGGATGTCTCTTATTTAAAGTGACATAGAAAATGACAAAAATCCAGGTCATTTGAGTGTGCTTTAATGTTGATCAGTGTAAACTTTGATCTCTTCTTAGTTTTTTTTATTATTTATCTTGAAATTGATCTACCTCAGTAAAATAAACAAAATAATTTGACAAACGACTTTTGTTTTTTTTTAATTTACAAGGAAATATTGGCAATATTTATTAAAGGTCATTTTGTTACAAATTCTTGCCATATATTGAACAGTTTTTAGGTTTTAAAAAAACCTAATGATTCAAATCGTTTGCATCCAAAATTGGTTATCACTAAGACATTATTTTCAGAAATTTGAATCAATTCCATCCACAGATTTTAAAATATCTCTTCTGATAAAAGCAAAAGTATTTACTCTTTTATTCTTATTTATTTTGATGCAATTTGGGCTAAAAGTTTTTCCAAGAATTTTGATGTACTCATTACTTTTCAACTTGAAAAGGTTTTGCTATGACAGAACATCATTGCTCTCTCTTTCTCTCTCTCTCTCTCTTTCTTTCTTGATCTCTCTTTCACTCTCTCTCTCTCTTTCACTCTCTCTCTCTCTTTCACTCTTGATTCTTTCTCTCTCTCTTTTTCTCTTAATCTCTCTTGATCTTTCTTTCTATTTCTTTCTTGATCTCTCTTTCTCTCTTATGTCTCATTTTTTCTCTCTCTCTCTTGGTCTTTCTCTCACTTGATCTCTCTCTGTCTCTTTCTTTCTTGATCTCTCTTTTTTCTCTCTCTCTTTTCTCTTTCTCTTTTACTCTTTTTCTCTCTTTCTCTCTTGATCACTCTCTTTCTCTCTTGATCTGTCTTAGTTTTCAAAAGTCAATCAATATTTTTTCACCCATTGCTGATGTATTCACCCCACAGCTGAATCATGCATCAGAAGACATTTCAAGTATGCCAGTTATAATTTCATGGTTGAATCATTGCAATAGCAACACACACACACACACGCACGTACACACACACGCATGTACACACACACACACACACACACACACACACACACACACACACACACACACATATATATAATATATAATTGATATTTATTTTTCAAGAATTTGTGAAACAGAAAAACCATGAATAGAAAGAACATCTACATCCTAATTAGAATGTGAAACTTTGATGACACACCAATGCAATTTTGCAACCAGTCCTGATGTTAGGCAAAACTCAATAAATTATGTAATAAAAAAGGACAAATTAAAATTGTGTAAAAATTCCTATAAAATGAATTATGGAAATTGTTGCATTTTTAATATTGTACATTGAAAGGAAGTTACAACTGAAGTGCACTTAAATATAATTATTCCCATATACATTTGCACAACACGCAGACACACACACAGACACAAAACAAAAATCCCCCCAAAAAGCCAAGTGCTATGCTAAAAATAAAGGAAATATCAGGGTGACCTAAATTTGGTGCCTGGTTAAAATTAGGGCTCATCCTAACTGCTTGTTTTTATGGTGACTCTAATGGTTAACATTGTAAAATAAATGAGCACAAAATTCTCTCTCGCATTCATAAGTTAGGCATTACTTGCAATTTACCCTTCATTTTTAGCTGTAATTATATATATATATATATATATATATATATATATATATATAGAGAGAGAGAGAGATAGAAATAATTAGGAGGATTTGAAATAATCATAATTAAATAATTCACCGATTCTAGAGGAAACCTTAACAGAATGCAGAAAGCAATGGACAACCGTTTCATCCTTTTTTTGGGACTCATCTGTAGTGTGCATCCACTACCAAGAATTGAAACCCGAACAGTTACAATAGCAACACCATAGCAACTGTACCAACAGGCTTTGGTGACAAAAAGGTAATAAATTAGACTCGATATATTGCCGCTCCATCACATATTCCATGGTGGAACTCATTTGAGTTTCTCGTTACACATAGGATATATATATATATATATATATATATATATATGATTAATTTCCACCTGAAGACTGCCACAATGCCATCAAACTTCAAGTAATGGTACATAACAACATAAACCCTTTTATTATTTAATAATATAATAAGCTTTGTGTTTTTTACACTGACCACTTTGGTTGTTTGCTTTTTTGAGTGTTAATGCACTTTTTGTTTATTGTTATTTGTATATATATATATATATATATATATATATATATATATATATATACTGGCAAGTGCCTGAAAACCATACCATGGGTTGACCCAAGCATTGTGAGTGAAATTGGGGGACCGTTGATAGCTGTGCTAGCACGAAGTCACAAGTCATCATGACCGAGGGTTTGATTCTGCTGGCCTTGTTCAGATTGTTGATCATGCTAGGTAACACGCTCTTTCCCAGAAAATGTATCTAAGGTCTGCTCAGCATAGTTGAAGTATAAACCACAGGTGGGCTCTGTGGGTGTTCAACAAACACAAATATGCCTGAGCGAGCGTCTGAATGAGAGATTGGGCCTAGTAGACGGGTATCCAAACGAATACAACTGGCCAGCTATATATATATATATATATATATATATATATATATATATATAAAAGATACACTCGCAGTGTGTCCCAGAATTAACTATTTCAGTGAAATTAGAAATCTTTTTTAATTCAATTTTATTTCTGTTCATCATATTAAAAGAATGTTAGAAGTTTATAAATTTTTAATTTTGTTTATAACTATAATTTTTTTTTTAAATTTGTTTTTTTGTAATTTTATTTTCATTCCCTTTTCGAATCCTATTAATAATGAATACACAAGAATGTATCTTTGTTGATTCACACCCACACTGATTTATTTGCATGGGGTTTCATAAAAAAAATGATTTATCGTCAAAAGGTAACTAGTTTTCCTGAGCCTAAAGAACACCTTCCAATTATCAGTGCAGGCAATAATTCTTGAAATGATTCAAAATGTGTTTCGCAATGTGTGAGATAGATTTGAAATTTGCAGGGATTCAGACAAGGCGCATATTGAAAATTTTCAATAAAGTTTTGATGCCAGATTTATAAATCTATTTGTTATAAATCTATTTGTTTTCTATCATAATTAAGTTATAAACATAAAATTGTGTCAATTCAAAAAAAATGTGCCTGATTTCATTGAAATAGTTAATATTGGGACATCACACACACACTCACACACACACACACACACACATATATATATGTATGTATGTATGTATGTATATATATATTACAATGAATCATTAATACAAAAAGTATATTAGTAAAGTTAATGATGTAAAATGGTGAAATACCTTTGCTAACAAAATTTTAGAGGTGCATTAGCCTACAAATCACTCTATGAATGTTATGATCCTTGTTTTTAAAAATTGTAAGCTTTATAAGGTCTTTCGACTGTACATTCAGTCATTTTCAGGCATGGAAATTATTTTGCTTTGGTAAAATTCAGGTAGCATGTGAGGCGAAAAAAAATTAAATGCGAATTGAAATATGTTTTTGTCTGAAATGTTTTATTGATAACGGATACAAACATTTAGAGCGTGCAGTCACAATGCTAAGGTTGAATTTTTTTTTTTTTTTGAAAATTTATGAGTGCATTTTTTACAAATATTGCCATATTTGTAAAAAACGCACTCTCTTAAATTAAAAAAAATGGATTAATTCGTTCCTGGTTCCAAGATGATTGTTTATTTAAACTTTAACAACAGCACTTTGTGCACAAATTTATAAACAAAACTAATGAAAATCATTTAAATCTAAGAAAAAAACTAAACAATAAAATATAGAGGAACACTTCAATTTTACCCCTACCAATGAGTAGGAGAATTAATGGCGTAAGTTGAAGGGGAAGGAAAGAGATATTATTGTTTAGATAGGGGAAGGAAAGACAGGAGTCTCTTTATTTATAAGAAAAGTATAGTCGTTGATTTTTTTGTCATACTGAGTAGGAAGAGACAATATCATCAAGAATTGTTTTTCTATCAACTTTTCTTTTTCCTTTAAAAGTATCACTACTAGCTTTCTCTGGGGCCATGACTAAGGACTAATGGAGAGAAAAAAAAAAGGTGGGGTACAACACATTAAGAATGGAAAAGAAAAGCACAATACAACAGACGACACCGAGGTGGTGTAAATGGTTCGCAAGCTTGTCTCGCTAACACAATTACGAATGAGTAGTAAGTTCGATCCTCACTGGGTGCCCGATACTTTTCGCTTTGAAAATCTCTACAACACACGAATGGATACAACTACAACATATCGGTCGACTCCGAAATGATTCCGTTCGTATTAACTCAGTTCGGCAATGTCGTTTGAGAATCAAAATTTGGTATTTTCATCTCGAATATTCTGTTAGAAAACCGACATGTGAGACGTTCGAGAACCGAGATTGCTCTGTGTGTGTGCGTGTATGTGTGTGTGTGTGTGTGTGTATATATTACACACACATGTGTGTGTATACACACACACACACACACACATATACATATGGCCTGACGACTGCCTGCATGAAACACCCTGTTGCCTCTGAGTGCTGATTTAAATGTTCACTTGATATATATATATATATATATATATATATATATATGAAGATGTGCTAATAAGTTCACAGTCTGTCACGGTTATTTAAGTGAATTTTGAAAAATTCTCTCTATCATGTTTGTTTCATGTGCCTAAGAGCACAGTTAAGACAAGAGGACTGACAAAAGGAAGAGATTATGTTTAAAACTATTCCTTGTGCAAAATAAATGTTTTTTTTTGTTTGTTTTTCATCATTATTATTGATGCAACTCTCGCTCTATGTAATATATATTATGTGTATTTTGAATCAAATGTTCTTTAAGTTACATGTTATTAAAGATAACAGACATTTTGTGTCGATTAATTTTAATGATAGACTATTCTAAATTACAAAAATTCCTTCTCATCCATGATGGAAATTCCGGCAGAAAATGTCTGAAGGCCTCCCCGGGAGAAAAGAAATATGGTCCAAGTCCTCTACCCTCCTCAGTCCCCACAAGGGTAAGCAGTGATTAGACTGTTGCGACACAGACAAACAACGCAGAGACGTCATGACGCATGTGAGGTGTGACATCTTTTTCTTTTTCTTTTTCATATGTTCAGGTGTATATAAATATACCTGAGGGTATGGGCTCTTAAGCCGTAGCTGTGTTTATTCACTGATGGCAGTTTTTGCTCTACGAGAACTGCCACAAGGATCATAAGTCTGCTTTTACCATTTGATTTTGCTAGTATTTTATTTGTGAGTAGTTGTCTAATGTTACTTATACTATCATCCTTATGTAGCTTATTAACGTGTTGTCTGATGGCACTCTGGTCTGATATATATATTCCTTTTCTTATGTGTATGAGAGTGCTCCATTTTAAGCGCTTTTTAAAGAATTTTTTAATACAGGTAGAAATTGAGATTAGCCAACTATTTGATGGGCGTTTAATATCCTTGGACACAGATGAGTTCTACAGTCATTTTTTACAAAAGGAATGCTTGAATAGGAAAACAGAGCTTAAAAGCATCCAAGTATATTAAGCGCCCATTTCTGAAAAAAAAAAAAAAAAGTCGCAATGAAATCGTGAAACAATCTGTTAATGAGTAAATAATTAAAAAATGTGGAGCCAGTTTGCTTTTGACGGATGTAGGAGAGAATATATCAGGTGTTCATGCAAATAGAATAACTAATTTAAATGGATCTATTTAGTTTTCAAATTCCCTAATCTTGAGAGAAGTTAGTTAATCCGAAAACAAATAAGCAAGCCAGCCAGCCAGCTAGCCAGCTACCGGAGAAAGTCAGTAGTAGAAATGTTCCTCGCGCTAAAAGAAGCAACTGGGACTGCGGTGATTTCAAAGAATTCCGGCTGACACCTACTCACACCGCAAGCCGAGACACTTTTATTGACTGTCGTCCTTCTCTTCCTACTAAATGTATGTCAGTCAGTTAAGGGCCATACGTGATACACGTTTGGGCGATCATGTATCTTTCAATACATGACTGACGAGGCAGATTTTTTTCCTGCAGTAGTGTACCACTTCTTTCTGTGGTAGACTGGTTGCTAACCAAGACTAAAGAACCCAGTGTGTTCTGCTATTCAACCCATATTTGGGAGAGAAGAGATGGATTCATACCTTTCCTAAGGGTATTTGGGCGTATGTAAATCTAACGAACTTGACTGGAATTCGAACTTCGATATTCATTACACTACAACTCACATCCAAGTGTATATACATTAGCAAAACTCCTCATTCTTATCAGTATATACGTTCACTTCCACGCATACGCACGCGCGATCGTGGTACCCTTTTTAATTGAGTATTGATCAAAGTCAAACCTAAAATCGTGAACAGCAAGCAACATTTCTTAAGGACATTTGCGTTTGATTTCTGATACATAAAGGTTTATTTTTGAGATTACCATATATACGTTTTTTTTTTCATTTTTGCAAAGTGAAAACTTTGTTCCAAATTCTGTTCGTGCACACAAGATTAAATGAGTATTTATTGTCACCCTAAATATCATAAGTCGATAAAATAAGTCACCAACAATAAATATTCCCCATCGACAAAATAAAAAAGTTAAATTAAAAATAAACTTATCATTTAAAATAAAACATGATCGCCGCCAACAATATCAAAAAAAAAAAAAAAAAAAAAAAAGAAGAAAAGAAGAAAAATCAAAACGTCAACAAACTAATGTTGTCTACGAATTAATTTGCTCAATTAGAAAATGTCTCGTTAATAATAAAAATTCAAGCAATACACATATTGGTTACATAATCCCTACATTATCACCCGGTTAACTTGCCATAATAGCTCAATTAAATCGATTATTACCAACCAATACAATAGGAAAACGATAAGAAATATGACAAATACTTTATCAATAACACAAAAATACTATACTACAGCTATACTACAAATGTAAAAAAAAGTCTACTTATACGAGAAGCCTTAACCATAAAACAAATAAATCAAATATCAATAATGATTCATTCAGTTTAATAAATAAATAATAAATAATATTTCACAATTAGAGAAAATAAAAGCAAAAACAAAGAAAAATACCCGACACAACTTTACAAACCGGCGGGCGCATGAAGACAAAATACTTGAAAAATACCGACATGACACACGCATGCGTAAAACCGCGATACATGAAAGCAGGATCGGAGCGTACGCCCAGACTGGTGATGGGGAGCCTGATTTGTGACCTTCACTATTTTATCAACGTTTACTTTTTTCTAGATACATTTATATACAGTGTAACCCGGATATAAGAGAGTTGTCGGGACCGGAGAAGTCTCTTATATCCGGGTTTCTCTTATATCCGGGTTTGGTCTAACATAGGCTCTAATTTGGGACCAGATAATATTTGGGTTTCTCTTATATCAGGGTCTCTTATATCCGGGTTACACTGTACATTAAAAATGAAACTATACACAACTGATTATTAAATGATTAAAAGAATTTCGCGGATTTTTATGTAATTCTGGGATTTTTATGTCCAAATCCGTGAATTTGTGTGTGTGTTTGTTTCTTTTCTTTTTTTATTATTATTTTATTATTTTTTATTTTATTATTATTATTATTTTTTTTTTTGTTAACTGCGACACTAATCTTCTTCTGTGTCCCACCAGCCATCTGCCTTGCTCTTTGATCTGAAACTTTGTCTCAAAAAGATACAACTAGGAACCTTGGCAATACAAGATACTCGGTGAAAATAGCACATACAATGTTATGGAGGAATTTGAGAATAGTGGCCGAATCATATTTTATTTATTTTATGTTTTTGTTTGGACTTTATAAAAAAATTACTATCGAAAGTTGAAAAACACACGACGCTTGGCAGTGAATTGTACATTTGATCTGGAACTCCTCGAAATATTTCCAACAGGATTGTAAAAACCAAACATGATTTACAAAAAGTTCGTAAAATATTTCTGAGCATCAGGGACACAACAGTTACTCCTCGACTTGCCTGCAATATATTCAACCTGCAGAGTGTGCTAGAGCGTGTATAACATGAAAAGTACTGATTGCAGACGAATCACCTATAGAGGTATGTCTAAACTTTGCTAACAAGCAAGACATGTAAGAGACTTGAATAATATTCTTTCATCTGATGAGACAAAGATAAAGTTATCTGGCTGGCCTCAATTGACATCATCAAGTTTGAAATAACCAAAATAAATAATTCAAAACAAAGAATGATGTCTGAACTATGAAGCATTGGGATGGTGATGTAATGGCATGGGGGTGGTTTTTCATTAGGCAGAATAACATTGGATTATCAAAGGAAAAATGAACGGAACATGGACTTTGAAAAAGAACCTCCCTTTATATCAGTGGCATTATCTACATGGAAATACTAATGACCATATTTACAATTTTCATAAGAAGAGAAATAAAAAAGTAAATGCTTCTTCATATTTTGCAATCTGAAATTTTCCCCGGTGATTTGAAATTATATGAAATAATATTTACAAAAATACGTTTATATGTAACATCACCGACCGTCAACTAATATTGCAGATAAAACAAATTAACCAATTGAAAAAATGTCTGTCTATATCTCTGGGGTGAGGTATTATGATTATTTACATTATTTGGACTGTTCACTACAGCAGTGGTGAAACTTGGAGAATTGCGTTAGAGGGAAATAACTGAGACATCAGGAAGAAGCATGGAACGTGGAGCTAGAACAATCTATCCCGGTGGACAAAATAAAGGGTTCGGTTCGAAATTCTAATCACCTGAAGAAGGCCGGAGCGTACAACGTCCGAAACGTTGTGAATATGGCAACGAAGATGAGGATAACAGTCCGAATAATGTAAATAAT
This sequence comes from Acanthosepion pharaonis, assembly GCA_903632075.3. Lineage (NCBI taxonomy): Eukaryota > Metazoa > Mollusca > Cephalopoda > Sepiida > Sepiidae > Acanthosepion > Acanthosepion pharaonis. The sequence goes on along the minus strand of CAHIKZ030001567.1, from coordinate 48,581 downwards.
GTAAGCAATTGAAAAACGATGCGAGACATTGTAAAATAAATAAAGTGAAACATTCCTATATTACTGGAGAACTATGTCTTTTGTTATCTAAGTGGGATGAAAAGGAGAAGAGAATAACTAATAAATACATAAAAATAAAAGAGACAAAACACGAATGCATTCCCAAGATAAGTTAAAGTCATTATAACCAGAGAAAATCAATTATACTAGATTAACTGGATTGGGGAGCACCTCGAGGTGGTGTCTCGCTAAAAAAAATTACGACTGATTAGTGAGTTAGATCCTCACTGGGTGCCCTATACTTTCGGGCTTGTGTCACATCTAAGGTGCGTTTAGATTAACTGGATTGGTTAAACAAATATTACATAGGAAAGCAAAATCCTTAACAATTCGTATCATGATAGCGTCCACTGTTAGTAACATCCACACAACAAAAAAGTGTAATATACATCCATCTTTCGCTAAATTCCGATGAGGACAACTCCTACCTCTCCAACCTGACCCTAACCATATCCTGATGTATAAAGTATGCAAACATATGGTGGTGGGGGGAAGAGATCCATCTTCGCAGACTTCCTACACTTGCGTCGTTTAAACCACTATTCTCATCATGGCTAATAAAGACATAAGTTATACCTCTTGGCCAAGTTGCGGTAAACAAAGGTCAAACTATTCGCGGAACTTGCGAACTACAGATGTCAACACGCTTACACAAAGGACGTACGACCGCGAAAGGAAAGAAAGCGAACTCTAAAGACTCCTTTATATGACCACAACAGACACATTCTGGAGAAAGGGTCCACTCCCACAACGGACCTAGTTAAAGAAAAAGAACACTATATACTCCTTTATATGACCACAACAGACACTTTCAGGAAAAAGAACCAGTCTCATAGCAGACATAGTGAAAGAAAATGATCTCTATAGACGCCTTTATGTGACAACAACAGTCACATTTTAGCTAAAAGACCAGTCCCACAGCGGAGATAGGAAACAAAACGAACTCTTTAGACTCCTTTATATGACCACAACAGGCACATTCAGGAGAAAGAACCAGTCCCACAAAGGATATAGTGAAAGAGAACGAACTTTATAGTCTCTTTTATATGATGACAACATACACTTTCAGGATAAATATCGAGTCTCACAGCAGACATATTGAAAGAAATCGAAATCTATAGACTACTATATGACCACAAAAAACACATTTTAGCGAAAGAATCAATCACACAGCGGACATAGTGAAAGAAAACAAACTCGATAGACCCCCTTTATATGAACACAACTGACACATTTTAGCGAAAGAATCAGTCCCACAGCGGAGATAGTGAAAGAAAACGAACTTTTAGCCTCTTTTAAGTAACAACAACAGACACATACAGGAGAAAGAACCAGTCCCACAAAGGACATAGTGAGAAAGGGAACGAACTCTATAGAGTACTTTATATGACTACAACAGGTATATTCTGGGAAAAACCAGTTCCACAGCGGACATAATGAAAGAAAACGAACTCTTTAGACACCTCTGTATAATCACAACAGACACATTCAGGAGAAAGAACCAATCCCACAATGGACATAGTGAAAGAGAACGAACTTTATAGACTCCTTTATATGACAACACACAATTTCAGGATAAGAACCAGTCTCATAGCAGACATAGTGAAAGAAATCGAACGATATAGACTCCGTTAAATGGCCACAACAAATACATTCAGGAGAAAAAAAAACATCCAAAAATGGACATAGTGAACGAAAACGAATTCTTTAGACTACTTTATATGACCACAACAGACACATTCTACGGAAAGAACCAGTCCTACAACGGATATAGTAAAAGAAATCGAATTCTTTAGACTACTTTATATGACCACAACAGACACATTCTGCGGAAAGAACCAGTCCTACAACGGATATAGTGAAAGAAATCGAATTCTTTAGACTACTTTATATGACCACAACAGACACATTCTGCGGAAAGAACCAGTCCTACAACGGATATAGTGAAAGAAATCGAATTCTTTAGACTACTTTATATGACCACAAAAGACACATTCTGGGGAAAGAACCAGTCCCACAACAGATATAGTGAAAGAAATCGAATTCTTTAGACTACTTTATATGACCACAACAGACACATTCTGGGGAAAGAACCAGTCCCACAAGGGATATAGTGAAAGAAATCGAATTCTTTAGACTACTTTATATGACCACAACAGACACATTCTGGGGAAAGAACCAGTCCCACAGCGGAGATAGTGAAAGAAAACGAAATTTTAGCCTCTTTTAAGTAACAACAACAGACACATACAGGAGAAAGAACCAATCCCACAATGGACATAGTGAAAGAGAACGAATTTTATAGACTCCTTTATATGACAACAGACACTTTTAGGATAAGAACCAGTCTCACAGCAGACATAGTGAAAGAAATCGAACTATACAAACTCCGTTAAATGGCCACAACAAATACATTCAGGAGAAAAAAAAACATCCAAAAATGGATATAGTGAACGAAAACGAATTCTTTACACTACTTTATATGACCACAACAGACACATTCTGCGGAAAGAACCAGTCCTACAACGGATATAGTGAAAGAAATCGAATTCTTTAGAGTACTTTATATGAACACAACAGACACATTCTGCGGAAAGAACCAGTCCTACAACGGATATAGTGAAAGAAACCGAATTCTTTAGACTACTTTATATGACCACAACAGACACATTCTGCGGAAAGAACCAGTCCTACAACGGATATAGTGAAAGAAATCGAATTCTATAGACTTCTTTATATGACCACAACAGACACATTCTGCGGAAAGAACCAGTCCTACAACGGATATAGTGAAAGAAATCGAATTCTTTAGACTACTTTATATGACCACAAAAGACACATTCTGGGGAAAGAACCAGTCCCACAACGGATATAGTGAAAGAAATCGAATTCTTTAGACTACATTATATGACCACAACAGACACATTCTGTGGAAAGAACCAGTCCCACAACGGATATAGTGAAAGAAATCGAATTCTTTAGACTACTTTATATGACCACAACAGACACATTCTGGGGAAAGAACCAGTCCCACAAGGGATATAGTGAAAGAAATCGAATTCTTTAGACTACTTTATATGACCACAAAAGACACATTCTGGGGAAAGAACCAGTCCCACAAGGGATATAGTGAAAGAAATCGAATTCTTTAGACTACTTTATATGACCACAAAAGACACATTCTGGGGAAAGAACCAGTCCCACAACGGATATAGTGAAAGAAATCGAATTCTTTAGACTACTTTATATGACCACAACAGACACATTCTGTGGAAAGAACCAGTCCCACAACGGATATAGTGAAAGAAATCGAATTCTTTAGACTACTTTATATGACCACAACAGACACATTCTGTGGAAAGAACCAGTCCCACAACGGATATAGTGAAAGAAATCGAATTCTTTAGACTACTTTATATGACCACAACAGACACATTCTGGGGAAAGAACCAGTCCCACAACGGATATATAGTGAAAGAAATCGAATTTTTAGACTACTTTTATATGACCACAAAAGACACATTCAGGAGAAAGAACCAGTCCCACAATGGATATAGTGAAAGAAATCGAATTTTTTAGACTACTTTTATATGACCACAAAAGACACATTCTTAGAAAGAACCAGTCCCACAACGGATATAGTGAAAGAAATCGAATTTTTACAAACTTTTATATGACCACAACAGACACATTCTGGAGAAAAAACCAGTCCCAAAAATGGATATAGTGAAAGAAATCGAATTCTTTAGACTACTTTATATGACCACAACAGACACATTCTGTGGAAAGAACCAGTCCCACAACGGATATAGTGAAAGAAATCGGATACAGACACATTCTGGCAAATCCAAATCGAATGGAAAGAACCAGTCCCACAGCGGAGATAGTGAAAGAAAACGAAATTTTAGCCTACTTTATAACAACAACAGACACATTCTGGAGAAAGAACCAGTCCCACAACGGATATAGTGAAAGAAAACGAATTTTTTAGACTACTTTATATGACAACAGACACAACCAGACACAGACATCTGAAAGAAAGAACTATACAAACCCGTTAAATATAGGCCAACATTTATAGGATCCAAAAATGGATATAGTGAAAGAAATCGAATTCTTTAGACTCCTTTATATGACCACAACAGACACATTCTGCGGAAAGAACCAGTCCTACAACGGATATAGTGAAAGAAATCGAATTCTTTAGACTACTTTATATGACCACAACAGACACATTCTGGGAAAGAACCAGTCCTACAACGGATATAGTGAAAGAAATCGAATTCTTTAGACTACTTTATATGACCACAACAGACACATTCTGGGGAAAGAACCAGTCCTACAACGGATATAGTGAAAGAAATCGAATTCTTTAGACTACTTTATATGACCACAACAGACACATTCTGGGGAAAGAACCAGTCCCACAACGGATATAGTGAAAGAAATCGAATTCTTTAGACTACTTTATATGACCACAACAGACACATTCTGGGGAAAGAACCAGTCCCACAACGGATATAGTGAAAGAAATCGAATTCTTTAGACTACTTTATATGACCACAACAGACACATTCTGGGGAAAGAACCAGTCGCACAACGGATATAGTGAAAGAAATCGAATTCTTTAGACTACTTTATATGACCACAACAGACACATTCTGGGGAAAGAACCAGTCCCACAACGGATATAGTGAACGAAAACGAATTCTTTAGACTACTTTATATGACCACAACAGACACATTCTGGGGAAAGAACCAGTCCTACAACGGATATAGTGAAAGAAAACGAATTCTTTAGACTCCTTTATATGACCACAACAGACACATTGTGGGGAAAGAACCAGTCCCACAACAGATATAGTGAAAGAAAACGAATTCTTTAGACTACTTTATATGACCACAACAGACACATTCTGGGGAAAGAACCAGTCCCACAACGGATATAGTGAAAGAAATCGAATTCTTTAGACTCCTTTATATGACCACAACAGACACATTCTGCGGAAAGAACCAGTCCTACAACGGATATAGTGAAAGAAATCGAATTCTTTAGACTACTTTATATGACCACAACAGAGACATTCTGGGGAAAGAACCAGTCCCACAACGGATATAGTGAAAGAAATCGAATTCTTTAGACTCCTTTATATGACCACAACAGACACATACTGCGGAAAGAACCAGTCCCACACCGGATAATGTGCACGAAAACGAATTCTTTAGACTCCTTTATATGACCACAACAGACACATTCTGGGGAAAGAACCAGTCCCACAACGGATATAGTGAAAGAAATCGAATTCTTTAGACTCCTTTATACGACCACAACAGACACATTCTGGGGAAAAAACCAGTCCTACAACGGATATAGTGAAAGAAATCGAATTCTTTAGACTCCTTTATATGACCACAACAGACACATTCTGCGGAAAGAACCAGTGCTACAACGGATATAGTGAAAGAAATCGAATTCTTTAAACTCCTTTATATGACCACAACAGACACATTCTGGGGAAAGAACCTGTCCCACAACGGATATAATGAAAGAAAACGAATTCTTTAGACTACTTTATATGACCACAACAGACACATTCTGGGGAAAGAACCAGTCCCACAACTTATATAGTGAAGGAAAACGAATTCTTTAGACTACTTTATATGACCACAACAGACACATTCTGGGGAAAGAACCAGTCACACAACGGATATAGTGAAAGAAAACGAATTCTTTAGACTCCTTTATATGACCACAACAGACACATTCTGGGGAAAGAACCTGTCCCACAACGGATATAATGAAAGAAAACGAATTCTTTAGACTCCTTTATATGACCACAACAGACACATGGTGGGGAAAGAAACGGTCCCACAACAGATATAGTGAAAGAAAACGAATTCTTTAGACTACTTTATATGACCACAACAGACACATTCTGGGGAAAGAACCAGTCCCACAACGGATATAGTGAACGAAAACGAATTCTTTAGACTACTTTATATGACCACAACAGACACATTCTGGGGAAAGAACCAGTCCCACAACGGATATAGTGAAAGAAAACGAATTCTTTAAACTACTTTATATGACCATTCAACAGACACATTCTGGGGAAAGAACCAATTTCAGTCCCACAACGGATATAGTGAAAGAAAAATCGAATTCTTTAGACTACTTTATATGACCACAACAGACACATTCTGGGGAAAGAAACAGTCCCACAACGGATATAGTGAAAAATCGAAAACGAATTCTTTAGACTAGACTTTATATGACCACAACAGACACATTCTGGGAAAGAACCAGACCCACAACAGGATATAGTGAAAGAAAACGAATTCTTTAGACTACTTTATATGACCACAACAGACATATTCTGGGGAAAGAACCAGTTCCACAACGGATATAGTGAACGAAAACGAATTCTTTAGACTACTTTATATGACCACAACAGACACATTCTGGGGAAAGAACCAGTCCCACAACGGATATAGTGAACGAAAACGAATTCTTTAGACTACTTTATATGACCACAACAGACACATTCTGCAGAAAGAACCAGTCCTACAACGGATATAGTGAAAGTAATCGAATACTTTAAACTACTTTATATGACCACAACAGACACATTCTGGGGAAAGAACCAGTCCCACAACGGATATAGTGAAAGAAAACAAATTCTTTAGACTACTTTATATGGCCACAACAGACACATTCTGTGGAAAGAACCAGTCCCACAACGGATATAGTGAAAGAAAACGAATTCTTTAGACTACTTTATATGACCACAACAGACACATTCTGGGGAAAGAACCAGTCCCACAACGGATATAGTGAACGAAAACGAATTCTTTAGACTACTTTATATGACCCCAACAGACACATTCTGGGGAAAGAAACAGTCCCACAACGGATATAATGAACGAAAACGAATTCTTTAGACTACTTTATATGACCACAACAGACACATTCTGGTGAAAGAACCAGTCCCACAACGGATATAGTGAACGAAATCGAATTCTTTAGACTCCTTTATATGACCACAACAGACACATTCTGGGGAAAGAACCAGTCCTACAACGGATATAGTGAACGAAATCGAATTCTTTAGACTCCTTTATATGACCGGATATAGTGAAACAGACACATTCTCTGCGGAAAACGAACCAGTCCCACAACGGATATAGTGAACGAAAACGAATTCTTTTTAGACTCCTTTATATGACCACAACAGACACATTCTGGGGAAAGAACCAGTCCCACAACGGATATAGTGAACGAAATCGAATTCTTTGACTCCTTTATATGATCACAACAGACACATTCTGACTACTTTGGAAGAACCAGTCCTACAACGGATATAGTGAAAGTAATTGAATTCTTTAAACTACTTTATATGACCACAACAGACACATTCTGCGGAAAGAACCAGTCCCACAACGGATATAGTGAAAGAAAACGAATTCTTTTTAGACTACTTTTTTATGACCACAAACAGACACATTCTTGGAAAAAAGAACCAGTCCCACAACGGATAAAGTGAACGAAAACGAATTCTTTAGACTACTTTATATGACCACAACAGACACATTCTGGGGAAAGAACCAGTCCCACAACGGATATAGTGAACGAAAACGAATTCTTTAGACTACTTTATATGACCACAACAGACACATTCTTGGAAAAGAACCAGTCCCACTACGGATATAGTGAATGAAAACGAATTCTTTAGACTACTTTATATGACCACAACAGACACATTCTGTGGAAAGAACCAGTCCCACAACGGATATAGCGAACGAAAACGAATTCTTTAGACTACTTTATATGACCACAACAGACACATTCTGTGGAAAGAACCAGTCCCACAACGGATATAGCGAACGAAAATGAATTCTTTAGACTACTTTATATGACCGCAACAGACACATTCTTGGAAAAAAACCAGTCCCACAACGGATAAAGTGAACGAAAACGAATTCTTTAGACTACTTTATATGACCACATCAGACACATTCTGGGGAAAGAACCAGTCCCACAACGGATATAGCGAACGAAAACGAATTCTTTAGACTACTTTATATGACCACAACAGACACATTCTGGGGAAAGAACCAGTCCCACAACGGATATAGTGAACGAAAACGAATTCTTTAGATTACTTTATATGACCACAACAGACACATTCTTGGAAAAGAACCAGTCCCACAACGGATATAGTGAACGAAAACGAATTCTTTAGACTCCTTTATATGACCACAACAGACACATTCTGGGGAAAGAACCAGTCCCACAACGGATATAGTGAATGAAAACGAATTCTTTAGACTCCTTTATATGACCACAACAGACACTTTCTTGGAAAAGAACCAGTCCCACAACGGATATAGTGAACGAAAACGAATTCTATAGACTCCTTTATATGACCACAACAGACACATTCTGGGGAAAGAACCAGTCCCACAACGGATATAGTGAACGAAAACGAATTCTTTAGACTACTTTATATGACCACAACAGACACATTCTTGGAAAAGAACCAGTCCCACAACGTATATAGTGAATGAAAACGAATTCTTTAGACTACTTTATATGACCACAACAGACACATTCTGTGGAAAGAACCAGTCCCACAACGGATATAGCGAACGAAAACGAATACTTTAGACTACTTTATATGACCACAACAGACACATTCTGGGGAAAGAACCAGTCCCACAACGGATATCGCGAACGAAAACGAATTCTTTAGACTACTTTATATGACCACAACAGACACATTCTGGGGAAAGAACCAGTCCCACAACGGATATAGTGAAAGAAAACGAATTCTTTAGACTACTTTATATGACCACAACAGACACATTCTGGTGAAAGAACCAGTCCCACAACGGATATAGTGAATGAAAACGAATTTTTAGACTACTTTATATGACCACAACAGACACATTCTGGGGAAAGAACCAGTCCCACAACGGATATAGTGAAAAAACGAAAACGAATTCTTTTTTTAGACTACTTTATATGACCACAACAGACACATTCTGGGGAAAGAACCAGTCCCACAACGGATATAGTGAACGAAAACGAATTCTTTAGACTACTTTATATGACCACAACAGACACATTCTGGGAAAGAACCAGTCCCACAACGGATATAGTGAAAGAAAACGAATTCTTTGAACTACTTTATATGACCACAACAGACACATTCTTGGGAAAGAACCAGTCCCACAACGGATATAGTGAACGAAAACGAATTCTTTAGACTACTTTATATGACCACAACAGACACATTCTTGGGAAAGAACCAGTCCCACAACGGATATAGTGAACGAAAACGAATTCTTTAGACTACTTTATATGACCACAACAGACACATTCTTGGGAAAGAACCAGTCCCACAACGGATATAGTGAACGAAAACGAATTCTTTAGACTACTTTATATGACCACAACAGACACATTCTGGGGAAAGAACCAGTCCCACAACGGATATAGTGAAAGAAAACGAATTCTTTAGACTACTTTATATGACCACAACAGACACATTCTGGGGAAAGAACCAGTCCCACAACGGATATAGTGAACGAAAACGAATTCTTTAGACTACTTTATATGACCACAACAGACACATTCTGGGGAAAGAACCAGTCCCACAACGGATATAGTGAACGAAAACGAATTCTTTAGACTACTTTATATGACCACAACAGACACATTCTTGGAAAGAACCAGTCCCACAACGGATATAGTGAACGAAAACGAATTTTTAGACTACTTTATATGACCACAACAGACACATTCTGGGGAAAGAACCAGTCCCACAACGTATATAGTGAACGAAAACGAATTCTTTAGACTACTTTATATGACCACAACCGACACATTCTTGGGAAAGAACCAGTCCCACAACGGATATAGTGAACGAAAACGAATTCTTTAGACTACTTTATATGACCACAACAGACACATTCTGGGGAAATAACCAGTCCCACAACGGATATAGTGAAAGAAAACGAATTCTTTAGACTACTTTATATGACCACAACAGACACATTCTGGTGAAAGAACCAGTCCTACAACGGATATAGTGAAAGAAAACGAATTCTTTAGACTACTTTATATGACCACAACAGACACATTCTCGGAAAAGAACCAGTCCCACAACGGATATAGTGAAAGAAAACGAATTCTTTAGACTACTTTATATGACCACAACAGACACATTCTGGGGAAAGAACCAGTCCCACAACGGATATAGTGAATGAAAACGAATTCTTTAGACTACTTTATATGACCACAACAGACACATTCTTGGGAAAGAACCAGTCCCACAACGGATATAGTGAACGAAAACGAATTCTTTAGACTACTTTATATGACCACAACAGACACATTCTGGGGAAAGAACCAGTCCCACAACGGATATAGTGAACGAAAACGAATTCTTCAGACTCCTTTACATGACCACAACAGACACATTCTGGGGAAAGAACCAGTCCCACAACGGATATAGTGAAAGAAAACGAATTCTTTAGACTACTTTATATGACCACAACAGACACATTCTGGTGAAAGAACCAGTCCCACAACGGATATAGTGAATGAAAACGAATTCTTTAGACTACTTTATATGACCACAACAGACACATTCTGGGGAAAGAACCAGTCCCACAACGGATGTAGTGAAAGAAAACGAATTCTTTTGACTCCTTTATATGACCACAACAGACACATTCTGGGGAAAGAACCAGTCCCACAACGGATATAGTGAACGAAAACGAATTCTTTAGACTACTTTATATGACCACAACAGACACATTCTGGGGAAAGAACCAGTCCCACAACGGATATAGTGAAAGAAATCGAATTCTTTAGACTACTTTATATGACCACAGCAGACACATTCTGGGGAAAGAACCAGTCCCCTTCGTGAAAGAATTTTCTCGGACCTAGTGTGCGTATGTAATCACCCTCTTTCCTTGAAACAAATGACATTTTCTTTTGTTTGTATGTCTTTTTTGTTAGGTGCAGGTAGTCTCCATCCGTATCTTATATTTGATAGTTCTACTTTTTATAACCTGCTGAATCTTAAGCCTATAACTCGACAACTATTTGTTTTTTTTCCTGTTAACTGGAAACCTATTACAATTTTTATTTTATTTTTAATTGTCCTCAATTTGGGAACATCTACCAGTAACCCACTTTCCTTAACTAGATGAGCCGGGTATTTAGCAGAAATTCCATGACGTAAATGATGTCATGGAGGTGGGAGGAGCTTTCCACATATTTTGAGAAGAGGTCCCATGGCTTTTATTTGGACATGACTAGATTCCTTTTAATTAATTTATTCTTAGTATTTTTGTTCTTGGTCCGAATTACTCTTTTTGGGGAGAGTTGAATAAAAGATTTTCATAGACTTGATGACATCCATGTTGACTAACTTATATTTTTTGTCGAAATTACAAAAAAAAAAAAAATGCATTCTTTTCTTTACGGTAGTAATTTAATTGTTTGATTTTACGAGTCCGTCGCTCACCTGTTTGCCGTAGGTGGCGACCCGTAATGTCTGTGGAAGGAATCCTGGTGGTTGAGCGCTTCTGGAATCATGGTTAGTTTTGCTTTCCAACACACCATTTTGGCCCTTACTTACACTAGACTGGCGATCGAAGAGGCCAGATTCGATCAATCGACTGGTCATGCCAAGCCCTAGCGCCTATCAGTATATCAATTTATGGAGTATTTTATAACTAAATATAATACCCCAAATATACATGGGGATAAAATACTATCTATCTCTTTTCAATTTATAGGCGTTAGAAGGCAATAGCTGAGGGTCAATCGATTCGAAGAGATCCTGACTTAGACATGGCTGTAAACATACCAGTTTGAGAAGAACAACAAATGGTTTAACGGTTTATTCATGTCTCTTTAATGATATAACTATATTCATATCTCTCTGTTGATATCAGCTTATTCATATCTCTCTCCTCCCTGTCAAGTTGGGCTTCAGAATACTCCGACTAGACATCTACAGAGGGATAAACCCCACTGCAATGAGGCCACTTGTTTCTGGGGACGGGATCCTGGTAGCTGAGGGTTTCAGGAGTCAGGCTTAGATACTTATGATTCCAAACACACCACTTTGGCCCTTACTTGTCCTAGACTGGCGATCGATAAGGCCCGATTCGATCAAACGACTGGTCATGCCAAACCTTAGCGCCTATAACTACATCAATTTATGGAGTATTTTATAACTAAATATAATACCCAAAATATACACTGGGATAAAATACCATCTCTGTCCAATTTATTAGAAGGCGATGGCTGGGGGTCAATCGGTTCCAAGAGATCTAGACTTAGACAGGGCGGTGAACATGCCAGTTTGTACACTTATTTGGGAAGCATACCAAATGGCTTAACGGATGTGTCACTCTTGAATATGAATATAATGTTTTGTGTAGTCCTGACATGTCAAGATGATTGGGTATTCCCCTTGACACGTCCAATTGTTGGGCTCCGACGTGTGTGGGGAGCACAGGCTTAATACACAAAAATTATGAATAATCAAAATAAAAAACCCAAAAGATAGCTTTCAGACTCTTATTTCTGAAAAAGAAATTAATACGGAATTTACCAGATTTTTTGTACTCACGTCCCTAGAGGAAACTCCGCTGCCAAAACCTTCCCCTTGCTTAATTGAAAAAGTTCTATACAGTAGGATTAATTATAAAGAAAAAGTTTGAAAGCTGAGAGATGGTAAATTGCTGTTTGAGGTGGAACATAGGAAACACGTAGAAAATATAATAAAGATGAAAACCTTTCATAATATCAAACCTGACCACACCTGAGGAAATTACATCTGCCTTAGGAAGCTAAGGGGTCAGCGATTACCATAGAATCTCAATTAAAAGAAAAGGGGAAACAATTATAACTGACACATAAACCCTTACGTTTGGCACACCTGAAATACCCTCACCCCGAATAAAAACAGGGTATAATATTGAGACAGTGGAAGTATATATCTCAGCTCCACTAAGATGCTTTAGGTACCAAAAATAGGGATAGCTGCAGGAGTGGAAAATGTGGCCAAAGGGGTTTAGACCATTCTGAAGAAGAATGCCACGATGAAATAAGATGTGCTAAATGCCAGGAAAGATATCCGGTATGATTGAGAACATGCGATTTCTGGAAAAAGAAATGGGAAATTGGCGAAGTAAAATATAAAAGAAAAATCTCATTCTCAGAAGTACGTAGTAGAGGCTTACATGAAAGGCCTTTCCTACGCAAAAATAACGGAAAATATGACCACAAATAATGCCGGTCAGTCTGACTAATACAGAGCCCTCGTTGAGAAGCTCGTACAATTGGGATCAAATGATTTGCCCAAATTTCAAACTAAAACCTAAAAAGTCTATATTCTAAGGAAATGATGCAGGCTGAACCGCAAAAGAAGGACAATGAAAAAATTGAAATAATAATTAAGGAAAAAACAAATAGAAAAACGACATCTCAAACACAAACAACTCCTACCAAAAATACCAAATCTCCTACTAAAGAAAGTTCACAGCGATCTCCTATCCATCCACCAAAACCCAGAAAAGACAGACCGAAAAGCTTGTCTCCCAAAAGAACAGAATTAGCCAAATAGAAGTCGGAAGTCCACAACAACCAAATTCCTACGCAAAACAGATTTGACGAACTAGAAAAGATAGAAAGCCAGGACCTTCAAATGGCTAAAACCTCCAAAATGAAAATCTAGGAAAAAAAGAAACAAAACCACATAAGCTAAAAACCAAAAACATTTAAACAGACATGCATAATATAATTCAATGGAACTGCCCGGGAATAAAGGCAAATATAAATGAACTGCTTCTGTTAATGACAGACCTGTCACCGGCATTCCTTAAGCAAAGTGACAAGATGAATATAAATGAATACCAACAATAAAACAATACACAAGACACTGGGCTTAGTACATCTAGCTGTACATCTATCCCAGTTAGGAATGATGTACCCCAAAGTAAAATAAATTTGACAACTGCTTTACAGGCGACTGCTGTTAAAGTGACCCTACATAGGCCAATAAACATTTGCTTGGTATATATCCGAGAACAAGTAAATGAAGCCAGAATTCAGAAAATTATAAGGTAACCTTTACCCTGTACCCTTTATGATACTAGGGGACTTTAACTGTCACAACCCCATATGAGGCTGTAAAGACACAAACCAAAAGGGAAGGACCTTAGAAACAATTATAAACAATTATAAACAACAATGATTTATGTATTTATAACGATAAATCTCCGACCGACATAAATCAATTTACTGACAGCTACTCTGCAATAGATTTATTAATATGTGATCCTTCAGTCCATATGGATTTCTCTTAGAAGCTTCTGGCGGACATATACGCTAGTGGTTACTTGTCAATTGCTCTGCAAAATTCAGAACATAATGGCAAATATCCTCTTCGTTTAAAAAATTAGGCGGAGCTAACTGGAACGAATTTAAAAACCAATGTTTTGATAAACAAACTGAAGGTAAATGCATCAAGGACTTAGAACAGTTTACGGAAATCCTTATATCTGTAGCAAAGGAATGCACCCCAAAGAGTTCAATGATGGGTGTGTAGAGGGGCCGTGGCTGTTATGTTGTTGATAGAAGTCAGACGTAGAAGAAACGCATGTAAGGTTCAGATTCTCCTGCCCGCCGGGCCCAACTACATAAAAAGGTTGGACTTTGATTAAGTCCAAAGAAGAAGGCAAAGAAAGCAAACAAAACACAAGACCGATAACATATGTATATACAAATATATATTAATAACAAGTTACAATACATGGAAACAGTACAAAGGATGAAGTGTATGGGAATATTCTGTATGTGTGTGCGTGTGTGAATATTCTGTATGTGCGTGCGTGTGTGAATATTGTGCTTAGCGTGTTTCCACGCTATCCCTTGTTAGCGCCTACATTTCGAGGTTGATAGCTGAAATCCTGAAGGAAAAAGAGATAGAGGTGAAGAGTCAGCGGCTATTTATAGCCAGGGGAGAGAGACCCCTGGTGAAAGGGTTAACGGACTGAAGGAGGGAGTTAACTCCGACAGGTGTAAGGAAGCTATTAGGTTCAGAAGAAGGGTTTTGAGAGATTTCAACAAACAACCTTCAACCTCTAATTTGCTACAATTTAAGTAACTTCGAGCAAAAGCAGAGAAAATAATTAAAGAATGCAAACAAGAATGGAAAAATTACGTCAGTAAATTTAATTCTGCCACAAAAACAAAATCTTTATGGGATATGATAAGGAAAATAGCTGGTAAACATTATACTAACCCTATAAATCATCTCTCGATAAATAACTAAAATAACCAGCAAATGGATATCACTGATCAATTAGCGAAAACAATCTCCAAAAACTCATCTGCCAAGAATGGTAGCCAGCAATTTCTGAAGCTCAAACAAAAATTAAACTTTAAATCAAATAACGCTGAGAGCTATAACTTAACATTCACTATAGAGGAACAAAATGAATCTTTAAAGAAAGCCCGCAATACAGCTGTGGGACCAGATGATATCCAATATCAATTCATAAAACAGTTGCTCAACAAATCAGTGTAATGATTTGTTGAGCAACTGTTAGTAAATCTGTAAAACAACATATGGACAAATGGCAACTTCCCAGATAAGTGGAGACAGTTATTCATCATTCCTATTTCAAAACCGGGAAAGGATGATGCACACCCTGAAAGCTACAGGCCGATAGCACTAACGAGCTGCCTATGTAAAACTATGGAGAGAATGGTCAACAACAGGTGGACTTGGTACCTGGAATCTAGTGATTACCAATGTGCTTTTAAGAGAAAAAAAAGAAGTACCATGGATCACTTAGTACATCTCGAAACTTTTCTAAGGCAAACCTTCATTAAGAAAGAACATCACAGCATCATTTTTTTTTTACTTAGAAAAGGCGTACGATACAACATGGAAATTTGCAATCTTGAAAGATCTGCATGAACTTGGGTCTAAAAGAAAGGCAGATTCAATTCATAGGGATTTTTTTTCTGAAAATACGAATCCATTGTAAAAATCTTGTCGGCATTAAATAACTCATTGAGGTTGATACGCCGTAAAACGAAACAAACCAAACCTGTACCAGTCCGGACAAGCGCAAAAAGTATCTTTGTGGACCTAACGGAACAAATAAAAAAATAATTTGAACACTTTAAAATGGCGACTTACTACTACTACTACTACTACTACTACAACAACAACAACAACAACAACAACAAAAATCACATGACACAATGATATTAGAGATGACAATGTCAGTTATTATTATTATTTAATGTCATGCGTGATACACGCTTAGGCGATCATGTATCTTTCGATAGATGACTGACAAGGCAGATTTTTTCCCGTAGTAGGTTGCCATTTCTTTCTGTGGTAGACCAGTTGCCATCCAAGGCTATAGAACCTAGTCTGTCTTGCTATTTAGCCATAGCCGAGGGAAGAAGAAGAGGATTCATACCTTTTCCAAAGGTATTAGCATGTAAGTGAATGTAATGGATTTGACCGGAATTCGAAAATCCTGCAAAATGAGAAATCTACCGAATTGGAATTTAACTTTTTGTTGCTTATTATAAAAATGTATTTATTGTAAAATAAATATTATCATATTCCAAAATTTAGCCTCGAGTAACGATGTTATTTATTTGATAAGTAGTAAAGTTCATTATTCGTGACTCTTATAAATTGGTTTCTTCACAAAACGATAAGCAGTAATATTTTCTGTTAATAAACCAGATTTCTTGAAAAGAACAAAATTTTTTACAACAATACTCACTAGTTGTAGTTTTCTTCTGCAGAAAGAGGGAATTCATCAGAACTTGGAGTTGAACTCTAGAAAAGTTCCACAGTTTCCTTTGACATGGTTCAGTCAATAATGTGAAACATTTAAAAATAAGCAGACGGATTCTGTAAATCAGTAATTTACAATTTAAAAGAGCGCTCTTTCCAGCGACAATGGCAAAATAACTCTAAGATTTTGGAAATGGATCGGTCCAAGAACCTTTCAGCATCTCTCGTCTGTCTCTTTCCCTCTCTTTATATATATATATATATATATATATATATATATATATATATATGTTTTTTGTGTGTATTGTGTTTTTGAACATAGAAATAAGAAATGGATTTTTCATCTTTTATTTGATTTAATTTTTCCGACAAAGCGGCCCTTTATGTAAACACACATTTTTTCGTTTCCTTCGTCCCTTTCCCTTTTTTTTTTTTTTTTTTTTTTCCCTTCCCTTTCCCTTTTTTTTTTTTTTTTTTTTTCCTTTCTATCCGAATTTTTATATGTCACCATGTATTTTATGTATTAGACATCCGTCGACTTTCTTTCTCTCCTCTTTTATCCACCCCACCCCACATCTCCAAAAATGTTTTGATTTCCGGAGTTGTTTTTTTCTGTTTTCATTTTGAATTTGTAGGTCTGATGATTTATTTATTTAAAATGGAATAAATTATGACCATGGAATATTAGTGTTTAAGCCTTTTTTATTATATCCTTATTTATCCTATTTTTCTACCTGTCCTTCCTCTTGGACGAAAATGGTTTTTTAGAAATTTTTCATATGTATGCACCTTATATATATATATATTTCTACAGGATTCAAACAAGTTTGCGTCATCCCCTGGAGGAAAATTTATCGTTAGATTTTCGTCTAACGAAAATGGTAAAGCGAAAACCAACTCAACAGGATTCAAAAGCTGCGTCATCCCTGACGAAGAGATCATATGCCGATCAACGAAGAGCAATGCCGAATGAATAGGCTACTTAAATGAAATCCTTCTCGTAATAGATTCTCTAAATTTCATATCTACTCAATGTCGCATCCAAAGCAATTTCTAAAGAAGTAATGGATTTTTATTTTATTTATTAATACAATAGAGGGGTCAATTTTCAAGAAAATATGATTTTGAAAAGTAATTTGCTATTCTGTCCAGAAATGTGTTCAAATCTTGACAAAATGTACCTGGCTTTAGCTGACTAAAAATAATATCATATGAATATGGTAAAAATAAAATATGAAGCTCAAGCCACTGGGGTTCATCCTGTCAGACTGTACCTCTCCTCCGTTAGGGAGCTGGGCTCATTATCCGGCGCCTGAGGCGTCCACAAAAAGGGAAAGTGACCAGTTTTTGCTTGAGCAAGCTTTGTACGGTATTAAAAAGTAAAGTAAACCCACTATAAACCTCGACCTTGTGTCATAATCGGTAGCGACGTGAGCTCAGTGAAAAATCCACTTAGTATTCAGTTCTGTCAACAAATAGTCTTTTTCACTTAAACTTTTCATAAATAAAAATGAAAATAACAACTGTAATACCAAACGACAAACAGAAAAAAAACTCCTGTTTTTAAACTGAAAACTAAAATTTGTTGGTAAATAAAAACTGTTCGAGCTGAAAATATAAGAATTTTGAAAACTTCAACGAAGTTCTAACTTACAATTCAGATCATGGCCCATTTCCATCTGTTCGAATGTAATAAGAAAAATCATTTAAGCTTGAATTGAAATATTAATTTAACTAAAAATAAATAATTGAATTTGATTTAAGAGACAAAAAATATATATTTTTTAACCTTTCGATCAAATATTTATAATTTCATTGTAAAATAAAACAATTCGTATATTAATGTTGATGTGAGTTATTTATTTAGAAACTTTTGTAAGGATGAAAGAAAGGAAGGAAGGAAGGAACAAAGAAAGAAAGCAAGAAAGAAAGAAAGAAAGAAGAGTGAGTGAGTTAACCCATTTTTCGTCGACAAGAAGTGTCAGATATTTTTACATGTAAAAGGTAGGAAAGCGCAGGGGCGGGGGTGTCGGTTGAATTCTTTTTTTTTTTCTTTTTCTTTCTTTTTCTTTCTTTTTACAAGGGACACCAGCAAGAAGAGCAAATCAGCAGCAGCGGGTCGGTCACGTGGTTAATTTTGAGACTGCCAAAGAGTCGGGACATTTGTTCGTCTCTACTTCATTGTTAGTAATTTTCTCTTAAGTGAAATAAGGCAGTCGACCCCCTCCTATGTATAAAAAAAACTATTTCTCTACCCTCCTCGAACCAAGTGGCGACTTTTTTTTCAACCAGTAAAGGAAACACACGCACACAAAAAAAACAAACAAACTTTTTCTCTAGTCGGTCGTCACCATAAGAATCAAACCCTTCTTTTTTTTTTTTTAAAAAAGAAGTCCCCTTTTTCTCATGAATTATTTTGTATTTTATTACATTAAGAAATCTGGTTGATTTATGCAAAGCAAAACAAGAAAAACTTGTCTTTTTTTTTTTTTTTGATTTGACAAGCATTTTATAGTGAAAAAAAAAAGGGGGTTAAAAGAAGTTTTGTTTTTGTGAGTGACATTGTCCCTTGTTTTGTCGAAATTCGTGGAGATGAAAAGCTGTTAAACGAAGAACAAAAGGAGAAAGATTTAAAAAAAACCCCAAAGAAACTCTTATTGGAAGCAATTTAGCTAATTAATTGGAAATATGTAAGTATTTATAATCTTGTTTTCTATAGCAAAATGACAAGAAACAATGTATCTTCATTTCTTTTTCTCTCTCTGCCTGGGGAAAAATAATCCTTCGGGATTTTTATTTACTATTTTAATTTGATAATTACTTTTTATTGCGATTATTTTTTTTAACTTAACTGGTTTTTCATAAAACATTTTCAAATCGATTATCTTAATGCTTATTCCTTGTAAATTTGTAAGATAAGTTTTATTTCTTTTTTGGGGGGGGATCGTTTCATGTTTTTGTCTTTGTTTGATTTTAAAATATACACTTGTATTTCTAAATCTACTTATTTTTCTCAATAGAAACATGAATGTTTTACTTACCAAGGCTTTTAGTTTTTAAAAATGTCTTATGCACGTGTAAATTTGCTTTGCAATGTGCAACAAAATTTTTATCATCCAAATTAATTAATAAACGGACCCTTTTTTTTTTTTTTTTTTTTTTTCGTTCTTAGTCGATTTAAATCGACTTGAAAAATTTATTTTGTCTTTGAATGTTTTTTAGTTGTAAACTTATAAAATATTTAATAAAATTCTAAACATTGAGAGTGAGATAATTTTATTTTTATTTATTTTTTTTGAAAGATTTAAAAAAATAATTTGGGCACTAATTCTAAAAATAGAAATAGTGATTTTTGGCGGCACTCTTTTTTTTTTTTTTTTTTTATTTTTATTAAACACAACACAAAGGATATTTTCTCATGTTCTTAAAATTTCTTTTCAGGAAATTTTACTGAGTAAATAAATGATAGCATTTTTAATATCTACAAATCAATTTAAAAAATCTGAAACTAAAAAAAAACAAATTACAGCTTTATTATCGATTACCAAACACAATTTAAAATCTTTACTTTAACCCTGAAATTCTTAATGTCGAATTTCTAAAGGATTATTCAATATCTCCCTTTCTGGAACTTCCACCATTTTCTCCCTTTTTAGGGGAGAACGAACCCTAATTTTTAAATTACTCCCCACCCCCGTTTCCTTGTATCGTTTAATGTCGAAATATTACACAAAATATTTACTCTTAAAGTCGTAATAAAATCTGAAAACGTCTAAGCTTCTAAAACCTTTCCTTTTGTTTTCCTTTTTATTGCTAAAAAAATTGCCAGAACCATACAAGCAGTTGCTGCTATAAATGGCCATTATTACAAGAGAAGAAATAATTCTTCATTGTCCCTACCCTCAAACAAAATAGAGTAGACTAACAAAAAATGAACACATGCATACTTCACGTCATAAATTACGCTTTGTTTTAAATATTTTCAGTGTTTATTAGTGATAAAATAAAACCTTTTTTTTTTTTTTTGTTGCACTTAGATTGATACTTTAAGAAAAAAAAGTGAATAAATATTCAAACATTTTTGGCGCGATTTATCTTCCCGACTTTTATTACTGAACTGTTGTTGGAAGACCTTTTAGACTCCAGAATCTGTCAAATTTCTCATTCAAAATCCCGACTGCTGCATGGATTACTTTCTAGAGCGCGCGCGCGCACACAAATATATATATATATATATATATATATAAACGCCGACCCCATTAAGTTTCAATAAGGTTGTAGAGTGTTAATTCAAGCAGAATATTAGATATTTTCATTTATTTTTCACTTTAGATTGGGAAAATTTAAATTTTCCTAATAGTCTTTTAATTTCTTTTCTCTCTGCTAATTAAATCTTCAATTAAAAAATGGACGTTTTCTTTTCCTTTTTCAATGGAAAAAGAAGAAAAATGCTCAGGAAATTTATTTTTAATTGACTTTAAAAATGAAGTCAAATTTCAGTCTTGAAATTTGTTTAAAAAGTAACCCTGAGTAATTTTATGTTGAATATGGAACTTTTATTTTGAAAATGTCATTTTTTAAATATTTAAAATTGCTTATCTCTGACTTGAAAAGTAACCTGGTTAAAAAAAGTTTGTTTTCCTTTAAATTAAAAAGTGACATGTGCGACACAGAAACACACACTGACCACGACTACTGTTCATTTGACTTATCCACTTGATATATTTTTTTTACTGATATCTTTTTTTTCTATAATCTCTGAAAAAAAAAAAACGAATCTGAACAAATTCTTTGGTTGCAATTTCTCGATTTGACTTTCAAGAATTTGGCTTAGTCACGTGGTTTGCCTCCATTTTAAATCCATCAACGTGGCCATTCGATAGATTCAGTATTGAATCTCGATTCCTTATCGTTCTTGATAATTTCTCTCTAAATACATAATCATGCAGATTCATCTAAAAGTAGGGATCGAACTTTTTTTTTTTTTTTTTGTTTCGTTTACGCGATTGGAGACCGGATTTTATCAAACTTACTAATATCGTTTTTATTTTTCTTAAGGTCACTTTTGAAATTTTTTTTTTTTCTCTAGTGAATGGTGAAAATACGACCTTTCAGAAAGTAAATGCATTAGCTTCCTTAGCAATATATAGATACACAACACACACACACACACACATAACACATGCACTCATTTCTGAGTATGTTTTTATTTTACCACTTAGTGACTTTACCACTTTACCAGTGTTGGAAAAAAATATTAAGCCTTCATTTACTAAAATATTTAACATTTTAAAAAGTAGTAATATTCAGAATCCCTTAACTGTTGGGGTAAAAAAAAACCTAGATTACTTAAAGAAAATAAAAGAAAATAGATGTTTAGCTGGTCATAATTAGTCCAGCTTTGATTTTTGAAGATTTAAAAATCTTTATTTTGTATCAATAGATTCATGATTCTTTTATTTTTTTATTTTTATTTTAAACGTAACTCTTTCCTTTACACATCACCAGTCAAAACTCACCAGCCTCTTTGTCGAGAGACTTGCCCTAAATCTGACCCCCAAAGGCAGGTAGGGACACTTCCTCCTCCCTGTCTGAGGATATACTTGCCTATCTATCTAGTCTCTCTCTCTCTCTCTCTCTCTCTCCTTGTACATTTGCCATAGTTTTATGCCATTCAAAATGATTCAGGTTAGTGTTTGTTTCAATATTGTCGTTCCCCCCCTTTTTTTTTTTTTTTTTTTTTTTTTTTTTCCCTCTTCATCCAAATGGCTCTAAGAATTTTTTGTGGTTTTAGTTAAAATTTCAATGGTTACCCAATTCTGAGTATTTGATGTTGGGGAAAAAATCCATCTCTTCTGGAGAAAAAGTAGATTAAAATGGTACAATAAAGATTTTCTGGTTCATTTATGGAATCAAGACTTATTAAATTTTGAAGTTGGCCTATTTAAATATCAGGCTTACTCCTCAAAATCATAAAATTTGGCTTAAACCTTAAAGGGAGAATGCTGGAAATATATTTTGTTTGTGCATTTGTTTAGTTTAGGTATATCGTTCCATCCATAGCATCTTATCAAACATTTGGAAACTACTTTGACTGTTGGATCATTGAGGTAAATCAATAACATTTTTTTTTCTTGATAAGGGATATGGTCTTAAGGAGGGGGGGTGCAAAATTCTTCTTTTAATGCAGATATTTGTTTGGTTTTAGTTTGGGACAACTCCTCTTTAACTGCATATGTCAAAGATGTACTTTACATTTTTGTAAATCACTTTGCCTCATGGCAATACATATGCTTATTGGTATTGCCTTACATTGCCTCTAACAGTTGGTT
This sequence comes from Acanthosepion pharaonis, assembly GCA_903632075.3. NCBI lineage: Eukaryota > Metazoa > Mollusca > Cephalopoda > Sepiida > Sepiidae > Acanthosepion > Acanthosepion pharaonis. Next base: position 25,330 of record CAHIKZ030001567.1, on the reverse strand, counting down.
GCTAAAGTAAATCTGTTCCATTCTGCCTCCATTTTTTTCTCTTCCTTTACATCTTGACCATTTTATTGAATTCATTTTCTTTGAGAAAGTCAAGCTTTTAGTAAACAATCTTAAAAAGGGGTTTTTATGTATACGTAGTGTAGCAGTTATCTTCATGTTGCATTCACTTTTGGGGAAAGGCATGAATCTTTTTTACTCCCAATTAAATAGTAGGGTAGACTTGGTTGAATAGCTTTGGGTGGTGTCCATTTGAGGATGACAACTCTGAATTAAAAACCATGGATAAGGCAAAAAGAAACCACTCAAATCGCATTCTCAAAAATGCACGGCAAATTGCAGATAAAAAAAAATTTGGAGAAGTATAAGTGCATATGTATTAAAAAGTTGGGGCATTGAAAAACATAGACAAGCACTCTAAGGTTTTGGACCTTAGATTTACTTAAAATTCAAAATATCCTTGCAGTTTTATAAAATGAAGCTTTCAAATATGGCCGAAAGCTTTATTTTCATACAATATGCCTGACTGAAGCCTAATTCTCAATTTGTTTTAACCCCAATACTTTTAATGACAGTAATAAAACTCTGCTTGTTTCAAAATTAAAAACAATTATCATCTTGTGTTAGTCTTTTAATTGCTTTTACAAATAAAATATATTGTGTATTTGTAGCAGTCCAGTGATATTAAATGGAAAGTTCACAATTCAACAATCCCCAGCAACTCAAAAAAGAATTTTGAATTTTTCTGTGTATAAACATGTTGACTTTTTGTAAATACAGACCTCAATACGTTAGAGGTATCTATAATAAATGAAAAATTTTATTAGTAATTTTCTAATATTTTCTCAGTGGCCCTCTTGTAAGTACCTAAAATTCAATAAAATAATAGATTGCTTAGAATATTTACAATTTTAAAGATTACTGGGTATTTAAAACAAAAAAACAATATAAAGTGTTCATATTGTAATTATAAAGTAATATTTTCCTCCCACAACATCAGTCTGTCAATAAATTGCTCAACACATTCGATAAATACCCACTTTCTGTTTTAAATGCCTCAATGCAGATTAATTGAACTCTTATATCAGCCAATTGACCTCAGTAAAAATTTCAGAAAAGTATATTTGAATTTTTTTTATTTTATTTTTTTTATACTGATAAGTAAAAGCAAAAATAATTCTAATCAATTTAAGTTTGGTTTTTGAAATAGATCAAACTATTTTGTTTATTGGAAATAATCTATTAGCTTTGGATTGAGACTAAAATTAAGACTTGAAGAAAATCTCTCCCACTCCCATCTGGAGTGTGTTTTCTATATTCATAAGATATTCTTTAAACATGACAAGAGTCCATTTATTTACCCTCCCCCACTTTTTTCTTTTTTCCAGTTTTTACCAAATATACTGCTTTGTGTATAGTGCCAACCCCCTGGCAATTTTTTGTGAAAATCCTAATTCCCCATGCATAGTTTCTGTATAATGTGACACCCCAACTTCAGTGTCAAATATTGCAGTACCGGGCATCATCCTGGGCATGATTTTTTTATTTTTTTTTATTTTTAATTTTATTTTTAAGTGTTTTTATTTTTCTTGTGCAAAGCTACCTTCAAAATGGTGGTTAAAAACTATGATTGCACAAAGTTGAGACCAATGGTAATTTTCAAGTGAAGAAAAAAACATCAGCAAAACTAAATGATGTAAACATGTGTAAATGATGAACCCTAACCCTACAAGCAGGGGGACACACACACCATTAATTCATCATTTTTTATAAGGTATTTGTAGAGTTTAAGCAGTGCACATAGTGAATAATGTTCTGTTGTTCATGTAGCAATAGAAGAAAGAACCTAGGCTATGGGAGGGGGAATGCTAAACAAAATTACCTGAACTAACCAAAGGTACTATATCAGGTAGATTAGTCACTGAAAATGCATAAATTTTCATCTCCTCAAGAAAAATTTACCTGTGTATAGTGCAACCAGTCGCTGAAAATGCATGATTTTTTTTTTTTTTTTTTAACCTCTTCAAAAAAAAAAAAAAAAATTACCTGTATAAAATATTTTTTTGCATAAAAATACAGATCATGAAATTTCTCTCTGCTCAAGTATGTACCGTAAATTTACCTTCACAATTTTTAGGCTTTTGTTAATGCTTTAATAAAAGAATTGTTTTAAGCTGAATAAAAGGTTGGCTTAGTCAACCATTTGTAGAATGATTCTATTAATAAATATAAACTTCTACATGTTATTTCTCCAACCTGAATACAATTGAATGCAGAAGACCCCAATCACTGGAACATTGAATGGCAAGGTTAATCTTAAATGTTTTACAAATATTTCAAGTCAGCATAGGTTATTTTGACGCCAGTATTTAACAATGTCAGTAAATATTTCAACACCAAGCTAACAAGTTAATGATATGGTGCATTTATATTTAACTGCTAAACAGTTTTTAAAAAAAATTGTGGTTAAGTGTAAGATAGTTTCCAAAGCCGTCTGAAATAGAGAAAAAAACGTTTTTGCAAATGTTGATGTTTTTAAGCTAATCCATTTTAGGATTTGGTATGTGATTTTTCATGATAATCTGAAAAATACAGTTTTAGTTGGATGGTATTATAATTTCCAAATATTCATTAAACAGGATACATAATAAAAATGCACAAAACATAATTGTTAAACTTTTAAGACGAAAGATCAAAGAATCCTTTTTACATGTACCTTGGAAATTTTGCCAAAAGATCTTTTTACTGGTGTCAACATGTGAGACTATAAATTTGTCTGGGAAATTTGAGCTTTATTTTGTGGTGGTGGGTGGGGGCACTGATTGGAAAATTCTTGCAAAAATCAATCAGATTTTAATGAAACTTCCAGGACTTATTCATAACCAGAAAAGATTTTTTTTTTTTCTTAATTTTGTATATGTTACCCTGCTCCCTTTAATTTTATGGAATTTTGCCAAATTATTGTATTGCTTAATGCTTGTATTATATGAACATGTCCTTGGAGAATTTATGGTCAAGCAGGAACCCCAGTTACACAAAATCTGCCCTGGATCATAAAATAAAGCAGGCAGTAAAACTAATTAAAGCTTCTAATTGATTTTATGGACACTATTGTCCTTAATGTTTTGATTTATGTGTAACTAGATATCCATACATTAGAAAATAAGAGCACAGACTATAGTAAATTTAAAATCTATTAATTTTCTAACATTTCTTCAACAAATGTCTTTATAAGTACATAAATTTCAATAAAATATTAGATTGTTTAGAATATTTTAAATTTCTTTTTTTTTTTTTTTTTTATATAAGAAAATCCTGTTGACATTTGTCGATGGACTTTTTTTTTTTTTTTTTTTTTTTAATTGCTAATTGGAAAAAAAGAATTCCAATCAATTTAAATTTGGTTTGAAATACAGCAAAGCATTATTTGCTTTTTAAGAATATTAAATGTGATCAATTAACTTGGAATTAAAACTAAAACTTCAAGAATTTTTTTTTTCTTTACCTATATAATTAATAGTAAAACTTCTTACAGGTTGGGATATTTAAATAAAAGAAAATAAGTAAATGACTTTGGATATTAGCTAAACAGAAATTGTCTAATAAATTTTTATAGATCTTTACATTAAGTATAGCTGCAGGTGGGAATGACTCCATTATAGTTTTCAAAATGACAATCTTGAGATTAGTGAGCAAATCTTCTGTCAAATTGTATTTGGTGTAAGTCCAATTTGGCAAAGGTTGTGTGAGTTTTATGCTTAATTTGAAAAGATCATTACAGTAATTAATCTTAAAGCTTCAAACTCACCCCCAAAATTCTTTGTTGATTGCAAAAATTGTTTAACCACTTGATCACTTGAATGAAAAAAAGCTAATGGTGGTGTATATGTGAACACAACCACAATCTGCTATTCTGCTATCATCATTCAGCAGAACTTTAATGGTGCACAGGTAACATTCATCGGTGTCCTTCAACCTATTCGGTCAGTCTCTCAATGGTTTTGTCTTTATTTTTGATGTTTGATTCTTGCACAAGATTCTCTAGCTTTGTTTGAAAGACTCTACAAATCTTTACAATCTGAACCAAGTGACAGCATCAGATGTGTATGTGAAACTCTGATAATCTCCTACGGTGACCCTTGATGTGTCTTTGTGAAAAGGTTTTTGAGTGCCATGTGTGGTTCAAGGCTAGTTTGATGGAGGAGGATCAGCTCCAGAGAAAGACAAAAATGTTGAATTTTTTTTTTTTTTTTTTTTTTTAAACTCTTCTCTGAGAACTTTACTCATGACTGGAACCAGCTATAATGGCATTTGCCAGGAGATCCTTGCAGCAAATTTGAGTGTTCATTGCTTTGTTCCTCAATTGAGATCACTTAAATATATTATTATTCCTTACCCTGGAAAGATATAAATATTCCCGGAGTTTCTGTAAAGGACGTAAAATGAAGAAAGGGACAAGAGGAAAAACTATTCTTAGCTGATGCATTTAGTGGATAGTTTTTTTAATTTTTTTTTTTATTTTTTTTTTAAACAGTCTGAATTGTGTACTGGCCTGTGCATCTGAGAGACCTAAAGAAAATGAAAGGATTCAAATCTGTGTCCCTCTTTGTAGGAGAAAAAAAATGCCATCTGATCATGCAATCTAAAGCATTAAAAAACAATTTCTTAGAAATATTTTGGTTACTATTAATATTGATTATTTGTAACAATTTGTACAGCTCCCCAACAACTGTAATCACAACTTTATATATTTTAGAATAATTTTCTTTCTTTAGAAATGCAACCTGGCTATCAAGTTTTATTTTTAGGTATTTTTTAAAAAAAAATGCTATTATACATGAGCCTTTCACATTTGTTATAAATTAGTTTAGTGAATTCTAAAAAGGTAGCATTTGCATTTTTGCCAAATTTCAACTGATGAAACATTTATTGGATTTAAAACATTTCTATTTATTGAAAACATTGCAAAGAAACCAATTGTTTTGCTGTAAATTTAAAATCTTTTTCTCTGTAGTCTTTTGCCACTAATCTTCACTTGAAAGTTGGATTTATTCACTGTAAATTTTGTACCAAGCCATAGACTTTGGATACCAATAGTCTGTTTTCGGTTTGTATTCTCTTGTTATTAGTTGCCTCTAAACTTATTTGACAGATCTTTTAAGATTAATTTTCATTTGACCTTAGTAATTTTGAAGACTCATTTAATGTGATCTTTTAATGCAATTTGTCTTAATTGCAATTTAAAGCTATTTTCCAAATTGAAATAGTAAAATTATTTTTGTATAGCTAATTTTACCAGGTGGTCTGAATGCTTTCAAAACTGTCTTTACTTATGACACAAACCAATGCTTTCACAATAAAATTTTTAACCAATTTATATTGGTAAAATCTTCAGGATATATTTTTATGAATGTACCATGTGGATTTCATCCCATCTTTTGCTTTTAGAAATATTTACAATAACATGTGGTACTGATAGTTTATGTAGCTTGTGGGTTGTACATTGCAAATAAACATACTAGTTATTAATAGTTATTGATAAATATAAATAACAATGGGTATAAGTATGATATAATGCTGAAGGAAAAACACGGTATTGTAAAGTTATTTAGTTATGGAATACAACATTGGAAATTGTATAAGAATTGATCCATGAGCAAGAAAACGAACTGAAAACATTGGCAAAAGAACAAAAAAAAAAAATTGGTTTAAGAATGTTTTGGACTTGAGGAGGAAAAAAATATTTGTAAAAAGATAATGATTCTATCTACAAAAGATGTAGAATATTAAGAACATTGGCTGAAAGCAACCATTTATGCAAACCTTTACAGATAGTGAGTAATGTGCAATAATTGTTCTCTATTCAGACTAGAATGAAAGATGTATAACACATACAGGGTGCAATGGGTAAATTATCGCCATTTTATATTGTTCTTTCTGCAAAGTATAGTAGGGTCATTTGGGCACTGTCTGAGAAAGAATGCCATGACAATTCACTCTGCCAGAAATTTTGGAAGTGTCATATGCTGCTTGGCATTCATGCCAGAAGGTCCAATAGGAACATTTTAAGTGTTTAGGTGTCAATCTGAGGACAGTGCAGAGAATTCGGAAAGAGTTGGATGAATCTAATGGTCATTATGAAGGAACTGCAGCTTGGAAAACTCGGATAGTCCTGATAAAAAATCCCTTAATTTGTTGGTGAGGGCCTGCATCAAGTATTTTGGGGAGGTAGTGCTGCCCTGGTTCAAGAAGGTAGCTGCTGGAAGACCCTATGTTTAGCAACAGGACTCTGCACCATGCTACATAAACAGGTGAACCCAGTCATGGTTGTCAGATGATTTCTATAACATCATACCTAACTTCCCAGTCTGCAACCCCCTTGATTGTATGTAAGGTTAAATTGAGAGAGATCAACAGAACTCTTTGTATCACCAAAGATGAACTGGAGGCAAGAATTGTGGCAGCATTCACCAACTTAAACAAATAGACCATCCAGAAGAGTTGGATAATATCGATTAACACTTAAGAAATATGGAACCCATGGTTAAGAAATGTTTATAGATTACATCCCCCCCCCCATATGCTATAAGTAGTATTTATTTTGAATCGGGTTAATTTAACTTTAAATTTGCTAATTTTCCTCAAATAACATGTCACAAGTATATATTTTGGAGATTTTTAAAACCAATAATTGAATTTTGTTTACAAATGTGAGAAAATTGTTGCTTGTAATTGATTTTTTTTTTTTTTTATTGTGAAAGCAAGCAGAAAGTTGACATTCCAATCATTCAAATTTCTGTTTGAAATACACCAAAATATTTTGCTTACTGGAAATATTAAATTTAATCCTTTTTAGCTTTCAATTAAAGCTAAACTGAAATCTTCAAGAATTGCGTTTTCCTTTTTAAAAGTTCCATTTTAAACCTTGGGTATTGAATTCAGTGGAGGTGCTTAGTCTAAAGCATATTGTATCTAAGAACAGTCTCTCCTGCCAGTGGGTACCAATTTTTCTTTAATAAGATTTCTCAAATATTCAGGCCAGTAGACGAATATAAATATACTGTTTTTGTTTTAGTTTTTAGTCTTTTCTTTTAAATAAACAGCATCTGCTCAAATATGGGTATCCACTAAAAATGTTTAAAGTGATAAAAGGTGGAATATAATTCCTGTCTGATCTACCATTTATGTTTTTGTAGGCAAATTTGAGCACCTGAATATATTTCTGAGATGAGGTATTATGTACACTGTTTACATTATTCGGACTATTGTTCTCATATTTATTATGTTTCGGCCATTGTATGCTCTGGCCTTCTTCAGGTGGTTGGAATGTCGAACTGAACTCTTTATTTCGCTCACTGGGGTAGACTGTTCTGGTTCCATGTGCCACGTTTAATGGATGTCGGTTATCTCCTATTAATTCCCCTCTCCAAGTCCTCTACTGCCTTAACCGGGTATTGAACTCGCTCTTTGGGTCCTGTCACTGTAATAGTGTAGATTTGAGCACATTTTTTGATTGTCTGACACCCTTTTCTCTTTACTTCTTCCTGTTTTTGTATTGCTTCCTAAAAAGAAGTTACAATTTTACTAAATTCTTCCTAATCCATTTTAAATGCTTTTCATTTTTAACATGGGCATCAATAATTAGTCATTTGAATTATTATTGTCTCTGGATCTTATCCCTTTCATCTTACCAAAGTTACTTTTTCTTTTCTCATATTTCTGAGTAGCTGGTAACTTAATTCTATCTGCTTAAAAAGATTTTTTTTTTTTCCCTAATTACTTAGCCATTTCATATTTCTCTAAACACATTATCATTTGCTATAAATCAACCTGTTTCTTATTTTATATAAATTTTTTTTTTTTTTTTTTTTTTTCCTGTTTGAATTTTAAATCCAGGTTAATTTTTCAATATAACTTGCATATCGCATGAAAATGTAACTAAAAATTTAGCTTGAAATGATTTTGAAGTTTTTTTTTTATTTTTGAAATAGTGTAATTTCTATGTATTGACCTACTTTGTCTGGCCAATATTTTTGATTGCCCCACTTGGTAAATGTCATATAGTGGTACCGTTTTCAGTCCACACCCCAAAACCACCATTTCCCCTAAAATTATTTCCTTTTGATCGTTTGGCAAGAAAGTTTTTCACCAGTTAATAACTCTGACTAGCTTTTATTTTTTCACTGTTGCATAAAAAATCTTATTTGGAAGGCTAAAAAATTCTCTTAGCAATCAGTAAATTTTTTTTCTCTTGGACTTTGCTAAATCATATTTGAGTAAACAATTTTTTCATTTTCCAGAATTATTCCATTCAATGGTCACCCTAAAATGAGTTTTATTTAATTGATTTTACATAAATGCTAGCCAAGATTAATGTAAATTACAAAACTTTCTTCATTGGGCTTCTGTATACTTTTTTTTTTTTTTTTTTTTTTTTTTAAATTTTCTGAAAATATTCGTTTTATTTAGAAATAAGTTACTTTTTAATTCTAAAACCCCTTAATATAAGCAGTGAGTAAAATGATTCTTGTAAAAATTTATTATTCATTGAAAAAAAAAGATTATTCTCTAAGACAATAGTGTCCATAATGTCTTATTCATAAAAGCAATTAAAAGCTTTTCTAATTAAATAATATCTTAGTTTTATGCCGCCTTTATTTTACAATTTAGAGTAGATTTTCTGTAACTGGGTGTCCTGTTTTATGAAAAGAAATTAAATTCCCCAAGATCTGCTTTTGATTAATATAAACTTGAAGCAAAAAAAAAAATACAATCTTGTATCAAGATTCCTAAAAAAAAAAAAAACTTTCTAAAATAATTTCATTTGGGAATAAATCCTGAAAATTACATTAAAATCTGACTTTTTTTTTTTTTTTTTTCTCTCTCTCTCTCTCTCCCTATCAAAAGACAATTTCCTAAATTTTGGTCTCCAAAAAACAAATTGAACCTCATAAAAGGGATCTAATATAATTAAAAATCTTTTGGTTTTTCCTCTTAAGATTTTGACTTTTTTTTTTCTTTGGTACATTTATTTTTTCATGGTATACAATCTTTAAGTGTTTGTGGTGGGACCTAGTATAAAGTAGTCTTCATTGTATTTTGTCAATAACAGTTACACTAAACATTTTTAGCTTGATTGTTGTTTTTATGCACTTTCTTAAATGAAAAAAAAAAAAAATTCCTTATTTAATGAAATATAAACTATTTATATTACTACATTAAATTTTGAACACATTTGTATATATATATATAAAAAAAAAATAGTTGTATGTTTTACCTTTTTAATGGTTATTCATTTTATCCACTTTTATGGCTGACAGTATTTTCTCTAATTCTAGGGAATTGAGAATTTAACATTTTTATAAAAAAAAATACAAAACTGAAGCTAAATATATTTTATAAAATTAAGTAAATTGCATGTTTTAGGTTAGCTTTGGCACATTGGTTCTATAAAAAAAAAAATGAAAGGTAATTTTTCAAATGTAATTGGTTTCCTTTACTTATAGTGATTTGTTTACTAATTGTAGGGATGTATTTAGGAAGATAAAATTGTTCCATTTTCTTAAAAAATAAATGAATTTCTTCTCCAGTTCAGGTATTGCAAACATGCATTGTCTTTTGCTATTAAGATCATAACATCTATTTTATGAAAAAGAAAACAAAACCAAATCAATGATTTATTAATTTCCATTTAATCTTCTGTTCAGTGGATGTTTGGTTCCATGCCCTAACAAGTACATATCTTCTAAGTTGGAGAATCAGGACAAAGACCCTGAAATTCCTTGTAATGATGAAGGGAATAGACATTAGTGATATAACTTTCCACCTCTAAAACAAGAAAACACACTTGGTGAATCTGAGTATTAAAACTAGCATTTGTTATGAAGAACCACTTCACATGACCTTTGTCATTAGTGCAAAGGTCAATGGATTGTAGTATACTATTACTCCAACTTTCACATTGACCAAGTCATTGATATTACATCTCTGTCCAGTGCTGTAATCAAAATTTTAGTTCCAACCAAAGGCAGAAGTGATTGTTTTTATGGTCTTTGTCGGATGATATTGCACAAGTGGCATCAACATTTGTCTTTTAGATGGGACGGGGCTTTGATATAATACCACTATCAAGAGATGATAGGATATGGAGTGTTCCAGGAATATTGGTTATAACAGGTTTGACAATTAATTCAGCCTGCAAATTGCACTTGGGGGGGGGGGAAGGCAGTAGGATCATTTGACCCACCCAGAATTTTTTTTTTTTTTTTTTTTGTGTGTATATTTTAATAAATGGATTTTTTATTAATTTCATTTATTTTTTTTTCTTTAGTTTGAAGATAAATAAGCTTTTACAATAAGCATGTTTGGGTTGACAAATTTCAAAGTTTTCTCGTCATTACTATAATTTTTGATCAGTTAAAAAAAATTCAGTCTCTGTTTATATTTCTGAGATGAGGTATCATGTACATCATTTACATTATTTGGACTATTGTCCTCATCTTCAATACCCAGTTAAGGCAGTGGAGAACTTTCAGAGGGAAGTTAACAGGAGATAACTATCCATTAAAACATGACACTTGGAACTAGAACAGTCTACCCCAATGAGCAAAATAAAGTTTGAGATTCCAGCCACTTGAAAAGGCTGGAGCATACAATGGCCAAAACGTAATAAATATGGCAACAAAGATGAGGACAATAGTCTGAATAATGTAAATAATAAAATGTATAATTTTCCAAAATTAAATACATTTATGATAAATGCTAATCATATTAGATAAGAGCTGTTTTGAATGCCTCACCCTAAAAAGATTTGTACCTCCAGGATGCTATATTTTGGCCTTACTGTCAAATTGCTCTTTTGGCTATTTTTTGACATGGTGTATACGAATTTTGTTTATGAAAAGAAAAAAAAAAAGCTTCCTTTTTGTTGTGCTATGAATCATGGCAGGGTTGCAAGGCATTAACTGGAAATAAAATTATATGAACAGTCAAAGGTACCCTTCTGTGTTAGATCTTAACTACTTTATTTTTGAGAATGCATTTTTTTCCATTCACTGTTCAGACTGGCCAAATCTAATTGTTAAAATGATCTTGCTCAAAGTGATGGCACTTCCTCCAAACAGAAAAATGTTCATTTAGGAGAAATTTCAAAAAACTTAAATATTGTCTAATAGTTAGCGGGAAGGGAAATAAGCTACTGCCACTGCTTAAAACATATCTTGTAGGAGTCTAATTTGTTAGCCAAGTATGGTGACATCAATCCTAGGTAGGAGTCACTATAGTCAACACTAATAATTATTCTATTAGTATTATATTTCATTTAAATTTTAAGACTACATTTCTAATGATTTTTAAACACTTCGAAATCTTCAGTTATACACTGAAATTGCCCTCTGTCCAAGAGACAGACTAAATTTGAATGGTCATAACTTCATTGCCAATTGAGCTATCAAGATAATTTTTTTGTGTGTCAATCTCTCTATGCCTATGTTAAGTCTTTTAATATAATTAAAATAGAATTTTAGCTTGTGATACCTAATATAAACATTATTCTAAATGAGTTGTTGATAAAAAGCTTTTTTGGTAGGGATTTAGAATTAAACAGCACTGCTTTTATTTTATTTTTTAGACCTAATTTATTATCAATTCTTAGTTTAGATAAATTTCCTGAACATTTTAGAATTATTTTTTTAAATACGAAATGGGCTTGTTGATAATTTGTTAAAGAATTATCAGAATTTGTCATGTTTTTAGAGTGTGGAAAGGAGAATAGGCGAGTGAGTTTGACCATATGATAATAAGAATTTGATAATCTCTCTATTTTATATAATATATATATATATATATATATATATATATATATATATATATATATATATATATATATATATATATAAATTGTTTTTAAAGACATCTTTTAAAGACAAATCTAATTTACTGTGTTGCAGTTATATTTTGGAGTGGTCTAATTTGTAAATGAATAAAATTGTTTTCCTGCCAATAACATGGTATAGTAATTGATCTATAGAAATGATTTCTATCCATTGGTTTGAATCAAATGTTTTTTTTTTTTTTTTTTTATGCTCAACTGCTTGTGGAATTGTCAAAATATGTTAATCTTGCAATCCTTGAATTAGTGTTGTCTTTCTATGTGTCCATGTGCAACAATCTTTTAAACTCGGTCATTTAAGAATTTTTTTTTTTTTTTTTTATCTAACTTGGCCTCAATATAAAGTGAAATTTGGAGCAAACATCTGTCCCTTTCTGCAAGCTCTCATTTGTTATGTTCTCGAATTCCTCTGCCTGATTATGAAACCTCACAAGAACGCCTTGTGTGACATTTTCAGTTCTCGTCATTTGTGCAGCTAACAAATTTTTTGATATTGAAGTTTTTATTTGGACATCTGTTTAGCAAATTTTTCATTTCTCTTTCTCCCTCCCGAGTTACATGAATTAGTGGAGGTACTGACCTCTCTACCAACAAATTTTTGTTTTTTTCGCTCTGTTTTTTTTTTTTTTTTTTTCTGTTTTTGTTTTTAACTTAAACCAGTTAAGATTAATGTAAATTAGTTGGGCTATAGATTGTGGGTAATGCCAGAGAATCCAATGGAATAAATCATACTGTCAAACACTCTTATATGCGTACATATCTTCATACATACATATATGTACATTTACATGTCCATACACACACGTACACGTGTTTTTATGTAATTTTGAATGTTTCTTTATCTTTTATTATCCTGATTTTTTTTTTTTTTTTTTTTTTTTTCTTAAACATAGTTTACACCTCTCCCTAAAATTATTGGTGGTGTTCACAAAACCTAGAATTTTCCAATTTATTTGAGGTTTCAAACCCTTTTCTTTAATTCCCAAAATTTTTCAAAAGGGCTGTTTGGTGCTTTAATTTTGGATTGGTGAATGAATGTTTGTGTATTGATTCTCTTTTTAAATTCTCCTTCAGAAATGCCGATGTAAATATTATGGTTTCTCGTATTTTCTTTAGGGGTTTGTTTGGTATACTACCCTAGTGGATCTGAATTTGCTCTCTACTGGGCAGTTTTCCATAATTCTACAATTACAGAGGGTTTCCATGTTAGATTTAGCCCCCCCCCCATGGAATTTAATTAAAATGTAATTGTTATGGGAATTAATAATTTGGCACATGTTATCAGTGTAGGACTAGCTAATTTTGATTGGCTTCCCATTGAGAATTTTTTATATATATATATATATATATATATGAGAGAGAGATCTATCTCTTAGTTCTAGGTACTTCCACTAATTTGTGAATGAGAAGTCTGTTAAAGCTTTTAGTTTTAATCTTATTTTTCAATAAGCAAAATACTTAGCTCAATTTCAAAGTTGATCTAAATTGACTGGAAGGGATTTTTATGCATCCCCCCCACCACCATTTATTGCAATGCAATTGCTTTTAAGTCATTCCCCAAAATAAAATACTTTAATTAATCTGAAAATTACTCTGTTTAATTAAGATGTTGACATGCTGATAAATCTAATGTTCTATAGAAAATTGTCTGTAAAACATAATTAAAGAAAATGATGTGGGTGACTTTTTATGTATATAAATTTTAAGTACTCAGAAATATTAAAATTTAGGAAGATATTCTCTGTTTCTTAAATTCTAGAAATTTTGGCCTAAATTTACTGGTCTTATTTTCTGATATTGTTATGTATTGGCACCTGTTTTTAAAAAATCAGTACATTTATACATGTACTAAAAAAAAAAATGCCAGTTTATTTTGAAAATATTGGTGTTGGATTTTGTACTAAGCTTTACCATTTGTAATTAGTAAATATTAGTTTTTACTATCTGAAAAACTGAAATTTATACAGAATTGTAAGATTTGAAACTTTAATTTTTTGTAATTTAAAAAAAAACCCAAAAAAACACAAAGGCTTTCCTAGTTGAGTTTCAGAGCAGACTTTCGGTAAATGGTGTTTGTTTGACAAAAACAAATTGATTAAAATTCTCCAAGCAGTCCTGCTTTTAACATAAATATGAAGAGGCTGGAATGATTTGATTTTTGCAAGACTTAAATTTTTAACATGCTAGAAAGGATTAAATAATAAAAAAAATATACACAAAAATTTTTTTTTTTTTTTTTTGTTTGTGTGTGTAGTTTGTTAGGCTTGCTACTTTATGACCAATATGTCTTTGAGGAATCTCTTGTAAAGTTAGTAAAAACAAAAAACAAATCCTTTAGACATTGTCTTTATTCTTCAATATATTGACAAATCTTTGGTATCTTTATTTGGTTAGCCTGCCTTTTTGTGTTTATATATATATATATATATATATATATATAAATTCTCACTTCATGAAATTTATAATCTTGTTTGTCAATATTAAACTGTGCTTTTCTTGGTATGTCTAACCTGTTTGTTGCCAGCTGATTACTGTTTCACAGCCTCAATCAGCATTTCTACTATATTATTTAAAGCATATTTTAAATTGACCTGCACCAAAATGACCACTGACAATAGCTGACTGACAAAGAATTCTTGGGGGTCATTGTAACCTTGATCATTGACAATTACAAAAACCATTTCATTTTTTTTCTTCTCATAAGTTATTTACAACCATCTTCAACTTTAATTTCTTAAATCCTAATTCATTAATTTCTTCTTCCTTCAAAACCTGATTTACTACTTGAAGAAAAATTTGAGGTAGGAAAATAGTAAAAAAAACTATTTAGAACTTTTTAATTTTCTGCTCATCAAATTTATTTTAAGATTTTCACTTTCATTGAAAATGACTTTTTAAAATTTAGGTAAAAATTGCATCAATTTAATTGGTAATGTAATTACTTGCTAGATATTGATACAAAGAAAAATACAAAAAAACCCTAACAGTATTAGTTAAATTTATTCTGTCTAACATAAATGATTCTTTAGTCAGGAATATAACCCCAAAAAAAAACCCACTGATGACATTGTTGCAACCTTTAGTGAGGTGGAGAGGGGCTATCTGTAGAAATTTGTTACTTTTTAGGACCTTTTTAAGAATCTCATCTCAAGGACTGTATTGTCATGTTTGTAAAATCAACCAGGATAAATACACAGAACACCAAGTAACTGAGAATTTTAAAACGTTTAAATGTAAACACTGAAGTTGGCCAAAACTCCCCCTCCCCACTAAAAGTACTTCAATGTGTCTTGGAAGTAACTGCAAGCAGACGAATTTCTTCTAATTTGTTTGCCACTATATCCACAATGATAACTTTTAACAAGCCTTTTATATTGTGGGACTCTGTTGGTTTGTTCCCCTCTTGTTCTACGTTTTTTTTTTTTTTTTTTAAGTTCATCTTCTCTTGTGGCTCTACATGTCCCTCTACTTTAGTTCATTTCTGATTTTGAATGTAAAGCACCTCCCAAATTACTAAGGTTGTTGGTTAGTACCATAAACAAAGAATGTCTTTTTCATTCTCTGCATCGGAAAGAGGGTCTTTATATATGAAAAAAAGACCAAATATAAAATTTGGTACCTGCTTTAACTTGCCTTGTCTTCCGTTTATTTACACACTGTCAAATTGATAATGTCTTTTTGTCTGTGAAAAGTATTTAAATGAGAATATTTTTATAGTTGCTCTTTGGGTATAAAAAAGGGGATTCACAACTGAATGGAAACAATATAAATTGAAAATTTTAAAGTTTTATTTATTTTATTTAATTTTTTTTTTTTTTCTTATATACTTTACTCAAATTTGTTATGTGTAAGTCTTCCAATTTTCCTGAGTTTTTGTAATTAAAAATTTTTTTTTTTTTCCCTTTCTATTTTGTTTCCCATTTCTCTCTAGTGGCAGGGATTAGGTGAAGAGTGTCTGTTTTTGCACCCTCTCCCTTTTCCATTAAAAGACCATGGGGTAAGTTTCATTATCTCAACCTGTTTTGATAATTTAACCCCCTCTTTTTATTTTTGTTAAGTGACTGCATCTTTTTTGTGTTTTTCTTTTTTGATTCCTAATTTGTCTTTTAAATCAATAGCTACTACTGTATTTATGAAGAATTCAAATCTAAGTTCAGAATTTAACTGAAATATTAACTTTTTTTTTTTTTTTTTTTTTTTTTTTTTTTTTTTTTACAAATCATTTGTCTGATATTTGCTCTGGCCTTAAGAACTATGGACAGTTAAGACTTAAATTTAGATTGAATTTGCCAACTCATATGAGCATAAATAATTTTGTTCAGGCTAAGTGTATTCTTAATGTTTTTTGTACGATTTTTCCATGATTGTTGATTTTTAGGAATTCACTTCAGAAGTGGTGATGTATTTCCTGCAAAATGCAATTATACTTCCAGTACATTCTTTACCTATATTAAAGAAAGAAAAAATTCCTCAATTTTTGGCCAGAGAATCCTCCATTGTTAAATATTTTTGCTCTTATAAAACTGTTTTAATGTAAGACCTGATTGATTAAAATTAACCTAAATGTTTTTACATGGAGTCAAAAAGTAATTTTATTCATGCTTTCTTTTCGCTATACCCCTCCTCCTCACTGCTTGTGTGCAGTCTTTGTTTTCACCAATTGCTCAGTAACGAGAATTTTGTACACATCTTGGCATTATTTGCGTTAGTTTTTTCCAGTTTATCAAATCCATGGAGAAACAATTTTTTTTTTTTTTCTTTCCATGAAAGGTTTAGACTAAAATT
This sequence comes from Acanthosepion pharaonis, assembly GCA_903632075.3. NCBI lineage: Eukaryota > Metazoa > Mollusca > Cephalopoda > Sepiida > Sepiidae > Acanthosepion > Acanthosepion pharaonis. Next base: position 8,658 of record CAHIKZ030001567.1, on the reverse strand, counting down.
TTTCAGGGATTTATCTATTTAAGAGGTAAGTTATAGATGTTAAATCTCTGAAGAATTTAAAACCATATATATATATATATATATATATATATATACACACACACACATTTATTTTTTTTTTTATGATAGTTATTGCTGATAGACATTTTTAGTATTTACCTGTTTGAGATGCTATTTTACTTTTTTTATTTTTTTAAACAGTGAAATTAATAAAAAAAAAAAACCCAGCCTACGGTTAAGAATGTACAATCTTTCTTGTGTCAATCCCAAACTATCCTAGTTTATACTGTGACTGAAATTTTCTATTTCAATTACTGATCTCATTTAATTTTGAGTTTATTTGATAAAATCAAAATGAAATTCTTTACATACTTTCTCTTGCTCATGTGTGATATTTTTTTTTTTTTCTCTTCAAATTGTGATTATTTCAATGACAGGTACTTTTACCAGATTTTCAAAACTAACAATTTCATATTTCATATTGGTATTTTCAAAATTTAGTTACACTTTGAGTTGTCTCTTCTGACACTCATCAAAATAGTCCCATCTTTTAAAAGAAAAAAATAATCATAAGGTTTGAATTTTTCACAAAATTCTAAGTAGAAGATAAATTCAACTCAAGAGGAAACAAGATTTGCACCCTGTTGTAAAGCAATGTCATCTTTTTAATAATTGTTTGGTTTCATATTCCTGAACCCATACAACTCTATGCATCCAAATCAAAAAGAGGCTATACTGCATTCATTTTGTACAAAACAATGTCCAGCAACTTAATTTGTATTGCTAAGTGAATGAACATTGGTAGCTGAATCCCAATTTAAATCAAACCTGTTTCATCGATAGATATTACAGTTTAAATCATTTTCTTAACTCTAGCATTTTAATCCACCCTGTAAATATATCTGCTCTCAATGTTAAACCCGCTGTAACCTGCTCTTATTCTATACTCTTCAATAATACAACACCATTGTAAATAATGCAGGAAGACATGCAAACAGCTATCTGGTGTCTTTGAAGCTGTTGTAGGCTAAAGGGTTGATAATACATTTTAAAACTATAAAGTATTTTTCTTTGGGTGGGGTAGGGGATATATTTTATAGTATTTCAACTTTTAAAAATATACTTTCCATAATTTTTTTTTTTTTTTTTTCCTGTTCCTTAAATCACTAGGGAAGATTAATAAGCATATTTTATTTATTTTTAAATAGAGCAGGTATCTGTTGATTTTTCTCATTTCCTATATATTTTTGTTTTAGTGCTTTCCAAACATGAAATCCTTACCCAGGTGTTTAATAAAATTTACATTTGTCTGTTCAGTGAATGATGAACTACACACTCTGAAGTCATTTTCTTTTAAGTTGGAGAAGCAGGCCAAAGAAAATCCCAAATTCCTTGCATTTTATGCTGGTAAAATTAAAAATTGTGATGAAGGAAATTAGACATTTCACTGACATAACTGTTAATGGAATTTCAGTTCCACTTCTGAAAGAATAAGAGGAAGAAAGATAAGTCACTCAGTGAATCTGAGTATTCAGATAACTAGCATTTATTATAAAGAACCACCGTTTCAAATGCAGGAATTATTTTAGATGGCCTTTGTTAGATGATATTGCACAAGTGGCAACAATATTTGTCTTTTAGATGGTACCTTGATTTATCATTTTCAAGTAATTGTAGGCTATGGAGCGTCACAGGAATTGTTTACGTAGCAGAGGCTTATAAACAAATTCAGACTTCAAATCACCATTAAGAGAAAATGCAACAAGTTCGCTCCAACTGTACAAAAAGTCTTCATCAGTTCTACTTAATTTAGTTTTTTTTTTTTTTTTTTAGCTTAAAGATAAATGACTTTAAAGTTTTACAATAGGCATATTTGAAGGACTGACCAATGATTCAAATTCATGCACAATTTTTTTTTTTAAGTTTTCTTCTTTAATACATAATTTCATAAAAAATCTAAACTCTTTTCATATTATGGAGAAGAGCTATTGAATTCCTCATTCCAAAATTAGTTTTTATGACATTCAGGGTGGGTATGATTTTGACTAGTTTTTTTTTTTTTTCCCTGTCAAATTGTGCTTGTAGCTGTTTTTTACATGGTGTAAGTGAGGTTTTTCTTGATGTACTACTAAAAAAAATAAAAAAGATAGGTTCATCTCTTGTTGTGCTATCAATCATAGCAAGAAGTTGCAAGTCATTGAAATGAAACTTACATGAACCTTCTGTTATTTTTAATTTTATTTTTGAGAGTGCAATTTCCCCCAATGTTTTGATCTGGTTGGAACAAATAATCATTGATTCCTTTCGTATTATCTTTGCTACTTAAAGATTAACACGATTGAAGCCTGCCTTTTCTTTTATATGGTGCTAAAATTGACTCCTGTCCCAATAGCAGATATGACTGAAAATTTTTCAAACCTGATTGCTAATTGAGCTACCAAGATAAATCGGATACCTTTTTGTTTTTATCAATATTGAAAATACAATTTTAGTTTGGGATACATTTTTATATATATATATATATATATATATATATATATATATATATATATATATATTAGAACTTCTATTTAGGCTGGTTGTTCTTAATTTCACTAGTTAATGGAAATAAACGTAAAAACAACTTGAACAGATTGTACTCACTAAAAATCCCTTTATTTTTTAAAGGGAAATAATTAATTTTCAATTAAATTTAAAAACTGTAAATGTAAAACTGTTTCTATAAAATGGTTAGAAATTTGTCTAGACTTCTTTTCATTGATATAATTTGATTTTAATAGATGGATTTTTAAAAATTTTTATTCTTTTTGTCAGGACTTCTTTTTAGAGTTATTTTTTTCCTTTCACATCTTTTAGTGAAAGTTAAAATTAATATTACAGGAACAAAATACTATTGTTATATTAAGTGCATGTAAATAATAATAAAAAAAATCCCAGCACTCTTGATATTCAGTAACAATGCTCTGTATTCCCTCTGCATAGATGCCTGTTTAATTTCCAGCTAGAAGTTTATTCTCATCTGGTATTACGATCACTACTGCCTGCTTCTGCATGCTGAAAATTAGTCTGCCTGCTTCTCAATTGCAGTGTATTGCTTTGAAGTGCATCTTCTACACTTGTTTAATGCATTTTATTGTTATATATATATATATATATATATATATATATAACCTTAGTGTTGAAATGGAGAAACTTTTTTATAAAACATTCTCCTCCTGAGAAAACCCTGAACTTTTTTTTATTTTATTTTTTTATTTTTTATTTTTATTTTCTTAATCTTATCCTGAATAAAAATGCTCCTAGTGATGTGGATTATCTTTGACCAAAATGGGTCATTACTTGACCTTAATCATCACCCTAGAATCTCATTTAATCCTATTAAAAACTTACCCTCAAGTCTCTTAACACAAATAGTTTAAAAAGGAAATGATTGGTAATTACAAACTTTAAGATAATCAACATTGTCTCAATTAGTTTGAAGATGAGGTTTTTCTTTACAAATTGCTATATTCTCCAATTTCTGAAAATCATATTTTAACCCACTTAGTTCAACACAAGTAAAGAGTGAACTTAGGAGACTAGTAATGTTGTCTTTCCTAAGTTAACTTGCTTTTTAAATATCATTCTATAATATTGACTTAGCCACAATCACTGAACTTTTTTTTTTCTTTTGGAGTCCCACTTAGAAGACAGTTTTTCTTGATGACTATTAAACCACCCTTGTTATTACCTATTTTACAGAAAATGGCTAACTCAACTGTATTCAGAGTATTTTATGTTTGAAGCTTTGAGAGCCATTTTGGCTGAATAGTTAGGGAAATCTTTTGAAAATATTAGAAATATTTTGCTAATCAAACATCAGAAACCCTTTTAACAGAATGGATAAAAAGTTGGATTTGAAATTAAAAATTGATGTTATAACTGATTTGGATTGTAAGTAGTTCTTCAATGGCTAAGTTTCAATTTTGCTCCAGGTTAATCTTGGCAAAATACATGAATGTTTTTTATACTAAGATATTTTGGCTTGTCTATTTCTCTAATGATCAACCAAGAATGGCTTTTTTTTTTTTTTTTAATTTAAGAAATTGCTTGGTATTTTAAGACTCCTAATTAGTTTTAATGGAAGAGTTTACTATTAATGCTTTTAATGACAAATTAGTCTTCAGGTTTAGGTTTCAGGTTGGCCCCTTTTAGGTCTCTACTTATTAAGCATTTGATTCCCACTTTGCCAAATAATCTTGTGATTTTTATAAATATCAAATATGAAGAGTTAAATGCTTCATTTTCTTTTCTTAACAGATAGTTGCAAATGTCTTACTAACAAAGATGCATTATCTCCACCTTCTCTTTTCAATGCAACTTCTAACCTTTTTCCTTTTTGGTTTTTCAACTTTCCAAATGGTAATGCCTTGGCAGTGTTTTTTATTTTGTACACAATACAAACTTGAAATCATTGCATCAGATTTTCAAAACATTGACATAATATAGACTTTAAAGTTGCAGCATTTTAGCAAAACTAATTTTTCTTCAATTAATGCAACTTCAGGTCACTTGAAAAGCTGAAATTAAAGAAAACTTTTTTTTTTTCTTTTTATACAAAAAATGACGTAGCAAAACTATCAAAATTACAAAATATTTTTCTTTCACAAACCTGGATGACATTGTTTTTGAAGAGTCAAAATATATTTTAAGTGAATTTTGTGATTTCTTAAAATTTACTTGTCAATTTGCAAAAATCCAGCTTTTGTTGATGAATACTTTAAATGTTTTGAAATCTTAAATTTTTTTCTTTTTGTTTTTTAGGGTGTGGGGTGTATTTGGCTCCTTCTCTTCATTTTCTCGGTTGACTTCTGTTGGTAACGATGACTGGATTGACCGAATAAACCATATCTACACATGTGTCGTCTTGGTATTGTTTGCCATTGTTGTGACAACTGGTCAATTAGTTGGAGACCCAATTCACTGCTGGTGTCCTGCTCAGTTTACAGGTGCCTATGTGGCTTATACAAAATGGATTTGCTGGATCTCAAATACTTATTATATTCCAATGGATGATACCATACCTGTGGACATAAATACCAGAGAGGATGCTCAGATCACTTACTATCAGTGGGTGCCTCTTATTTTGCTTTTTCAAGCTCTTCTCTTTAAAACTCCAAATCTCTTGTGGCGAATGCTCCATGGTGGTTCTGGTTTGAATCTTGACAAATTGACTGATCTTGCAGACAAAACACAGTATGGCTCACCTGAAGATCGTAAAAGAACTATTGAACACATTGCCTATTTCATTGATCGTTGGCTGGACTCTAATCGTGTCTACCACATGAATGCCATGGTTAAAGCTCGCAAAAAATTGTCCAGAGTCCTCTGTTGTTTTTGTGGGAAGCGTGAAGGTACATTTCTTGTGGGTCTTTACATGTTCATTAAGGTTCTGTATGTTGTGAATGTCATCTCCCAGTTTTTCCTGCTTAATGCTTTCCTTGCTACTAATTATGGTATGTATGGCTTTGAAGTGATGAAACATTTAACCGAACACGGAGCTTGGAAAGAATCTCCACGTTTCCCTCGAGTCACTCTCTGTGATTTTAATATTCGGCAAATGGTCAACGTCCAACGTTTCACTGTGCAGTGTGTCCTGCCAATTAATCTCTTTAATGAGAAAGTCTTTATTTTCTTATGGTTTTGGTTTGTACTTGTTTCCATGCTTTCTTGTATCAATATGCTTGTTTGGGTATACAACCTCTATTACCAAAAGAATCGGGTTTCTTATGCCAAGAAGTACTTGAAACTCGGACAGATTGCTCTTGGACAGCATGAGAAGAAATTATTCAAGCAGTTTGCTGACACTTATCTTCGAGATGATGGACTGTTTGTTTTACGTGTGGTTGGCAAGAACTCTACTGATCTTGTGCTGACAGATCTTGTGGTGCAATTGTGGAAAATCTACCGGGCACGACCAATTAGCAAGAAGAATTTGGCTGAAGATTATCCTGACAATGAAGCTACAGAATCTTTAGCTTGAAAAGAAAGAGGAAGTGATTAAACATAAGTTTTGGAAAGAGGTGACACTTTGTTTGATTTAAACATGGAAAATAGATTTTTTTTTCCTATGCATTTATTTTAAATGAAATGCCAAACTAAGCATTAACCCAAACTTCCTCATTTGCTAACTTTATTTCTTAAAATTAGCAGTGGAATTGGATATGTTAGTAAACTATTCAGTTCAATGTGCTAGCTGGACTGGTTCATAGTTTTATGAAAACTAATGTTGGATGGATATTCAAAACCTAATTCTTTTGCTCTTCCAACTTGTAATTATTTTTTTTTTTTTTTTTTTTTTTATTTTATTTATTTTTTTTTTTAAATAGCTTTCAAAACGAAGAGGTTTAATCTAAATCTTTATCACAGCATTCATTTTTATCATTAGTCACTTAGTCATGTTTAATTTTCATTTTTTCAAAATCCTTGCCCCCTCCCGGAAGCAAATCTTATAATTCCAGTATGTTCTGTTAAATTACCACCATTGGTAAAAATTAATAGTAAACTTTTGACCAGTAGCTAAATGTCACAGAAAAATGACATCAAAAAAAAAAAAATTCCTATTTTCTTAAAAGAAAATGTTTAATATTTTATCCCAGAAAGCATTCCAAGTTTTGGCTGTTCTGCCTCAAGATTTTTAAAGTTTCCATGAAAATATCTATTTTTTGAATTTTGATTTACCTCTCTTACAAGCCAGACTCAATATTCTCCTACTTAACTCAATGCAGTTAAAAATGAACATACCATGCCTTATCCATTCTACAAGATATTTGCTGTTATCTTGAGGATGCATTATAAACCTTCAAATGTTGCCTGATAACCAAAACTTTTGGAACTAATAGTAAATCAGGTTGAGTCGTCTTCCTTGTGCTCTTCCATTGCTTATTTTATAGCAAAGTCTTTCTATTCTGTGAGGAAAACAATCAAATTTTTTATGTATGTCATGCAAAGACCTTTTCATTGCCAAATCTTTTGCTTATCTTTTGACAAGTCTTAAAGAAAAAAAAAATGCTTCTAACCCTTTTTTTTTTTTTTTTTTTTCCTTTGTTAGAGAATAAAATTGGACAAACAAAGGAGAGAGAAAAAAAAAAAAAAAAACAGCAAATTAATTACCCCTTTTGGTTTTTGTAATCTCTTCCCTACTACTGCTTTGGGACAATCCAGGACTTTTTGGGAATTTCTTTTTTATTTTATGTAATAATCTTGTCAACCACTTAGACACCCACCAAAAAAAAAAAAAGTGTGTACTGTATCATATAATGTTATCAGTACTTTAGTTGAAGGTTTCTGAAATTTTTTCTTAATTTTTATTTTATCATTTGATCTGGATGTGACATTAGCCATCGACATTTTTTTTTTTTCTTTCATCATCAGTTCACTTCAAATTTTTATATTCAAATTTGGTTTATGATTTCAAAATGAGATTTTTTTAAAAACTGCTTTTTAAAAAAAAAACAAAACAACTTGTACTTACTAGTGAAATTTAGTTTTCTGCATATATTTTCTTAAGACCCCCACCTCAAACACTTATGCAACCACCGTCCAAAAGAAAAAAAAAAAAAAAAAAGAAGACTATCATTGTTTTGTTTACACTCGGTGGCAAATGCTGGACATGGGACCAAATCTAATTTGAGAAGAAAAATTTGTAATTTTGTATTAATAAAAATAAAATCAAAATTTGAAATGCATTACTTTTCATTTATTTTATGAGGATTTTTCTTCCTTTTATATAATTAGACTTTTAATCTGACCAATATCTTCATTTTAATGCTTGCCCTAAATTCTAGTAATGCCACTGTCATTCAGACTAGTGTTCTTAGACAAGTTGATGACACTAAATCTTGACCAAAACAATATAGTGGAATCGAAATAATTTTTTTTTTTTTTTTTCCTAGCCCAATAAATATTAAGATTGGACCATAAATACGAAATATTGCGACTTGAATCGATTAAGTTGCAAATTTATCAATCTCTCGATAAATCAGATATCGACTAGAAATACTATCGTTACTCAAGGAATGGCTTCCTTAAAAAGCAAAAATACTAAATTGAAAACCGCAGTATGAAGGGAGGGAAAAATGGAAACCAATATCGAACATAAATCGCCAAACTGACCAACGTTAAGTATAAAATAAAAAATTAATAAAGAATTACTTGAAATTGAAGGTTGAACTTTAAGATAGCTTGACCTCTTCCTCCCGAATACAATAGCTTTCTCAATTTCATAAAGGAAGTTTAGAATGAGAAATGCGTCCCCCCTTTCCCTGCAAAGTAGTTTTTCACACATTAATGCACTATGGAAACAAAAAAAGTAATCCTCAAAGGCTTTTACACCTACAGAAATGTCTCAGATTGATCCATTATAACGAAAATGCTAATGAAGACTTACCCTTCTATTAAAGTCATCTCGCAACCCGGTTTGGTTTTGTTCTGGTAAAAGGTGTAATGATGGCATGCATGTCATTAAATTACTTCAGGAAATTTCATATCTCTCCAATAGAAAATTCTATCTCTGCTGACGTCACAGCAGTAGGGACTTGTCATTGGAAATCGCCTTTCAAACTAGGACTCTAATGAGTCTAGATCTAATCACAGGAATTTTATTAAATCACAATCATA